>BSBK01000655.1:2500-500895 GCA_027943335.1 Chamaecyparis obtusa
AGTTACAGTTCTCTAAAGGATTCAAAAATGTTTATGATATGTTTTAGGACCATAACACAGGGCCTAACTTTAAAAGGCACATTTTGATAAGTTTTATTTTCGTGTATGACAAACTAATTAATATTTTTTCTATATTTGGAGAAGAAGTGATCTAATGATAAAACAAATTGTTCATGAGTGTTTCAAAATGTTCAAAATCAAATACTTGTGAGTTGTATCCTTTCATGGATTCTCTAAATGTTTTGAGTTATTAGTTGTCATTTTCTTCTTGAAATCATTTAGTAATTTAATTTAGGTATTTTTTATGGATTATCTCATTTGGAGACCGGTAGTAGAGTAGTACCAATTATACCCTTTATTTGTAGATTGAAAGATGAGATGCGTATTCATTTGATCTTAGCTATTGGTAATTTTTTGAAAGAAGAATAGTAGAGAGATATAGCAGATTTAAGATATCAATGAGTACCATGCTTGAAATTAGGTTTCAATTGGCTGTTATAAACATCCTTGAATACTAGTTGTAGATAAGAAAGGAATGTGTTGATCTACGTATGTTAAGAAACTAACAATTAATAAAGTATGTCTTAATACAAAATTCCCAAATTCATGCTTAATATTGTAAATTTATATTAAAATGAGTTCCTACGACATTAAAGGGTGTGAAATTAAATCGGTAAGATAGTATCTTGGCTATTATTATAAATTTGATTCTTATAACTAGGTCTTTGGCTGCTTTCCTCTTTAGGGATTTCTATTCAATTAATATTAACATTAAAAATTATAAAGCACTAATTGAAAATGAAATCATTATGATAAACTAGAGATCGTATAGTAAACTGCACTATATAATAAGAAAAGTGATTCTATAATCATATATGTTTCTAGAAATTGAGACCTTATATTTATTAACTGTTTGTATCTAGGATTGGTATAACATCGTAAGTTTCACTTATTAAACTAAATAGTGCATTAGTATTTATTCATCTTTATCTAGGGGCTTCTAATTAGAAGATTTATTCCTTCTTTCTGGTTTAGTCTAATTTCCCTTGTTTTTCTTATTTATCTTACCCTAACTTCTATTTTTTCTAAATATGGCTCTTAGGTCTCGTAACTTATGTCAGAGGTATGGAAAATATATATATGACATGTCTTCAATCTGAGGTGTTTTTACTATATAAGGGTTTGTTTTAGTTGATAATTATTTTATGCCCCTTTGATTCAATCTATTAGCCCTGGGTCTTTGCATCTATATTGTCTATGAAAGGGGATTTGGTATCTGGTGATATTGAATGTTTGAGATCTATAAAAGCTCTTAAACATTTCAATATCCCTAGATATTATTTCTCCTTAGTCTCTTTATTGTTTGAAGCCATATTTTGTAGATCATGCGTTCTGATGATGAGTTCAGAATATGATAGTATGATCATTTGTTGTTTAGGTGATGTGGGTCTATTACAGTTCAACCTTCTTGTTGTATCCTTTATATATTTTAGTTTCTGCCAATTGGGAGGGTTTTGTTTTGAATGGTTCTCCTTCCTGTCAGGTTTTTTGTTTTTTCTTCTCCCCTAGATCATCTGGTATGGGCCTTGTCGTATATGCATATCTACTTATTATATCTTCCCTAGTTTCATTTTTTTTATTCGTTAATGGTTTCTTTAACATTGTCATACTGCTTAGGTAGTTTTGTTGAATATAGTTTTAATATTCTTTTTTTATAAAGAATAGATTCATTACATTGTCTTTAGTTTTTTAGGTTACTTCCTACTTCTGTTGATCTTGTATGGTCATGGAATCCTTAGTTTTCACCTTATAGGGTATATAATTTTCATCTTAAAGCTTTTCCCCTTCTTTGGAGCTAATATTACTCAATCCTAACCTTTTTAGCATACAGGTTCATTCATGTGGATTTTTTCTATTATTTCATGTCTCACAACTTTGTTAGTGTTTGCTTGTATTCTCCAATATATATTGACAACTTCCTTTTTAGATTTAATAGAATTTTTAGCTTTGTTTATTATCCGGCCAAATTTTAGGCACCCACGTGTCTTTTACTAAGCTTAGGTTTTTGACCCTTTGGTTGACAAAATGAATCATATTCTCATCCAGTTTGTTAAATAGTCACCTACTCTCTTCAGTTCCCTTTCATAGGCGTGCTTTGGATTTATTTATATCATCTCTCAAACTAGTGTTTAGCATAGACCCCAACTTCTCATCAGGTTTCAAGAATGGGGACAATAATAAAGCTATGTGGACATGCTTCTCAAATTGCATTTGATGGACATATCACTGGTAGGATGATTAAAGATATGCTTATGTCCTCTCATTTTATGGTTATTAGAGTTCATGTTTACCAAATTCTGGGAAGAGAATTCATCTTTAATATTGATATATATAGAGTTCATTCAGATATCTCATCTATGTTTGTAGCAATCGGTGCAAATGGTGGAATTTGAAAATTTCAGAATAGAGGTATTATGCAGAAGATTATTTAAGAGTATTTATCTAGGAGATCTAGAGAAGGTACTGTTAACATTAATGAAGAGTGTATGATTCCCAGACCTTGTAATTATGACTTAAATCTAATTGATAGGAATATTGTTTCAAGATTTCCCATTGTATTCATTGAAGATTATAAGGGGTTTAGGAAATGTAAACCAATTGTAAGGAGGAATGTAGACTTCTTGATTCATTTTCTCCATGTTAGATTTCCTCCTTCCTTTGGATGGATAGATCGCTTTATGGAGGAAGACCTGGTTGGTTCGTAGGAGGATGTAGACAACATTAACCTAGAATTCATCAAGCCAAATGACCCTTTCAATGAGATATCTGATTCTGATGTCACATCCTTCTCCTTAAATTGGTGTCTAAGTTGTGTAGGTCTCATGTGAGATTTTTTGTGATATTCTGGGTAAATTTCAAATAGACTACAAATGTAGAGTGATAGCAAGTTTTACATTTTCGGGCTTTATTAGTAATAAATGCTGTAATTTCACTCAATAAAAAGTGATTGCCAAAGTATTGCATTTTTGGGCAGTATTAATAATAAAGTGTAGTTATTTCTTTCTTCTGACTCAGAAATGAAAGTTTTGAATAAATAAGTAGTTATATTTGCTTGATATCTCCAAGATTAATGTTGATCTTTTAGTTTCACTCAAATACTCATGTTTAATTACTTCAATTTCGGAGGTACATTTTCAAATAAGGAATATTGCATTTACTAATAAATTAATCCCTTTTGTTCCTAATAGTGATAAAAAAATTAATTATGCATAAAAAGGACTAACAATTGATCTTAGACAAAGTTGAAGAGGAATTGTAGGAAATTACGATTTTATGAAGGATTCAACAAAGATCTTTAGATTTGGAACACGAAGGTGTCTAATTAATCTTTAGAAGTTTTAAGGGAAATACCAGAGATACCTATCCCCATCTCTTATCGTTGGTGCCTTATTGAGATGGTTATTGTACAATCTTCGCCTTCAGGCCTTTTACCTATAAAAAAACAAGATCTTTAAAGGTGTTGATCAATATTACAAATTTGTAGACATAGTATAGATACCAAGGAAAAAATGAATCTTAAATTCTAAGATAATTATATTGATTTAAAAAACAAGGTCAAATTTATAGGAATAAAATGACTTGGATCAATAGAAACGAAGTTTAGTAGTTTACTATTAGTCATCTAACAAAACTATGAGCATTGTAGGACACCTAAAACATTTGTATTTACCTCAGCATCTATTTCATCAAGTCATAACCTAATTCCATCCATTCATTTTCTAATAAATTATCACATCACTTAATTCATTCATAATTCACCCTAGATTGTGTTTTTGTATTATCATTTAATGCATTCATTCATCACCTAGGCCACATGCATCTTCACCTTGTCACTTAGTACTCGTGACACTTAATAATTTAATTAAATAATTTTTTAAGTTGTTTAATTAAATATAGATAATATTATTCATTCATTTCATAAATTAATTATCTACATATTTTTAATTATTTATTTATCTGCATACTATCTATTAATAAATTAATTTATATGAATTTTCACCTCATGTGCACCAATAATTTAATTAATTAATTATTCAGTTGATTAATTTCATCTCACCTAGTTGACTACCTACTCTAATCAATTCATTGAGACTTACTCCCCAGTCTCACTCATCAATCAAATCCAGTTCACCCATTCATGCAATTAGTTAACTAAATCTTGTATGCACCTAGTTAACTCCATGTAGGTGATTGACTAATTAATAAAGATCTATTAACTCTCCAATCACATTGAATTGAGAAATTATAATTATTTAAAATAAAAATAATAGAAATTCTCAATTGTTATATGCGTGTCATATTTCATCAACCCCCAAAATCAAGGATTAGATCTTAGGTTCCAGATTGAATTCTACCCCCTTCATCAAATTCCCCAACAAGTCTATAAATCAAACCTAGATCTCTCTAATAATCTATCAAGCAATCATTTTGCACTTGAGTTTTGTCAAATTGATGTCCAAATAATGCTAATTCTAATGTTAGTGAATTCATCACCTACATCATAAGGAGCAAAGCTTTGCATGTACTCAATATGAGGTGTGCACGAGCTTGATTCGAGTGTTGAATTGGTTTTTTTTATGTTATTTCATTTGTTCCATTTACATGCATACAAGCTCTAACACAAAGATAAACCATAAAGCACAATTTTTCATAACGTATTCAACATCAAACATAAAATAAATGCCTTTATTTTATTAATTAATTTTATTACAAATTTGTGAACATGTTTAATTAGAATAATAATCTCAAGTCTAATAAATAAGCATGAACAAATGTACCAATTTTTATTTTTTAAAGATAAGTGCTATCATTAGGTAGGGGAGAGGACCCAGTAGTCATGGACCCCTAACTTTGGGCTTTTCAAACTCCAACATAACAATAATAAAATTATGTAAAAAAAAAAAAATTGGTGTATTCTTCCCCTAGTTAACTACTTATAACTAAGGTTTCAACTCATTATCATCAAGTTTAATATTGTTTTTACACACCAAAGTAAAAAGTGTCATTTTTCTAACCTCCTACCCATCATTGTTCCATTTACCACACTCAATCTTTGATCGAAACATGCCCCAATGATTGAACACACACACACACACACACACACACACAGATATATATATATATATATATTATATATATATATATATATATTTATATATATATATATATATAGTATATACTATATATATATATATATATATATATATATATATATATATATATATTATATATATATATATATATATATATATATATATATATATATATAATATATATATATAACATGAATATTTAAAACAAATAGGTCATCTGTCCATCTATTCTCCCAGTTTTTCTAAAACCTAAACCTATTCTAGGTATGTGTTGATGCTTAGAATGACTCTCATTTGTTCTAGAGTCTTCTTTTGTTGCATTGTGTCAACAATGGAAAAGGGCACAATGAGGATGAGAGAGGGTATGTATTTTCTATATTTTTTTTCCCATTAAATGATTTGCATTTTCTATTGTTTTTTCCATTAAAGAGTTTGTCATCTTCCTTTGAAATGGGTGATAGATAAGGGTCAAAGTAAATTACCATAGCCATTGGTCTTGTTAAAATGTTTGATTGTTGTAGTGACATGTAATCATTTCAACACAAATGCCTGCCAATTTGGCTGTAATAATTAAATATACACTCCAAATGCATAGTTACAAAATAAGCAACTGCAAGAAACTAGAAGGCAAAAACTGGGGATAATCATTTTGTGCATTTCCCCTTCTTTTCCATCTTAAGCCTATTGTTACAATAGGGGTTTGGTTTTTGTTCAAATCAATTTATACTAACCATCATCATTCTAGTGCTTGAATCTAAAGTATCTTATAGAAATTGAGCTATTTTTATGTTTGGTTTCTAGTTCTGATTGTGTGTATTATGATATTCTTTGGTTTTTTCTAACCTTGGTCTAGTCTTCTATTTGTAGGTAGGGACAATAAGCATGGTCTGCGCATTCTATTAGTAACTTTTACAAATGTGTCTGTAGACACAAAAAACACTAAGGGATTTGGAAATTTTCTAAGTAGGTAAGGTATTTTTGATCCTTACAGGGCAATGACCCATCTGCTTTCTTTTTCTTTTTAAAATACTTCTAAATGTTCATTAAGCCCTAGGGTTTTAGATAATTAGTTGTCACAATTTTAAATAATATTTTAATTTAGATTTTTATTTGTGTAGTCATAATTAAAGTTTAAAATTTTCTCAATAGTAAATAGCATTGCATCATATATTTCTTCATTGTAAGCCCTTTGTGGAAAATTTCATTGAATGTGAAGCTTTGTGTATTAATAGTCTTGTATGTTGCATTTTTTCTTCACATTTGTTCTTGCCTTTTTATTTTCCCCCATTCTCTAGTGGTCTCTCTAGTTTTTCATTTCATACATATATCAAGGTTTGCTAAAATCAATTCAATGAATGTTCATATTTACATTAAGCCAAAATGAGGAGTTATAGATTTTTTTTCAAGGTCAAGATTGCTCATTTCCAAGTAGGAAAGTTGTTTTAGTTTGCAATTAGATTTTATTTATGTAGTCATGGTTGAAGTTTAAAACTTTCTCAATATTAATTAGTGTTGTACTATAGGTTTCTTCGATGTGAGCCTCTTTGGAAAATTTTATTGGATTGGAAGCTTTATGTATTAATATTAGATCTATCCCAATCTAATATCAGATATATCCCAATCTAATATCAAATTTATCCCAATCTTCAATTACACAGACACCCACACCCACACACAAAGACCACATTAGCTTAAAGCTATTAGAAGGTTAGATTTTTTATTCATAATCACTCAAAATGAAGCCTCAATGCTCTTGAAATCATATAAATACTTATGTGCATTGCTTAGAATCCAAGAATGCACTCTTAGTTTCCATAATACCAATGCACCAATTCGTTGTATGTTTTCATATTTGAATAGAAATTTATATAAAAATATGTAGATTTAATTATAATAGTTGACTCTACACATTGATATATAAATATTCCAAAATGATCAGTTGCATGCTTGGATGACCAAAGATTTATTTTTAACTTAATTGCATCATTTTTCTATATTTGTTCTAGGTGGGGCTTCACCCATAAATAGACGTCTCTTCATATTTTATGGACATGGAAGCCATGTTTCCTTAACCACAATCTAAGAGGCAAGATCTCTAGGCATATATCTTCTTACACTGCATGTCAACACTAACCATAAATCAAAACCTTTAGATACATCTTTTCTCCATTTAAGGCATATTTCAAATATGAAAGGTCAAAATGGATGGCCAAACATCCCCACATAGAAATAAGAAGATAAATTGCTAAAACTTTCAAGAAAATATTTCAAACTTTCCCTTGTGTTTGACAACATCGACATAGTTGGTTTTAGAAGGACTAAAATTTGGCCATTGGATAGAGATGCTCTTTATAATAACATGAAATCAAGTGAGACATTCAATATATAAGATAAAAATGATGTTGCATGAATTGCAAGCATCTTAAGGCTAGCTGGTTGTGAAGAGGTTTTTGTTGAGTAATGCTTGGCACAAATGGAAATACAACATAGAGATGATCCAAAAGAAAACATAAATTCACTAGCACATGTTAGCCAGACACCATATGAAAATGACTTGCATGATGAAATTATTTTACCAACAGAGTTTGATCTGCCCAATTGGATTAGAGAAGGAGCAAAAAAATTGGGAGTGCAAATAAATTTTTAAGATAAAGAAGTATCATTATCCATGCCTTATCCACCTCCACAATCAAGATCTAAGTTGATTCACTATTATGCAGAAACAATAGATTCAAAAACTTCAACTTTGGGACATAATGAGGTTGAAGATGACCAAGTTGAACACAATCTAGATTGATTGAATATATCAACAACAATTGAGAAAAAAGATGAACACATATTATACAGTCAGGGCTCTTTAAAATTTTTTTGAAGCTACCAATTGAAAGGGTTACAAAAATATTCATTTCTTCCGATAATACTACACTTAGATTTGTTAGGAAATTTCTAATACTTACATATAATGAGTACATAATTTTGCAAGAGCAGAAAGAAGCAAGAAAAGTTTAACTTGAAGATTTTAAAGAAAGGAAGACAAAACATTTGGAGAAAAATAAAATTCATCAAATTGAGAAAATAAAAAGGAAAGAAGGGAATAAACTTAAAATATATAATAAAACAAAGGAAGCAAGAGGAAAATGTACACCAAAAAAAGTAGAGGGAGTTGAAAAAGAAACAAAGGCAAGATACTAGGTGAACAAAGGACTTACAACTACTATTGGGGAGGGGAGTACTCAATCAACACCCTTTCCTGAACACCATCAATCTATAAGAGACATGTACAATATTTTAACCCTTGCATATGCTACTCTTAGTAAAATTTAGGTTGGTTATGGTAGTAATTTAGAACCAAATGCAAGAAGATCAGGGTGATTTAGTACTCAATCAACCCCCTACCTGAACATCATCAAATTTTGAGAGACATGTACAACATTCTAACCCCTGTCTATGCTGCCCTTAACAACATCCAAGATACTACTAGCCATGGCCCCCCTCACTCTCTAATCAAATAATTCTAGTTTGTTGGACTATTAGATGAAAAAATGTTTAGTCATATAACTCATATCACCCCACAAGTTGAATCAACTAGTTCATAAAAACTTAATATAGATAGTCATGTGGAGGAGCCAAAAACCTTCCTTGGCTTTATGGTGAACTAATAATGCTACATTGTGTTGGAAAATAAAAAAATGTCTTATTTTTCATAAATTATGTATCCTTTAGAAGAATGTATGTATCTTGCAGAAAATACTATTTCAAACTATGTGACCATGCTTATTTTCCAATATCTAAAAGCTGGTCATTTTGTAATTTTTAATAGATTGGATAGTCTACAATACCTCTATTTCCAACTATGTGACATTTTTTTGCAGAGCATGCTTGTTATCTAACGTATACAAGTTGGTCCTTTTGTAATATCTATCTATTCCAAATATGTAACTTTTTTTGTAAACCATGCTTATTTTCCAATTTGTACAAGCTTTCTTGTGCTGCCATGCAACGCCCTACTTCACAGTTAGAAATGTAATTTTTTAGTTTTTTTTTTTCTTTAAAAAGATAAAACCTAAGTATGTTGTGAGTTGTTGCATTTATACTACACAATATGGTGATCCATTCTATACTTTTAGATAAGATCTGAGGCACACTTCTACTGCCCAACTTTGCAATCACTCGCATCCCACAATTTCTACCAGATTACACCCCTATTTCATCACAACTCCATATGTTGGTTGGCTCATAATAATTAGTATTATACAATACCTCCAAATTGTCATAAAAATCTACCATAATACGTGGTCACAACATCATTGATCTATCTCTATCTAGACCTTGTGTTATCCTTATTGTCAATTCTGGATGGTGTTTGTGGAATCCCACCCACCATGATTTGCTTGCACTACAAAAAAATCCCTATTATTAGCTTCCTTTTTTGATCCGTTTTGGCTTCCAAACATTATTTTAATGCATTTCTCTATTTTTTTGAAATACATGCACTATTTATCAGGTCAACGCTATGTCTGGAATCACTTGCGCCTAGCAGAAGAGACCAACGTAAACTTTGGCACTCTATAATATCGATATTTATGCCAAAATTGGTGCCTAATTTGACACCTAAATGAATTCCTATTGATTAGGTGCATAACTATATACAATTTTAAAGTGTTCATTTGTTGGCCCATCATATTTGATTTTCTTGGTCTGTTTGTGGTTAGGATATCTTTTGATTTAATGTCCTATCCTAACACATTATTATTTTCCCAATGTATTTTGAATGTGATTTAAATATTTTTATCAGGCCCTCATGGAGGTTAAGTTCTTTTAGCAAAATATGTTGTGAGGTTATGTTATGTACTCATGATGGCTAAGACAAATGATAGCTAGTGGATGCGAGGCTATGTGGCGATCTATGGGTGGTGATACAAATGGTGTTGTGTCCTCATGAATTGATCAAATAGTTAATACCTTTAGCCTATGAGGAAGTGATTGTGGGGCACATGTCAATTATTGAAGGTCCTCACAATTTTTTTAAGACTGTTAGTTAGACCTACAAACCCACAAGTGGATGTTTGTGATGACTGTAATAGTTTGTCACATCCTCGCAACAATTAGTGGGGGAAATGTTTAAAGGTAGAAACCTTGCAAGGAAGAATAAGATGATATGGTAGTCCCTTGTCATTGTCTCATAGCTTATTATGTGGGACCCATTTTTATCCCATGAGGAAGCGAGGATGTTACACATGGAACTTAATGGGTTTTCTTCACTGCGTCATCGTTGGGTTAATAAATTGGTATGGTTGCATGCTATGGTTGAGGAAAATGGTTGTGAGCTTGTGATGAAATGAGTTGATAACCCATGTTAGGTAAGTCACAATCTCATGATACTTTATGTGGGTTACTGAAAACTATTTGACAATATATTTAAGAAAGAAGTGACAGTGTGAAGAATCTAAGAAGAGGCGTCATGATTGATAAAATGTTGTAGTTTATGATCTAAAAATTATTCCTTTTCCATAAAATCATTCCCTTACTACCCAAACTTTTGAGTGTCACATTTAACTTGCTATAACCAAAGGAAAAGGCCACAATGACATGTCTTGCAACTGTTGGGATAGGTGCAAATCTTGGGACAATTATTGCTTCTTTTTTATAGTTTGAAAGTGTGAGTCATAGCTTAAATACAAGAAGGGATAAATACATAATGATGTTGTCTAAATTTGGGTTGTTCATGATTATAAGGGAGTGTTTCTTTGTTTGAGTGCTAAGGATGGGGCTTCCTAAGGCTACATAGGGATTTTATTATAACAAGAAGGGGTTAGACCAAGCCATGTTGCAGAAGATATACAAGTATCATGGTGGTGAACCAATTTTTGAAAGCTCTGGATAGAGCTAAAATCTGTACCCATAGCTTACAAATGCTTCTAATCTCTTAGATTACTACTTTGGTTCCATTTTCTAGGATAGGGGAAAAGAAAGTTCTTGGTGTAGACACAAAAGATGGGAGTTTGGAGTCATCTATTTCTCCTTGTGTTGTATTTTCAAAGCCATCTCTTGTGAGAGAAGATGGTGAGAATTTTGATTTCTAGCATTTTCTAATTTAATAACCACTCATGGGCAATAATGGCATGACTTAGAAGCCTAGTTGGATCATAAGCCTCATGATAATAAACACTCCATGACCTCTTATGGATTCACTTGAGGACAAAAATAGAGGTAACAACATTCATTTGGAGAATATCTTCTATGATTGGCTAGTAGCAGTTGGTAATAGAATATAAAAAGAATACTTTGGCTTGTAGCATCTTGTTGCATTCCTTGTGTCTATAAAAGGAATACCAAGGCCAATCTTATGGGTTCTAAAAATTCTTTTTATAGGGACAAGTGAAACAATTTATGTAATAGGTATTTTTGTAGAAATAGGAATGACAAAGTCTTGTATTAAATGAAATGTATGAATACTTCTGAAGAAATTAATTGAAAATATCATTTGAAGATTGTTTCCTACTCCATTTTCTTTCTGTTACATAAGTTTATTTATTCATAATATCCAAATTTGTCTTCATGATAATTTCATGAATGTATAATGTGTTTACTAGTTTTCTTCAAGGAAGAGATTAAATCCTTTTAAATGCATTATAGTGATTTGGGGAAAATAGTGGTGATTTCATGAGTGTAACCTGAGGTGATAAATATAATAAGTGTATGTATGGTATAAATCTAATGATAATATTAGCTATGTGGGATTACATATATGCTAGACATATTTAGTAATCTTAATCTTGTGTCTCTATGAGAAGTTAAACATAAATTTGGATGTGTCTTATTGACTCTGTTGCCCTATAGGTTAAGCACTAGTCTAAGTCATGTTAGAAAACTATTTGGAGAGCACAGTAATCCATAAATCTAAAATCATTTTAATTTGTGTTGTTGATTTCATGGTAAATTATTTGCATTCTCAGTAAGATAATGGAAGATATGGTGAGAACTATGTTCTGTGACTATTCTTGCAGCCATTGGAACTTTGTTATTTGATTATTTTATAGCCATTGGAACTCTATTCTTTGACTATTCCTATAGCCAAGGAAAAATAGAGTAACTTCTTATTTCTTTGCTAAGAATTATGTTTCTGTGATTTGTTTTAGTCCTATTTAGTTATTGATTCATGTTTAGTACTCATTTTATTTCTTTTTAAGCATTTTCATTTAGTACTAAATTTCCTTTCTAACTCTATGTTAATATGACTACTAGTGAGTCCTAGTGCACATACAATGTTGATCTGTTTCATGTTCATGTCCATGGGTTGATAAAAAAATGAGCCTTCATGATGAGTAAGATAACTACTTAGGTTGGGGTCCCATAGAAGGGGGAATTCTTTAAAGAAGAGATTAAATCATGTTAGATACATGATGGCGATTCATGTAAAATAGTAGTGATTTCATGACTATAATATGAGGTGATAAATTAGAATGCTTATGTTAGGCATGATCTCTTCAAATATTTCTATATATAAATCTCTACATGTAATGTTGAAATAATATGATATAGAAAATAAAATACTAGTGGTTCTTCTAATATTTTGAGGCACTGAATATATTGGGAGTGAACTTGTTTTGCCTATTGAAGAGTTTAGATAGGCTCAAATCTATGGTTTGAACATCATTATAAAAGGAGGAGGCCTATTGAGTTAGTCATAACTATCAAAATTCCCTTATTTTCCTTTTCATAGTAATCTTTGACCGGCTAGTGGCGGTTCGTAACAAAATATATGGTATATGGCTTGTAGCTTGTTGCAATATTCCTTGTGTCTATAAAAGGAATACCAAGACCAATCTTATGGGTTCTGAAAATTCTTTGTACATAGACAACTAGCATAGTTTATGTAATAGGTCTTTTGTAGAAATAGAAATGATAGAGTCTTGTATTAAATGAAATGTATGAATACTTCTAAAGAAATTAATTGAAAATATCATTTTCAGATTGAATTAAGGATTTATGATTTCTTTATTTCTCCATGTTAGCAATTGTGTGAGTAATTCTGGAGATCTCTAAAGTAGAGATTTAAAAATTTCTTGAATCACTTATATGAATCTAGTAATTATGTATGATCGTTGTAGAGCATATTATTTCATTGTTGCAGTTGATTGGTACAAGGTATTAAATTAGGGAAAATATTAAATTCATGTTTATGTGTTGTAACAATTTGAAGAAATAGAAAATATTCTATAAGAACGATGCATGATTAGATGCAGTTGAATGTTTGTGTAGGGCACTAACATTTATAAGCGTATGCACAATTAATGTTGGGTTCATTTGATATTTGACTCCATTACCATAGATATATGGAACTGGTCCTTACTGTTTATACTTTCAATAAGTAAAAAGTTACGAAAACTAAGTTTTTTTATGCTTGTGAATGTAAAAGCATAGTTAAGCCACACTTCTCAACTAAATTCATCAACATGTTTAGAATAGAGCCATCTTTTATTCTTGTGTTGACTTGTTTACCTAGATGAAGCTCTTGAAGTGTTATGTTTCAAGGGTTAACATTTTTTGGTTGACCAACCCTCTTTGTTAAAGTTTACATTGTTCGTTATTTGTCCTTGTTATGGTCGATTATTTCATTTGTTATATCTTGCGACCATGTATTTCCTAATTCCTTGCACCTAATTATTCCCCCCCCCCCCATGATAACTTAACCCATTTATAAATGCACGTGCGTAATTCATTAGTTTAGAGGTGTAATGTTTCTTATGTCTTCCCATGTTACCAAGCTACGTCGTGTCACTTGAGTTGGCACATGGTGGTGCATTGAGAGCTTCCTTTGGTCTCAATGCATTACCAAGAGATTTCTTTGTGCTTAGGAGTTCGTTGTGATGTGGCAAGTGGTGCAATGGTGCGAGTTCATTTTTTCTTCACCTCCTCATCAAGCGATGACATAGATGACAAGTCAAATGAAAGGTGGACAACTAGTTAGCTAAGATTAAAGGTATTTTTTTCTTTCAATCAGTGGAAACATGTCAAAAAAAGTATAAAAGTGATAAAAACATATTGATCTTGGGGGAAGGATTTAGAATCTTTCCAAGTACTATTGATTTCTTTGTATTGACAACTATGAATTAAACTCGAGTTGTTGCCTATTCCATCTTTAATTACTTATGCATGTTGATTTGATGGTGCAACAATCATGCTTGTGAGCCTACCTGGGAGGATTTTAATCTTCATTTCATAAAGCCAAGAAGAATTATAGAATAAATAAATAATTGTTCAAGAAACTATTTTTAGCATCCACCACATAGGTCTAACCCAACAAATTGACAAACAATGAGTTAAGTACCCTTGGTTTAGCACCATCTTTAAGGAAGAAATTTATGCACAGAGGTGTTGGTGAAGGGTGAAAGAAGTGTTTTAGTATATTAGAAATGGAGACTTCTTTCACATTGAGAGAATCTAAATAAAAGAATCTGTTCTTTGGCTCAGTTATGAAGAAGTGACTTGATCACATATTTTTGTAAAAAGATCCAAGGCTGACAGAGATTGTGCATTTTATTTAGGTGTCATGTTTGATCAAATGAGTAACAAATACAAAACTAATACATATGTGTACTCCATGATTTTGGCATGGGGGTTGCAATTCAGAGAATCAACAACAAACACGAGGAGAATAATGGAGGCGATAGTTCCTGCAATTTTTTTGGTTAGGTTGGAGTCCATTCTTGAGTGGGAAATTCTAGGAAAGGGGTCGATTATAGTGAAGGAATAGAATATGAGGGTGACACAAGGGCCAATAGGTACATTCCATTCATCTAGAGACTTGATGAGAGAAAAAGAGATGATTGAATCAAGGAAGAAAAGCGTACATGGGATAAACTTAAAGTGTTTATCGATCTGATGCAAGTAACAAAAGAATTAGAAGAATTGAAGGATAGGGTAGGGCTCACTGAAGGCTAGGACAGGGGTTGTAGGGTTCTTAGGAAATCACTAAGGGTAAGGCATAGGATTACTAGAGTTTGTGGGGTGTGATCATATAAATAGGAAGATGGAAGGCTAGTGTTTTGAAGATAATCTCATTCGTCTGCTAGAATCTAAGTGGAAAGTTTCAGTGACATTTTTATAAATTTTCAAAAGTTTTTCAATCTTAGGTGGTTTTTGGTCTACAGTATTGTAAGGGATAGTTACAGTAGGGATGCTTCTTTTAAAGTGAGGGATTTTGATAGCTGACGAACTATTGTAAATGAATCTTTTGGATGGTTTGAGGTAGAAGTAAGGGTGTAGAAACTTCTTTTTGGTAGTGTTTAGAAGTAACTTTAATGGCTACTGTAAATGTTTTATGTATATTTTTAGATAATTAATAAAATAAATCATTATTATTGAGTAAAAACAAAAAGATTACTAACTATGACTAACATGAAATGTATGAATACTTATAAATTAATTAATTGAAAATATCATTTGCAGATTGAATTAAGAATTTACGATTTCTCTATTGCTCAGTATTAGCAATTATGTGAGTAATTCTGGAGACATCTATTTACTAGAGAATTATTTCTTGAATTGCTTATATGAATGTGGTAATTATGTATGATTGTTGTAGAACATATTATTTCATTGTTATAATTATTATTACAAGCTATTAAATTAGGGAAAAGATTAAATTCATGTTTATATGTTGCAATAGTTTAAAGAAATAGTAGTGATTCTATAAGAATAATGCAAGGTTATATGCAGTTGAATGTTTGTGTAAGGCACTAAAATTTATAAGAGTATGCACAATTAATGTTGGTTTCATTTTATATTTGACTCTGTTACCATGGATATGTAGCACTGGTCCTTACTATTCAAACTTTTAGTAAGAAAAACTTATGAAAACCAAGTTATTTTTTGCTTGTGAATGTAAAAACACAGTTAATCCCCACCTCAGTTGAATTCATTAGCATGTTCATAATAGAGCCAATTATGATATGAGCAAGCTTCTATTCTCATTTTGACATGTTTACTCGATTGAAGCTCTTGAAGTGCTATGCTTCAAGGGTTAACGTTTGTTGGTTGATCGACCCCCTTTGTTAAAGTTTACATCGTCTCTTAGTTGCCCCTATTATGGTCAATTATTTCATTTTTTATATCTTGTCACCATGTATTTCCTAAGTACTTGCACCTAAGTGTTCCCCCCCCCACAACAACTTAACCCATTTATAAATGTATGTTCATAATTTTTTTGGTTAAGAGGTATAATGCTTCTCCTGTATCCTCACATTAATGAGTTACATCATGTCATCCAAGTTGGCATGCAGTGGCGCATTGAGAGATTCATTTGGTCTCATCACATTACCCAGAGATTTATTTGTGCTTAGTAGTTCATTGTGACGTGGCAAGTGGTGGTGTGGTGGGAGTTCATTTCTCCTTCTTTGCGCCATGGAGCGGTGTGGTGGACGACAAGTCAGATGAAAGGTGGAGGACTAGTTAGCTGAGATGAAAGGTATTATTTTTGTTTAATCAATGATGATGTATCAATAAAATAATGAAGTGACAAAAATTTATTGAGCTTGGGGGAAGGATTTAAAATATTGTCGAGTACCATTGATTTCTTTGTATCGACGTCTATGAATTAAACTTGATTCTCTGTACCTTAAATTTTTTTCTTTGATTAACTCAGTCAGACACAATTCACTATTTACTGACAATAGTAAATAAACTTTAAGAATCACCAAATCAAACACATAAATCATTTAACACATATAACACCAGTATTTAACATGGAAACTCAACTTTGGGAAAAACCACTGTGGGAATTGTCACCCACTAAAGAAAATACTCTTCTGAAGTATGCTCAGTTAAGAGCTAATCTTGTTCAAGATTACAATACACACTTCTAGGTATGACCCGGTCAAGGGATTTACCTCAAATCTATTAGGATCTTCACCCTGTTAGGAGTGGCCTAGTTAAAGGGCTTTGAACACTCTTTAGAATGTTACCTTTTGCAAGGATTTTACAATAAGACTGTTAAGTCTACTCGGTTAAGAGATTTATTTGTTATAAATGTTAATAAGCAACAATAAACAGTAAAGGGGAGCATGCACTTATTGAGGTTAAGGAGGACACAGACCCAACAAAAGAACCAGAGCAAGCTTCAGGAAGTTGGAGGATAATAAGAACAAAGATATTGAGGAACTCAAAGTTTCCTCTCATAATATGCAGATGCTGGCTGAACAGGCGGCTGATCTTATGAAGTGTATCTAGTTTGTTGTCTATTGTCTGCTGTCCTGCTGTCTTTTTTTATCTTTCTTTCTGGTTAAAGACTTGTTAAGTTTTTTGTTGTCTTTTTTTGGTGCTGATGCACTATTTTTGATGGATCTTTAATGATTATCTTGTAATCTTGATGTAAAAGGTTTTAGGTCCTTTCAAAACCTATTTTTACGTAATTAAAACAATAAATAGTTTGACCTACAAATCTGCAACCATCTTTGCATAACTAAATCCTTTTTGCGCTTGTCTATCTTCACTTCAATCCTTCACTTTCCATCGGCTTCAACACTTCATCAAATTCTACTTTCTGACTCAAAATTCACCTTTTCCTTCTTCATTGCATCAGTCGGTGACTTATCAACCCTTCAATTTACTAGTCATTTGTTCATACAAATTCATCCTTTATATAGACTTTGTTTTTCCACTTAATCTCCTCTATTACATTTTCCTTTGATCAATCTTAGCTATTTAATTCATTTCACAAACTTATTCATTGAATCTGGATCTCAGTAACATGTTTTACCTTCACCTTAAAACTTGAACTTTCTTGAAACTTTTTCCTTCTCTTTTAACCATTTAGATCTAAGCCATAGATCATCACCTTTAATTATTTTGATCATAGATCTCTGTAACTAACTTTCCTTATCATCATAATCTTCCATCACATCGTAGCTAATCACTAAATATCATTCTGATCCTTGTATTTAATTTCTATTCCTTGCTCAGTGGATAACTTTGAATTTCAGTTAACTTCGCTCGGTGCCTAAAAACCTTCTCCTTGATGTCTTGTGTTCCTTTTCCTTTACCAAATCTTACTTTCTTTTACCGAATGACCTTTCTTCTCTTACCTAATGACTTTTCCTACTTGGTAGCCAAAACTTTTTAACTTATCAACTTTTCAAATCTTCAATACCATTCTTTACCAACTTGATATAATCACATGTTAGGTAGAAAATAATTATATCAACATAATCTTAACATTGTCCAATTTGAATCAGTTGCCCAATTAAGTTCTTCAACTTCATAACATCTCACTTCTTCTCCTTAACTCATTCAACTTATATCATACTCTGAATGATATAGCAACACAGTATAAACTAGATATCAATTGCTTGACATCAATGACAAGATAATAATTGATCTAATCATTCTACTAATTTGTATTCTTTTGATCTTGGTCTATCTTCATCATCATCACCATCAGTTATAGTAACACCATCCTCAACACTTTTGAACGTATCCTCAAATGTAGTCCTCATATCATTCTAATTGGAAATTGAAGCATTGGGTAGGTGATAGAACTATTCTATTGTAGCATCAATTAGAGTTTGTACAAAGAGTCTCACAACTACATCTTGGTGTTTAACACCAATTACACTATATGCTACATTAAAATCATTTACATGCTCATCTATCGATGTTTTCCCATCTCCATTGAACTTTGGAAAAAAATTTCTTTCTCCTTTAGGTAAAGCATTCAGATTGGCTTTTAAGTTCAAAGGTCCTATAGATTCTCCCTAAGGTTGAGCCATTGGAGTAATAAAAGGTGTGATATTTATGGTAATAGGCAATACAATATTGTGTAAGGTTAAGGATTTGCAGGTAGGAGATGCAAAGGAATTCAGAGGAGGAGGAGGTCTACTTCTTGATTGCTTAGTATGAGAAAGATTGGGTGAAAATCTTAAATTTTGTAAAGCTTCAAAAATAGGATAAAAAACACATTCTCTCCTCTAGGATCTTGTGAACCTTCTATACTCCAATCTGTTAAAATTATAAAGATTGAATTATTTATTGGTTCCTAGGTCATTCTTCATTTCTTGGAACCTCAGGAGCTTGATTTTATACTTGATTCTTTATTGCATTTAGTTATTTCCTTCTCCTTTGCCTTAACAACATAAATCTCAAGTTGGTAGCTAAATATTCTTCCCTTTCTAACACTTGACTTGCCCTTCTATAATATTTTAGGCTTCTTTGTGTACGCTAAGTTAAAGTTTTTTGTTGATTAATTATAGCTTCTTGTTCATCTTGAATCCCAAATTAGGCTACAAAATAGGAAATATTTTCTCATGGGGAAATACTATTTTCCCCCATCTATATGTGACTAATCTTAATAAATTTATTTAGTTTTTCCCTAGCGGAGTCACTAAAAATCTGTTGGTTAATAGATTTGTCCTCAATATATCATAGACATATATCTCACTCTATAGCCTTCTCAAGAACCAACCAATAACCAACAGTTGGGCAAATAAATATTATTATTCCCTTTGAATTGAGGTATAGCTCTCTTTCAATAATATTCAATGAATACTTATCATTAAAATAAATTCAAGATCATACTTTTTGAACAGTCTCACAATAGCTAGAGATAATCATGTCATTGTCTCTCTTAAGGGTAATATATCTATGATACAAATTACCTATCCCCAACATGAAATGCATTTAGATTGTCAATCCAGGGACGTAGACTTGAAATGGGACAACACAATTTGTGCACTAAGTTCCTTTAGGAGTCATAACACCTATGCTGCAAGAAGATAAAATGCATAAAATGAATCTATGCTATTGCTGTAGGAAAGTAAACACACTTGAATATTGAATGAAATTACTACAGAAAACTTATGAAATGAATCTAAGTATGTCTAACAACTTAAAACATTCACTATACCCATCTCTGCAAATGCTGCAGGAACAACCATAGGGGCAATGCTGTAGAAGTAAAATAGTAACTCTATTTGAAAATAGGAAAAGTACATGAAGCAAATCTATTCTAACTTAATCTAATCCACCTTCCAAGTGGGCCCCCTTGGTTGGCTTCTGCTAACTACTCAACACAAGAAATAATCCAAAATCATTCTTCCATTAAATCCTTCTTAACTGGTTACATAACAACTGAATAACTCATGAAGAACAAAATAGAGAAACTTCCACTATACTGAATACATAATCATATTTTTTCTCATTACCTACTAAATCAGTCAAAATCCATTTATATCAAGGATTGACGCTTATTGAAAACATAACAGAAAAAGTCTCATTAAACCTCACCAAATATGGAGGAGATAAAACAACCATGACATAATACAATTACTGTTGACAACATAATAACAATTCTGAGGAAATATAGCAGGACTGATTCCCTATATTCTCTAGAACAACAGCTCCTTCAAAGCATGACATATCCATCAGAACCGTGCTGGATTCTCCCACCATGGTTGGTCTTCTAACACTCCTTCTTTAATGCAGATGCGCCACTCTTCATACCGCTCTATGTTTACCCAAAAGGTTAGTAACATTCGGTACACATATGCAAGTCAACATTTTTAACTCCTACTTAAATGTTAGAACACAACTTGAAATAATTATATGAAGTACTACATTATATTTATAATAGTCAGCAAAACATATCACTCAAGCTACTCATAGATCTTGTGGCTTTAGTTGTACTTGGCATAGGTTCACATAAGTATAAGTCATAAAATGTCTTGGAAATGTTTGTCAAAGTATCAACAAAATATAAAGATCATAACAAAATTGAGGCAATAAGTGGACTCATCATCTGCCCCCTACTAACAGAATGCTTGTCCTCAAGCATTTTATTTCTTGGCTATGGTCCTGAAATCACCAATGGTCATCTTTCCCTTCTTTCCACTTTTGAAAGTGTAGTAAAACCCCCTTGTGCATTCCAAGTAATTTTCTTGATGCTCCTCAACCAATTGATCCAATCTACTAGCATTAATGTCGTATAGGGGCCAAAAGAGTGTAGGTGGCTGGAAGGATAAGGGCATCCATAATTCCCTTCTGGCCCATCATCCCAACTGCATGTAATTAGTCACTCTATGGACAATTGCTTCATAATTAATTGGGCTATGTGGTTCTGCTTTCCTAAAAGCTTCTGGCAATCTATTCTACCTACTTCTGACCCCTGAAAGAGATCTTTGGGCTATAAAATTGGGCAATGTCTGATAATTTCTGTAAACTTTATCCCTTAATGCAAATACTTTATCCCTGATTTTAGGCTTTGGTCTCCCATAAGTCAAATTGAGCCAATACCTCAAAAGAACATTAGGCTTATGTGACTTAGCCCTTAATGGAAAAGGCTCAGATTTCTCCAGATCCCTGTAAGTGTTCAACTATCTATCATAGTTTGTCTCATTATGCATCCATGACATCAAGGCCCATAAGTGAATGTCCCCTATATAGAGTAGAGGATTCCACTTTGTTTCATATGGGATAATAAAATTGTGCAAATAGAACTCACATAAAAAATGTTGTTGCCATGATGGCAGAGTCTAATACAAACCATAGAATTCTTGGGTCAACTTGAATTCACAATCAATATCCTTGATTGTCATCATAAGTTGGAACAACAGAAATTGCTCCTTTAAGCACATAGCATATACCCTAGGTGGTGGTCTACAAGCTATGACCTGGTCAGCTAGTTTTAGAGCCTTGTCCATTTGTTATTTTTGTTTCTTTAGCTACTCCTTGAGAGCTTCAATTTCCTCATCCTTATCAAATATCTCCCTTTTCATTTGATTTCTTTCCCGCTTCTACCATGTCTTTTGAAAGATAAAATGGCTGTATAGATGAAAGAGGACAAACTAAACTGTTGATGAAGGGAACTCTTGCATCTGAGCTTTCTTTTTCTTCTCTTTAGCATTTTGATGAAAGTAGTCAGTGAACCACATTGATCGGTAGGGTATAATGGATACATTGGAATATAAAGGATGCTGAGGAGGACTAGATTGAACATTCACATGAATGCTCTCTTGCATTACATCAGGGCTCAGCTCAGGAATTCCTTGATCATTCTGTGGCATGCTACTGCTAGGTTCTTTCTTATTAGGAGGCTCCTCCATATGATGGGGTTCTACTTGAATAGGGGAGTCATCAGGAATATATTCAACAAAGGGCTCTGTAGCAGGTTTTGGTGCTGGAACAGTTGGGTTTTGAAGAGAAGGTGGAGACACTTGTCCTCTCATGCGAGGGCTTCTACGCACAGTTGCCTCTTCAACCACTACAGTTTTAGGTTGGAAAGACCTTTTTGGTTTATGTGCTATAGGAGTAGGTGCTGCAGGAGTAGTTACTGCAAGACTTGACTATTTTCTTTTATTTATTTGAATTGTAGGGTTTGAAATTTCTCCTTCTAAGTTAGGGATTTCTTTTCTAACTTTCTGCTTTCCTTTTCTTGAGGAAGAAGTGGGTTCATTACTCTCTGGAGTAGGTTCAGGAGGTTGGTTTTCTAGGGGTAATTTTGGTTCTTTTTCTTTCACAGCTGCTTCTTCAATAGGACTAGAAGATTGTACTACATCTTCTAGAGGTTGGGCCACATGATTTACTTGGGGTTGCAAAGTTTTAAATTAGACAAATTCTGCCCATGACATGGGGGAAACATCCCTAAGAGATTTTTCAACCAAAAGCTTGATTAGGGCATGGTGACTAATGGAATTTGCATTGCCCTTTTGCGTTTCCTTGGCACTAATACTTAGCATATTATAAACAAAATTGGGAATATTAACCTAAAGATTATGCCTGATACAACTAAGAAGTTTAAAATGATGAGCATGCAGGTTTAAAAATCTCCCTTCACAAGTTAAATACTTGATGATGTGCGTATCTAGTTTTGGAAATGGCTGTGGAAGGGACAATCTGCTCCACCCCTGCTTAGTAATTTCAAGCGGAGGATCACCCAGCCTGGAGAACTGAGCTCGAGATGACCTGGTGTCATGCTCATTTGGATAATGTTCTCCCACAATTGGTAACCCTGTAACTTCTGCAATTCTCTCTTCAGTAGCCACAACTATCAATCCCCATACAGTTTCTTGTCCTTGTTAAAATGTACCCATGAATTCTATAGCAACCTCCTCATTAAACTCTGTTAGCTGAAGAAACTAGCCAAGCCAGCCGCATGCATTGAACCTGTGGACTGCCTCAACATCCGCTAGAAAAATAGCATGAATGACTGGTTCATGTCTATGTAATTGTCTACCCATCTTAATAATGCCCAATCTCTAATTTTTATGCTCTCCAACCCACTGCTAAGCTTTTGGTTTCTCTACAAATTCCCTCTTTTTGAAATGCGATTGCGATTCTTGAAAATACTGATATTTTCACTTGCATTACCTTTGTTTTACTTGACATGAATGATAATAATGGCATTGATTTTAGAGGACATCAATACCTTAAGTACGAGTTACCTCACAAATTAATTATGATCCTTTTGAAGTCATGTCAAGTTTAGGAAATTAGAATTTGAAAGTATAGGAAATGTGTGAAGGATTAAAAGAATTAATGGAACGCAACCTAAGTACAACACTGATGTGACAAGGGTATGAGAAGGGTAGTTTAGGAATGAAACTTGGAAGTTAGTACACTTCCCCTACCCCCTACGAAAGTTGAACACGTGTCCTCACTTGTTAAATTTAGCACGAGGTTGGGAAACTGGCTTAATGCATATATTATATATTTAATGCAGTACTAGATATAATTAATCAAACTTGTGCGCTAAAAGTAAGTAAGGAGTTAGAAATTTGTACTTGGCAATTAGTTACCGTACATGAATGTGAGATGATGAGAGTTTCAATTCCAGTGGCCACATGAGATTGTTGACATGGCATTTTATTGAAAGCATTTGAAAATAGAAATTGTGGGTGACATAGAATTTGAGTGGGTGGTAGAAATATGAATGAGATGAGTTGGTGAGAAGAAAAGAGAAAAGTGAATGAAGAAGTATACTTCATTAAATGAAGTTTTATTATGAGTGCTAGCGAATGTATGTCATGGTGATGCTGTAGGAGGAAGGCTTTCACCTTCTGTTGCAAGAACTATTTCCCGAGGGGTTGTTAAACTATGTATGTTGAATTGGTTCAAGAATTCTTCTTTGGTTTGAGGCTTGTGATACAAGCGCAAGTGATGTCCATTGACTAGCAGCTTAAATTGTATCAGGTCAAGTGTGGTTAACTGAACTGCTCCATTATCAAAGACATATTGAATTTCATAGGGTCCTAGCCATCTAGTTTGCAGCTTTCCTGGGTTCTCCTTGAATCTGGAATCATATAATAAAGCCCAATATCCTACTTGAAATTGCTTGTTCTTGATATGTGAATCATGCCATCTTTTCCTTTGGTTCTGGATTATCTCTATTCTTTCCAATGCTGACTTGCACTTTCCAATGCTGACTTGCACATTTCATCCAATGAGTTGAGATGGAGGAGACGTTCTGTTTGTGCTGCAGGAAGATTGATGTTTAGCTCAAGTGTTGTGTGCAATGTTTTGTGTTCAAATTCTATGGGCACCATTGCTTCTTTTCCATACACCAATTCAAATGGTGTGAACCCTGTTGTTGTCTTCCATGTGGTACGGTAAGCCCAAACTACTTTTGTTAATCGACTACTCCAATCCTTGCGATGCAACTATACTATCTTTGTTAATATAGCCTCTATTTCTCTGTTTGTCACCTCTGCCTATCCATTTGCTTGTGGATGATATGGACTAGACTTCCGATGCCTTATGCTATACTCCTTCATTAGCTCTGTGATCAAGTTTGATGTGAACTGTGCTCCTTGGTCCATTACAAGCTCTCTAGGGACTCCATACTTGGTAAAAATTTCTTCATACAAGAATTTTGCTACTTTTTCATCCCTTGCATTCTGCATAGCTTTCACTTCGACCCACTTTGTCAGGTAATCTATACAAACCAAGATGTAGGATTTTCCATTTGATGGTGGATCTATTGGTATGATGAAATCCATACCCCACTTATCAAAGGGTGTCATTACTACTTGTGGATTAAGTGGCATCTCATCTAATTTCATTGGTCAACCCATCCTCTGACATTTATCACATTTTTTTGTATAACTGGTTGCATCTTTGTGTAATTAAGGCCAATAATATCCCAATTTTAAGATTTTCAGGACTGTTTTCTTTGCTACAAAGTGACCTCCATAAGGCTCATCATGACAAGCATGGAGTATATTATATACTTCATCTTCTCTTACACACTTTCTCATAATCTGATCTGGAGCAGTGTAAAATAGATTGTTATCTATCCATGAAAACTGAAAGCTTTTCTTTGCAAGCTTTTTCTTGTCTTTCTGAGAAAAATGTGGGGGCATCTTATTTGCTGCAAGATAATTGGCTATGTCTATATACCATGGGTTTTTAATTGTTATATGGAATAGGTGTTCATCTGGAAATGTATCTTCAACCTGAGTAGTGTCTTCATCAACATTTTGTAGTCTAGACAAATAGTCAGCAACTACATTGGCCTTCCCTGGCTTATTAACAATTGTTATATCAAATTCCTACAATAGGAAGAGCCATCTTGCCAATCTACCTATTATAGCAGGTTTGTTCATCAGATATTTTATTGCTGAGTGATTAGTGTGAACAAGAATTAGATAGCTTGTGACATAGTGTCAGAATTTGTTCAATGCATAAACTACAGCTAGGAGTTCCTTTTTAGTAACTGTGTAGTTCAATTCAGGGCCATGGAGGCTTTTATTGATTTAGTAAATTGCATTCTCAAGGTTAGTAGGATTTTGTCCTAGCACAACACCTATGGAATAATCTGATGCATCTATATGGATGTGGAATGGAATAGACCAATCTGGTCCTTTTAGGACTGGTGCAGTTGTTAGGAGTTTCTTTAGCTACAGGAAGGACTCATCACATTCTTATGTCCACTTGAATTTAGCTTCTTTGGTAAGCAATGTATATAGAGGACTAGCAGTTTGACTAAAATTTTGAATAAAGTGTCTATAGTATCCAACATGTCCTAGGAAAGATCTTACATCTTTTTGTTTAGTAGGAGTAGGTAGTGTAACTATTACCTCAACTTTAGCTAGGTCCACTTGAATTCCTACTACTGAAATGAAATGCCCAAGTACCACTCCTTCCTGCATCATCATAAAACATTTCTCACTATTAAGGGATAGATTATGCTCCTTACACCGGATTAGTACCTTTTCAAGATTCTTCAAAGCCTCATCAAATGTCACTCCAAATGATGTAAAGTCATCCATATATATCTCCATACAGTCATGTGATATGTCAGCAAAAATACTAATTACAACTCTTTGAAATGTTGCTGGAGCATTGCATAACCCAAAAGGTAGAACTGAATATGCATATGTCCCCCATGGACATGTGAACGTAGTCTTCTCCTAATCCTCTGGAGCAATAGTTATATGATTGTATCCACTATATCCATCAAGAAAGGAAAAATACTTCTTACCAGCCAAAGTATCTAGTACTTGGTCAATGAATGGTAATGGGAAGTGATCTTTCTTGGTAGCTTCGTTTAACTCCCTGTAATCCACACAGATTCTCCATTTACCCCCCTTTTTGGGTACTATAACCAGAGGTGATACCCATTTACTATCAGATATAGGATATATAAAGCCAACATCTAATAGCTTTTGCAATTCAGTTTTGACTATCTCCCTTAATGCTGGGTTAATTCTTCTTTGAGGTTGACGAAGGGGTAGGCTTTCTTCATTGATATATATCCTGTGAGTACATAGTGTAGGGATTAATCCCTTCATGTCCCCATAATCCCATGTAAAGGCTTTCTCATGTGTTTGTAGTAGTTTGGTTAGTTGCTACATTTGTTGTGAAGGAAACTTATTATTCACATGGAGATTATGACCTTTAGAAAGCTCAACAATAGTTGTAAGGTCAAGCATGGATACTTCAGGGATAGGACTTGTGTTTACTTCACTAGGTAGCAACTGGTGGATAATATTGGGTTTTGAAGGTAATACACAATCCTCAAAATTATCTTCACATGTACTTAATTCTAACACAAAACTCTCAGATACATATTTGATTACAACATAGTCATTATTAAGAATGCTTCAAATGACTTCATCTTCCTCTTGTAGCTTTAGAAAGGATTGCCTATGTAACATCATGAGCTGAACCATAGAATTTAGTTCTTCTTCCCCATCTCCTAAGTCTGGCCATATAGGTGTACTCAAATTTGGCTATGGTTGAGCTGTAGGATACAATGCTAGTTTCTTAGTGGCTTTCCCATCTGAAATTGTCATGTTTCCTGATCTACAACTTATGTTTGCATCAGCTGTTGCTAACCATGGTCATCCTAGAATAATAGGGTAACCAACAAGATTGACCTTTGGTGAGAGGATCATGAAATCAGTAGGGTACTCCCAAGAATCTAAGGCAACTATTATGTCTTCTATCATTCCATCAGGGGTAACAGTAGAGCTATCTACTAATTACAATATTGTTGGAGTAGCTCGCAACCCTTCAATGCTCAATTTATTCATAGTATCCTTAGTCATTATATTAATGGCAGCACCTAAGTCTATTAATGCATTTTTGACAGACTGACTATTAATGATGATATTCACAACTGGACTCTCTAGATCTGAATATTTTGGAATTACCAGTTTTCCTAGCATGATATCAGCCAATTGTCCTATAACATGAACTTTTGTAGGATCCTTTTTCTTTCTCCCAGGCTTTTTAAGACAAGCTTCTTTTATTGCTTTTCCATAAACTAGAACATCTTTTATTGCTTGAAACAAGGGAATCTGGACAGGCATGTTCTTAATCTGGTCAATGCTATCAAATGGTTGGTCTTCTTTTGGTATGGGCTTGTCCATGGTGAGCCTCTAAGGAAAAGGTGGTTTAACTAATGTATGAGCATTAGCTGAGTTGGAAACATTTTTTGATGCAACAATATTTGGCAAATTATTCTTTGGAATCGGTACTGATGCTGTAGGAAGGTCTGGCACTTTAGTGATAAGGGGTGGTTTAGGTGCCAACAAGGTAGTACCCGATCTTAGGTGTAGATCAACTATATCAAGTGCATAGGCAGGGTACTGTTGAGTATTGGTAGCATACATTTGCTGTTGTGGCTGTTGATTGTTGGGATTCGGTTGAGGTTGAGTAGGTAATTGCATCTGCTTTTGAGGACCTACATTTGGAGGTGGTGGCATTATTGTAGATATATTTGTTGGAGGTGGTAGAGGTGGATATCCAAGATTTGGATTAGGCCATTACTGAGGTCCTCTCCACTGGTTAGTGGGCTGCCAATTTCCTTGTGGTTGTTGCCATTGGTTTGGAAATTGTGACCATTGGGGTTGCTGTGGAGGATACCATTAATTCTGTTGATTATTTGGCCAAGCATTATTCCAAGTGGGTTGATTATACTGTGGAGGACTTTGGACATTCTGGTTTTTCCACTGACTATTATAAGGACTTGAAATTTGTAATGGGTCTTGAGGCATACCTTGTCTCGTGGTCCATGGCTGACATTGAGCAACAAAGAATACTTGCTCATCCTCTCCTTCTATCTTCAAGTATTTAGTTGGAAGATGTTGATTCTCCAGGTTTGCGACCAATTTGCACTGACAATCCTTCTTTTGTTTGCAGCAATGAGGACTGTATTCAGCTAGCCTCTACATCTGCATGTTTCTTCTTAGTGGTCATTGTGTCCAAGTGTGTAGTGACATCATTTATGATGTCTTTCTTGAAGTCTGACAACAGGTTTGAAATCTCCATCTTTGAAATACTAGAGCCACTTCCTTTAACCACTGTTGAGTGAAATCCCCTTCCTTTCTTGACTTCTGCTCTAGAATAGTTCATACAAATCTTTTGAAGGTCATACCAGGAAGACTAAGATATATCACCTCTAGCCATGAGGTCCAGAGCTTCAAGACAATTTTCATTCACTCCTCTTAGAAAAATCAGCTTCTTTGAATCCTCCTGCAATGCATGTTGTGGGTTCTTTTGTAAATTAAATAAGAAGCGTGATATGTAATCCTCTAATGTCTCATCTTCCCTTTGTGACATATAGAAGATGTCACCTCCTTTTGAATCACTTCCCTTGCAGTATTCCTTATACTTTGTTAGAAACAAATCTCTCATTCCATCCCAATCAAATATTGCATTAGCTCCTAAGCCCATGAACCATTTGAGAGCTAACTCCTTCAGTGTTGCTGAGAACAACTTAAGCTTATGATTGTTAGTATTATAGTCAAAACTTTGACACAATATGTCAAATTCAAACAAAAAGGTGTTAGGATCCTCCATAATAAGTCCATAGAAATTTGGAAGTGTTGAAGCGGGTATGTTCTTGAGGTTAGGATTGTTAATAAGACTTGGAATTGGAATTGGAAATGTAGGAGCTGCCATTATTGGAGGTGTTGGATATTGAAACTATGGCTGGAAAGTATTTTTGACTGGAGGGTTTTGAGGACCAGGCGGTCCTAGAGTAGGATTATTATGAAAAATGGCTAATATTTTTGCAAAAGGATAGAGGTCAAATGTTTCTTGTGTGTCTTCTTCTATTGAAGATGATGCAACAAACTCAGGACTAGTGTCAAGAAATGGTAACTCAAATTCTTCAAACTCTTCTTTCAGTTTAATAGGTTCTTTCGGAAGAAATCTACCATGAACATCTCGCCTTCTTCGATGCAAGCAAGTAAATTGGTGACTTGTGAAGAAAGCTCACAACTTCTTGGTATTGACTAAAAAAAATAGAAAACTAATTCTAAAAAATAAATGACTCATTAAGGTTCATAGTTTGACACCATCCCCGACAACGACGTAAAAAATGAATAGTCTCACAATAGGTAGAGATAATCATGCCATTGTCTATCTTAAGGGTAATATATCTATGCTAAAAATTACCTATCCCCATCATGAAATGCATTTAGATTTTCAACCTAGGGACGTAGACTTGAAATGGGACAACACAATTTGTGCACTAAGTTCCTTTAGGAGTCATAACACCTATGCTGCAGGAAGATAAAATGCATAAAAGGAATCTATGCTATTGCTGTAGGAAAGTAAAGACACTTGACTATTGAATGGAATTATTGTAGAAAACTTATGAAATGAATCTAAGCCTATCTAACAACTTAAAACATTCACTATACCTATCTCTGCAAATGCTACAGGAACAACCACAGTGGCAATGCTGTAGAAGTAAAATAGTAACTCTATTTGAAAATAGGAAAAGTACAGGAAAAAAATCTATTCTAACTTAATTTAATCCACCTGCCAAGTGGGTCCCCTTGGTTGGCTTCTGCTAACTACTCAACACAAGAAATAATCTAAAATCACTCTTCCATTAAATCCTTCTTAATTGGTTACATAACAACTGAATAACTCATGAAGAACAAAACATAGCAACTTCCACTATACTGAATACATAATTCTATCTTTTCTCATTACCTACTAAATCAGTCAAAATCCTTTTATATCAAGGATTGACGCTTATTGAAAACATAACAGAAAAAGTCTCATTAAACCTCGCCAAATATGGAGGAGATAAAACAACCACGACATAATACAATCACTGTTGACAACAGAATAATAGTTATGAGGAAATATAGCAGGAATGATTCCCTATATTCTCTGGAACATCAACTCCTTCAAAGTGTGACACATCCATCAGAACCGTGTTGGATTCTCCTGCCATGGTTGGTCTTCTAACTCTCCTTCTTTAATGCAGATGTGCCACTCTTCATACTACTCCGTGTTTACCTGAAAGGTTAGTAACATTTGGTACACATATGCAAGTCAACATTTTCAACTCCTACTTAAATGTTAGAACACAACTTGAAATAATTATATGAAGTACTACATTATATTTATAATAGTCAGCAAAATATATGAGTCAAGCTACTCATAGATCTTGTGGCTTTAGTTGTACTTGGCATAGGTTCACATAAGTTTAAGTCATAAAATGTCTTGGAAATGTTTGTCAGAGTATCAAAAAAATATAAATATCATAACAAAATTGAGGCAATAATTGGACTCATCACTTTTCACTAGAAATTATCAAAGGAAGACTACCATTCATACATAAACATGTTATGCATATGAATTTTAATATGATCGGTCTTAACGAATAAAACACATAGACTCTGCTTAACTTCCTATAAAATCAATTAACATGAACTCATAAACCAAATAAATCTATTTGGATACATGATGAATTTTCAAAGAATCAGATAACTTTCACAATAAATAATAAATCCACATAGAGACTTATTTTCATCAATTCAAACAAACAGATTTGAATTAGTAATACCCATCTATTCATTTCATTCACAGATAAAAATTCTTTTTCAAAACATCAGGTATCAAAATATGAAATCAAGTCTATAAGACACACACCAAAAATTATTGGACCTTTTCAAAGTCTTTTCAAAACATATATATAGCCTGACAGGGTTAACTATCTTTTAAGACGTAGAGTTACTTAACTCTACCTTGAAGTAAAATTCAGTTTTTATGTACCTAAAACTTGTTAAACCATGCCAAATCTAGAGATATTGAAATAAAATCAGAATCTAGAAACACAATCAAGGCTGAGGTGGTGTCATGGAGCCCGATGGTTGGCTTTGCCCTGTAGTAGTGACATGTTGTTGTTTCCACTCTAGCTGAGCCACAATTTTTTTTTGAATAATTTGGAAGTTGGGGAGTCCAATGTGAGAAATCTGTTGCTTCCACATTTTTTTATCCCTCTCGACCTCTGCCACCTTATTCACATGAGTTTCTACTTGGTAAATGAACATAAATAGTAGTGACTCAATCTTGGCCACTTTAGTGAAATATTTGGTCATCAAGGATTTGGTTTATTTCACAAATTCGATCTTCTTCTTGGAATATTTTATGAAAATTTTAGCGGCCTCTACTATTGTACCATCATGATCTTTTAAGTACTTGATGTCAATACATTTAAGATCCTTCTGCATTGATTGTGTAAGCTCTATTAATTCTTTTATTATCTTACCAAACTCCTCATGACCCTGTTTTACAATTAAATTTCTGCACTCAATACTCTTCTTGCAAATATAAGACACTTTCATCAAGACCTATTATGATATTTTCAGACATGAATTTAACTACCCCATACTTTTTAACCTCATTCATTTGTGCAATCACCACCAACCACTTGTTTTCCTCTTTCTTCCAAGAAGCGATCTATAATTCTAATTCTTTGATTACTAACATGAAATCCTCATATAATTTACTTAAGTCAGTAATATATCCAAAACCCTCTTGAATTACCCATTCTAGCTAGTTTTGAAGACTTTGGCTATGAGCTTTCCTCTTTGAATTTGATCTAGTAATTTTTGATTAATAAGGGTTTGAGTTGAATGACAGGGAAAGTTGTGATAATGGTTATGTACTAGGGTTGCGAATGGCTTCAATGTATTCAACCATCATTCTCAAAGTTTTCTTTAATTTCTTCTTGTCTTTCTCATCTTTCCATGACCTATCAACCATCTTTTTGGTTGATACTTGTAAGAGATGCACATGTACAACTCTTGTGGCAAATCCAAGATCGACCTTTTCTACTAAAAAGTTTTGGCTATAGAATACTCCACCTCTTTATCTACTAGAGGACGTGCTACCTCTACAACCCAATTATTTGTATCTAGATCATAATTTATCCTTGAAGTAGTCTTCAACTTTTTGAATTTGGGCATTTTTCCTAAACACTTCCTTACCATATCTTTGACAAGTAGGGAGATTGGTGTGTGTGTGTGAATTTTGTACCTGATCTATAGACACAACACTTTAGTAAAACATTAGAGGTTAGAAAAAATGAAAGCTGCAATGAATTGAAAGCTAAACTAACCAGGCGATTTACTACCTTCTAATAGGTGTGAGTATGATGTTCTCAAATTGTTATCGAGATCAGTGACCTTGACGACATCTAAACGAAGGATTTAAATGCAAAAGATGGATATGGGATGAATGCAATTAATCTATTTTTAAAATTTTTTCTATGCAATTATGATAATGAAAAATGGATATGAATCTATGATATGTAAAAACTGATATGCTATGATATGCTAAATGATCTAACAAATGAAAACTAATATGATATGAAAAACTATGCAATATTGATCTCATAAATTTTGGATTCGCAAAGATGATTCTTCAGTCTCCAATTCGACAACGTGATTATGCAATTCTTGTGGATGATTTGTGAAGAGATGAGGTCTTAATTTATAGAAATCTAGGGCTTTGGAGGTGCATGAGAAAAAGCCATAAATCACTCAGATTAACTCAACTTGATTTTTGAGTTATCTGATTATAAAGAATAATTAACTCACAAAAACATGCAAAAGCAGAGTTGAACTCAAAATAGAGTTTTTGATTTAATTGATAATTGGTAGTTGTCTGCTTTTCTTGATTGTGCATGTTTTATTTATGAATTAATTTAATAATAAAGTGATTTATTTCCAACTTAACTGATTTTAAAATTAAAACAATTGATTTATGGGTTAATCAACTATTTTTCAAACTTTTATTCAAAAATAATATTATTAAAAATTGACAACTTGCTTTAATTAATTAAATAAGAAATTTAATCAATTAACGATAGGAATTTGGATTTATTGTCAAAATTAAATAATACAATTTAGGAATAAATATAATTAACTTCAATTAAATAATTAAGTGGTAGTATTAAATCTAATTAATTAAATATTTAGAATATTCAATTAATCAAACTTTAGGATAAATTGGATTTATCGCCAAATAATTATTAAATTAAAGATAATTAGGATGATTAGGAATATTACTAGGAATATTCCCTGATGCAGAATTTATGATAATCAATTAGAATTCGATGATGTTCAGATGTGCCTTAGGTTAGGACTTTGATGTCGATTTCATTCGATATGTTGATATAGGAGGTTAATGAACCTATAGCCCATTTTTGGGGTATTACATTTTGCCCCTCTTTGAATTGTTGTGTGAAGCACAGTGGTTCAAAGATAGTCTGTGTTTGATAAAGATGCTGATGTTTGAAATTGATAATTGATATGAGACAGAAGCTGATTGAAAGATTTGATATGAAGATGATAGGTCCTGAATGACCAAAAATAATGTTAACTATAACAATAATGAACCAATGAAACAAAAGTGTCAAAATGCCTGATTCTGAACCTTATGATTGCGAAGAAGTGAGTGACCGTTTCCAGACTTGATTGTCCTTAGAAGAATCACATAGGTATCACATCTGAACCCTTCAGTTACCAAAGAACCAAGGAAATAACACTAATGAACTGATGGTTATGAAAAACTGATATAGTTTACAAGATTAGGAGAATATCAGATTGATATGGATCTTGATGAATCTAATATGCCCCACGCGATGATAGATTTGCCCCGAGCGATGAGGACTTTTGATGAATCAGCAACTAGACGTGGTTGTTTGTCTCAATTACTAAGGAAAGATATGATTTTAGATTTAGATTACAGACTTTGAATGATATGCAATACCATGCCCCCTTTAGGATTAAAATTGAAATCTGACAAGAAAAGTCAGCGTTGATAGATCAGAAGCATGTTGATTGATTTGAGAAGTGGTTAAACACATTCGAGAATGTATTCTACACCGTTTGAGAGTCCAAAAGACCAAGTTTGACTAGGGTGGACCATGAGTTGACTAGGGTTGACCATGAGTTGACCATGGTTGACCAAGTTGAAATTTTGATAGTTTGATATAAGATAATCAGTTAAGTTGAATACTAGATTTTTGTGATGATTGAAAGTCGATTATGCAAGTAGTGAATAATATAAATGATCTTAGATTTTGATTTTGATCCCGAAAAAGGATTCTACTTGCTGTTTCGTTGGAGGAACCTTCATGTAAGATTCAACTCTTGTTAGATTAGAAGATGTGATTGAAGAATCATTTAAGTGTTGAAGTTTGTTTAACCATTGTGAGATCATGCAAACATGCAAAATGCAAAGAGACATGCAGAATGAAATGCAACCTAGGACCTAGGACCTACTCACTAATCATATGTCGATTTGTTATCATCATTGAACTTTTAGGTAACCAGATAAAGCAATATAATGCCCACTAGTTATGAAACCATATACATATGAATATCAATTTGGATGCGCAGGAATCAATACAAAACCCACTGATTATGAAATCATGGACATATGAATATTGATTTTGTTTTCAGAATGTCAGATTAGATATAAGCATCAAAGCACAAGCGCTAGGATGACCTGAATATCATGTCCATTTTGATATAGCAATTTGTATAAGCATCAAAACATAAACGTTGTGATAACCTGAATATGCCTTGCATTACAAACACATCAAGCAGTCAAGAGATCATTCAAAATCCAATGTGAATTACCCATAGTGACCCTTTATTGTTCACATCCATAGGTAAGATTGTAATACCCCAAAATTGGCACCTATTTAATTTCATCAATTTTGGTGCATTATCTCGATTTTACATCACCAAAGTCCTAGTTCCCTAGGCAATTTTCTCTCTCCTATCTGACTTAATTTGACTTGATGTCAATTGCAAAGACCATAAATTGCAATAATCAAATGCTAAATTAATTCCTAAAGTCTTTGACTTAATTGGCTAAATTACCCCTATGATACATTAATTTAATTGTAAAGTCCTATGCGCTTTAAATTAAATTAAATCAAACCACCCTCTTTAGCTAATTACCCATAAAAAGGAATTAATTAATTGCTTGTTATTTGAATGGACACCTTTTCTTGAATTAATAATTTGAGATATTCGAAAGGTCCTCATGTGGCATTTTCCATTCTTTTAATAAAGTAATTCATGCTTATTTGTCCAAAAAGGGATATGAAGGGTTAGGAGTTTCGAATCAAGAAACTCTTCCTCCTCCTCTTGGCTCTTCTTTTTATTTGACCTCTTTTTCTCATTCGAGGGGACAATTTTTGAGAGTAAAGGCACTATAGTGAATTTTTGATTGAAATCCAAGCTTTCATTTGCAACTAGTTTAATTTCTCATTCTAGTATAATTGCACTTCTCATTTAGATTAAATTTGCTTAATTGTTCTTAGATTAAGATCATTTTTATTCCAAAATCAACTAAAAAAACTTGCATTTCATATCTTCTTTCAAGTATTCTTAGATTAATTGCATTCATCTTAGTTTGATTCTAGCTTTGCATATCATCTTTATAGCTTTCTTGGAAAATCCTCCGTTGTAGTAGCGGTCTGATGGTTGTTGGTTCTCCAATCTGAGAGCAATTATACACCCCCGCCTGCATAGGAGGCAACAGGTCGCTTCCTCATGAATTTCGGATTGAATAATTCATATTCTCTTCGTAATTTGACCATAGGAGTAATGACTATGTTGCGTATGTGGTTGATTTAGAGGTCACATTCAAGCACACACATTTTGGCGCCCACCGTGGGGCAGAAAGATCAATTTCTGGCCTCATTATCATTTTTTTCTGACAGAAAATTTTGCTCTGCTGTGCGTCTGTACTGTCTGTGTACGGATCTTCGCGCGAGAATCCAGAGCGTCCCGCACGAAGTTTTGCTCCTGTAGCACTCTTTTGCGCGAAATTTCACTATCTCGCCCCAGAGTTTGCACTTTCTCGCATGCACTGGAGTACTTCCTCGCGTGAGATTTTAGTTATCTCGCGTCGTATACTACACTTTCTCGCGCAGATTTGTACTTTCTCGCGCGAAGTTATATTACAGTTTTTTTCAGTTTCCAGTTTTCTTGTTCTTTCTGCTCTTAATTTCTGATAACTTCTGATAACTGTTGATTTTTATCTCTCTGATATTTTACAGCATTAACAGTTTCTGCAGGACGCTTGTCAAAGAATTTGAAAACATACTAATGGTTTGATTGTAGGACGAATAATTGAAGATCGCTAAAACGTTGTGTTTTTTTCCTGCTTTTACTCACATAGTATAAATAGGGCTCCGTTAAAATTTCTTGAGAATTTCGATAGTGAGTAGGAATTTTGGCTCTTCATTACATGGAGGTGATGACCATGAATGAATCCGGAATTCTAATGATCTTACTAATATGATGAATTCTTGGGGAAGCGGAGAAAGTTAGTGAATCTTTAACATTTCTATTCGTCAGGGAATTATGCTCTTCTCTCCTTGAGAGAGAATCAGAAACCCAAAAGCGTATAGATTTGGTGAGGTGAAACTAACTCGGTGATGAACTTTCTTGTTGTGTTTGGGTGAGGAAACGGGATAGAGAAGTATGCTCTTCTCCCTTTGGGAGAATCAGAAAATCAGACTCCCGAATCTAAACCAAGTCTAGTGTCACCTTTAGAGGGCCTGCCGGTATTGAACCTCCGGGAACGACCCAAGTGAGTACACACCTATTGTCGGTGATTCCACCTCACTATAATAAAGAAAGTTTTGTTGAGTCTAAAGACTCCGAAACCATGGTAACTTCCTTTTCATGACTTTGACGATCATCATGGAAAGGCCCTGTCTATTACACTGAGCGGCGCCGCTCCAAGCCCTGCTTGCGGGGGTGTGTGATTTTCAGGTGTTGGTGTGGCTGCGAGGCCTCAACCCTGTATCAGGGGCACCGAAGGTTATTGTGAACGGAAGCCTAGTAAAAAACCTTCTTAGCTAGTGGCCTACCCGGTTCATCTCCAAAAGGAGTCATTATCTTTGCGCAAGGAGGGGGAAGAATCTCTCCGTATGTTTATCATACACAGATTCCCATCATAGGCATACACCTGGACGTTTGGAGGTGGTTGCGACACTGGCCCCTGCTACAAGGGTAACCTTTGAACGTACACTGTTGAGTCCTTGGAAACACCGAAAACACGGGCGCCCTCTAGGGGGTGACACGGCTGTGTGAGGTGCACGTATGCATTCAAGCAATGGGGCAAAGGTTTTGGCTTCTCACCATTTTTTTTGTAGGACTAGGCTATGTGCTTGTTATTGAGTCTTAAACATTGTCCATACATTATCAAACAAAGACTTCCCTGATGCTATCAAGTTGCTTTGTCCTTGATAGGTCTGTTAATGACTACTTTTTGCTTCACAAGTGTTTGATCTAAAACCATTATGTCTTTAAACGAATGCTTAGAATCCTAAAACGAGTGTGTTGATTAAACAATTCTGTCAACCTGTCAGGAAATTGGATTTTCTATCGGACATCAGTTCAGACTGTACCTCAAAATTCAACTCAAACTTTGAAAATTGCATCAAAACTGTCAGATTTTGTCTGTTTCCCGCGCGAGCTTTTAGCTTCAGAGCACTTCCTCGCGCGAGATTGTATTTTCTCGCGTGAAGTTCTGTGTTCTCTCACGCGAGCTGTCATTTCCTTGCGCGGTCAGGCATTTTCTCGTGCGAACCTGTAGCGCAGTTTTCCAAAACAGAGACCTATTTGCAGTTCACTGTTTGACTTTTATCTGGTCTGCTTTTTGTCTGGGGTCTGTTTTTTTTTGCTTCCCTGTTGTTTACTGTCAGAAACTGGTTGTGTTGAGTCAGGAATCGATCGACCTTTTCTTTGGTTCGTGTTGTCTCTTATCTATTCATCTTATCTCTTTATGCCTTTTGTACCTCGCTTTGCGGTTGTCTTATCTCGGCTGTTCTAGCCATCTCTTTTTGACAATTCATACCAGGTCCATCTTGCATCTTGGCTGTCCTGGCCATTTATCTCTTTTTCGTTATCTTAGAGATAGAACCTAGCTTTATCCCGAATCTTTGCTCATTACATCTTCGTCTATGACTGTCACGACTCGAAGTGGTAAGACTTATTCTATCCAGAACGCTGATCAAGGTCAAAGTAAATCTCATAATCAAAACGTAGGCCATTTCCAATTTGTTGAGAAGTCTGAACTTTGTAAGAGTTCTTCAAATTCGTCATTAAGCACTCCACAAGATAATTTGTCTCAGACATCTCCTCCGGTTTTCCAAGAGTGCTTTAATCCTTTATTTTCGCAATCTAGTTCGTCACGCCAAGAACAAGACAACTCTTATTTTCAAAACAATTCATTGTTTTGTGGCTTTGGGAGATCATTTCCTCGGACGGAACCCATTATTGAAACCATTGATCCCACTGAAGATAGTGATTCATCTGAAGCTATTCACACACCAAAAGTTACATTGGCTGCACCTTTTCGACATTGTTCTCATCACTTTACTGAAGCTTCAATTGCAGCACAAATTCGTCTTGACAAGATGGGAACCAAGAACCCATTTGACTTTCAATCAAGCCAATACGGTCAAACTTATAATCAATACCATGGTCAATCTTCTCATGACCAAAATCAGACTCATCACAATCAGTCTCATAATGACGATCAATCTCGAAACAAAACTCAAGCTGATCAACAAGCAGCATATAACTATCGCCCTCCTCCTTATGATCAAAATCAAGATGATCAACAAGATCACACACAAAGCATATATGAGACTCTTGGTAACGAGGATGATGTAATTACTCAGAATGATATAAATGCTGCGAAAGCTAACAAGAATCTCATTAAAATGATGGAAATTATTCTTTTGGAAGATAAGGAAAAGTATTTTCTTGAGTTGGCTAAGCAAGGAGCCAAGCTACCTTCGAATTTCCAAGTGGAAACTATTGTAGCTAAAGAAGAAGAAACTGAAACCGCTAAGCTACAAAAGATGATTCAAAGTATGCAAGATCAAATTACTCAACTGACAAAAGAAAAGGATAAGCCCACACAACAATTTACATTGGAGAATATATGTCCTTTTCCTTTTGATAAGAATGTTTACATGCCTCCTTTTCCAAGAGGAGTAGAGTTACCCAAATATGACAAGTACATGGGTACAACTGATCCTCAAGATCATCTAAGAGAGTTTGGCGCGCTATCCATGGAATTCATGCATGATCAAACGTATCTTATGAGACTCTTCCCCCGCAGCTTGGGTGGGCCAGCTATGGAATGGTTTTGCTGATTACATCCTGGTATTCAAACTTTTGACGAGATTGCCAATCTTTTTCTTCAGCATTATTCTCACAATATTCAACACCCTGTCAATATTCGTGACTTGTGTAATTTGAAACAACGACAGGGAGAACCTTTCTTGTCTTTTCTCCAGAGGTGGAGACAACTTTGTACAAAGTATCCTCGTAAATTGGCTGAATCTGAGAAACTTGATATCTTTTTAGACAACCTTCTTCCAGACTTTGGATATCAAGTACAATTACAAGGTCCATTGACATTTGATAGCATGATCAAACAAGCTGTGAGGATAGAAGCCTTTATGGTCAAAAAGGGAGAATTAATTCTGAATAAAGACACTAAACAAGGATTCTCAACGAACAAGGATAAAGGGAAGTCTGTAAACAAGAATAGAGAGGTGGTAAATGATGGAGTGGTCGATAATGTCACCGCAAAGTCTTCAAAGCCTGTCTTTAATCTTACTTCTAGCATACAAGCGGCTAAGGCTGTCGAAAAGAATACAACAGATAATCAGCACAGTTCAAGATTTTCTAGAAATAAACTGTGGGCTCCTCGACCTAAACGCAATTTCACTTCTTTGGGAGAGCCTCTTGATGTAGTCTTTAACACTCTCATACAAAATCAGATTCTCACTCCTTTGGACAAGCGAACTTATGACCCACAACCAAGACCTCACTGGTGGAATGACAATGATTATTGCGATTATCATCAAAATATTGGTCATAAGACATCCACTTGTCTTCAGTTGAGACATAAAGTTCAAGATTTGATTGACAGCGGTGATATTGTTGTGGATGGTCATAATAAGAATTCTGATCATCAGGCATTTAAAGATCCTTTTCCTCCTCATGAGAAAGGAGAGTCTTCTACAACTAAGAACAACAATGCTAAGGTGAATTACACTTACCCTTCTACCGATAATGTTATTAACATGATTGAACCTATGGGAGTTGAATATTGTGATGTGATCACTTTTAAGGGGAGTGGTGATGCTCCCAAGCCTAGAGTTCCTTTCATTTTACGAAATTCCACACCTTGTTCATCTGAATCTAGACAAACTCAAGATTGTGCAACTGTTGTCACTCGATCACGTGGAAGAGTTGTTTTGAAAGGTCCTGATCCTCCGAAGCAAACTGTAGACAAGGATACTTCGAGACAAAGCACAGACAAGGTTGCTCCGAAACAAACAATGGATAAGATTACCACTGGCCCTACCAACAAAGCTTCTAAATCGACTCCCACATCTAGTGTTACTAGTTATAGTATCTTAGATCAACTCCAGCGAACCAATGCTCAGATTACTATTTTTGAGTTGTTAAAAATCTCGCCTGCTCATAGGCAAATTTTGGATAAAGCCCTCGCTGAAGCAAATGTCCCCAAGGATCTTGATCTAAACCGGTTCCAATCTATGGTGGGTCACTTAACCTCACCGCATTATTTGTCCTTCTCAGAGGAAGATGATCATTCTTTGAACCACCCGCATAATGCTCCCTTACACATAGAGGTTATGATAGGTCCCAAACGTGTCCGTCGTGTGCTTATTGATAATGGCGCTGGTCTTAACATTTGTTCTGCTACATTTCTCACCCAGCTAGGTTATGATGAGGACTGCATAGACTCCCGTAAGACGATTACCATAAAAGCTTATGATGAAGAAGAACGCAAGTCCCAGGGTTTAGTTGTGCTACCTATCCGCGTAGGTCCTGTTGAGAGAGATGTTACTTTCCAAGTGCTCAACATTCCTTTAGCATACAACATTTTGTTGGGTAGGCCTTGGATTCATGAGATGCAGGCTGTTCCATCCACATATCATCAATGCATCAAGTTCCCATTTCACGGGGCGGAAGTCACTATACCCGCAAACACCAATCTCTCTTGTAATACTCTCATGCAAACTACAGATAGCTTTGTTCCTGCCAATAGGGACTCCACTGAGTTCTATGACACTAAGCTTAGAGAAATGGAGCAAACTTTGAAAATTAAAGATACGGGCATGGGAGAATATCAAATAGAACCTGTGCTATCTCTAGCAGCTTTACCTCCCTCTCCACGCTTCTATGGGAAACCTTCGAAAACTCATGGACTTTCTGATAATCTTCCTCAAACAATCTATGATGGTGCTTTTGTGCGAGCCTCCATACCTTTAGAAGATGAAGATGAAGAAAGAGCTATCAAAGCTTGGATCTATAAAGGAAAGGAGATATCTGAAACAACTACCCCTCCAGAGTTAGAACAAGAACCTTATAGTGAAGGTTTCAAAATCATGAAGCGCTTTGGATACAAGGGAAGTGGTCCTATAGGGGTAAATGATAATGGATTGTTGAAGCCTATTGAAGCTGTAGGTCGTAGCCCAAAGGACACTACTGGCTTAGGCTTTAAAAAGACTCCTTTTCATTTGGGGACCAAGACATTTATGCTGGCTCCTATGTCTGATTCCAAGCTTGAACCTAAGCATGAACAAGAAATTGAAGATACCACTCCAAAGATGAATCCAGAAAACAGCTCTGATGAAGATACATTTCCATATCCTATCCCTTTGGATATTGCGAAACTCCTTGCTGAACCTGATGAGCCTATCATACCTGTTCATCTGGTAGAGACTGATACTAAGACATGCTCTGAGGCTGATTCTGAGAAAACTTCTTCAGTACATCAAGTTACATATGAGGAATGGAAAGCAGCATTAAATGATGATCCCAATTTTACAGGTGAGCAATATAGGCCACCATATTTTCAAAAATACTATGAACAAGAACAACTTCAGCAAGCTGTCAATGACAGAAGGAATAATAATGAGACTAATGATGCTGCTAATGAAATTCCTACATCAAGTACGGACTCACATGAATATGAGTTTGACTCTACATCCGATGCCACTTATGATGTAGACATAGATACTGTTCATGAGTATGAAAGACTCCTCGAAGTAGGTGAAGGGTCTGGCGCTAGGACACAAGAATTTGATGTTGTAGATGTCGACTTGTCTTCCGCTTTCGACGTAGGATCTCATAGGGATTCGAACACTCCTCTGGACGAGACTGCTCTAGCTCTTGACTTGCTTGTTAACGCTTTTGAGGGTTATACCGTGAACGCAGCTGAACCAGCCACTACTTCCCTTTCACTCCACCATCCTGATCTAATAAACTGGAACTCCCCTCTCGCATCCAATGAAGTCCTTACGTTCCAGAATGATTATGAACTAGCCTGTTACCTCCATGCTCTCGAACCTGTAATGTCTTCCACCAGCGAATACAGCATCAGCATGACAGAAGGGGATATCAAGTATCTTAGTCAAAAAATAAAAAATAGAAAAAATAAGAGCTCTGATGGTGAAAACCACTTTGTGGCAGTATCAGAGCCAAAAATAGTAAAAATAAAAGACGTATCTGAGGGTGAAAACCTCTCTGAGGCGCCCAAGGATGAGATACTTGATACTCTACCAAGCCATTTTTAGGAAAGATCATCAGTTCTGATTGAACCGACACAGCCGGTGAACTTGGGCACTGAGGCTACTCCACAGCCAGTGAACTTGGGCACTGAGGCTACTCCACAGATTATACATTTAGCACAGTCATTATCTGCTGAAGAAAAAGAAGAGTTCACTAGATTCTTCCAACGCAAGAAAATAAACTTTGCATGGGGTTATTCTGATATGCCTGGATTGGATCCCAATCTAATCATGCATCATTTGTCCATTGCACCAGATGTCAAACCTGTTAAGCAGAAGCTTCGAAAGATGCACCCTCATGTGGCACTATTGGTTAAAACTGAACTAGAAAAGCTCCTTAAAGCTGGTTTCATAAGAGCAATTGATTATGCCGAATGGATTTCCAACATTGTTCCAGTTACTAAACATGATAAGTCCATTCGTGTGTGTACAGATTTCAGAGATCTCAATAAGGCATGTCCAAAAGATGATTTCCCACTGCCTAATATTGATATACTAGTGGACATGACAGCAGGATATGAGATGTACTCCTTGATGGATGGCTTCTCTGGCTATAATCAAATTAAAATTGCGCCAGAAGACCAAGAAAAAACTGCCTTCACATGTGCTTGGGGCACTTTCTGCTGGAATGTTATGCCTTTTGGGCTTAAGAACGCCGGAGCAACATATCAGAGAGCTGTTACTACTATCTTCCATGATATGATGCACAAAACTATGGAGGACTATGTAGATGATACTTTAGCCAAGAGTATGCAGCGAAGAACTCACCTTGCAGATTTGGGTCCCATCCTTGACCGCATGGAGCAGTTTAGCCTTAGACTTAATCCCAAGAAATGTGCATTTGGAGTCACTTCTGGAAAACTCTTGGGTTACATTATCTTAGCCAAAGGCATAGAAGTCGATCCAGAAAAAGTTCAAGCTATTATGGACATGCCTCCTCCTAAGAACATAAGTCAGATGAGAGGTCTACAAGGAAGGTTGCAATCCATTCGGCGGTTCATCTCACAGCTAGCTGATAAGTCACAGCCGTTCACTAAAACTCTGCATAAAGGTGTCACCTATGCATGGAACGAGGAATGTGACAAGGGACTCAATCAAATAAAACAATATCTTGCCAATCCACCCATTTTGATGCCTCCTATCCATGGGAAGCCACTTATACTGTATATTTCAGCCACAAGTACATCTTTGGGTGCTCTCTTAGCTCAAGAAGATCAGAACAATAAAGAAAGAGCTATTTATTACATCAGCAGAACATTGGTGTCCTATGAAATGAACTACTCTGTTATTGAAAAAGCTTATCTAGCTGTAGTGTTTGCCTCACATAAACTGCGACATTATATGTTGGCTCACACTACAAAACTTATTGCAAAAATTGACCCGCTAAAATACTTATTAAGCAAGGCTGCTCTCACGGGTAGGTTGGCTAAATGGGTCATGATCCTTAGTGAATTTGATATTGAATATGTGGAAAGGAAAGCTATTAAGGGACAAGCAATTGCTGATCAGTTGGCAGAGGCTCCTCTACATGATCACCAACCTTTGAACATTGAGTTTCCAGATGACTCCATTCTGCATCTCACACATCAGTCTTGGAGTATGTTTTTTGATGGCTCATTTACTCAACAAGGATCAGGTGCGGGTATTCTGTTTATAACACCTCAACGCTATTCTTTGCCTAAGGCTTACAAAATGATGTTTCCTTGCACCAACAACATAGCTGAATATGAGGCTCTTATCAATGGTATGAAATTAGCCCTTGAATGGCGTATAGATGAGCTCCAAGTCTTTGGCGATTCTCAGTTGATCATTAATCAAGTTAATAATGTATATCAAACAAAGGATGACAAGCTAATACCCTACAAAAGAATGGTGGATGATCTTAAGTTATACTTTGCACATATTTCCTTCCAGCAGATTCCAAGAACAGATAATAAGGCGGCTGATGCTATGGCTACTTTGGCCTCAATATTACAAATGCCAGAAAATGACTTCAGGCATGAATTCCTGGTGGAAACATTATGCTACCCTGCCTATGACAATCCTGAATCCAAGATGATCTGTTTAGTCATTGGACATGACTCATCCCACTACCTCCATATTTACTCTTATCTTCGGGACCAAATTATCCCCGATACCTATACCCGGAATGAGAAACGTCACCTCATTCGTACTGCTTCACGGTATGTTCTTATAGCAAATGACTTGTATAGACGGGGCCTAGACGGTACTCTACTTAGGTGTCTAGAACCCGATGAGTCCAAACGTGCGTTAGCTGAGGTACACGAAGGTATTTGCGGCTCTCATTCGAGTGGTCTGACGTTAGCTCGTAAACTTATTAGAGCTGGATACTACTGGCCGGATATGGAAAAAGAAGCTGTCCAATATGTCAAGACTTGCAAGCAGTGTCAATACCATGGGAATCTGATCCACGCTCCTGCTAGGGAGCTCAGTCCTCTCATTAGTTTTTGGCCATTTCAACAATGGGCTTTTGACTTGGTTGGTCAGATACACCCTTCTTCTTCAAGAGGACATAAATTCATAATCACTGCTACAGATTACTTTACCAAATGGGTCGAGGCAGTTCCTCTGACTATAGCTGATGGAAGGACTATTGCTAAGTTTATTTTGAACTATATTATTTGCAGATATGGCGTACCTTCATCTATTATCACTGACAATGGAGGACAGTTTAAGAACAAAGATTTGACAGACTTATGCACTAAATTCAGGATCATTCAGCATTGGTCATCTATTTATTATCCTCAGGGTAATGGACAAGCAGAAGCTTCTAATAAGACAATCCTAAAAATTTTGCACAGAACAGTTCATAAATCTGGTAGAGATTGGCATCTCCAGATTAATCCAGCTTTGTGGGCTTACAGAACAAGTATCCGAACACCAACAGGAGCCACTCCTTTTGCCTTAGTCTATGGGGCAGAAGCAGTATTGCCAATTGAGGTCAAGATTCTGACATTGCGAATCTCTCTGAAGGGCCTCATCACTGATGAAGATACCAGAATATCCAAGTTGCAAGAGCTTGAATTATTAGATGAACGTCGGAAGGTGGCATTCGATCATCTTCGAGCATATCAAAAGAGAATGTCAAAAACATATAACAAAAAAGTCAGACAAAGGGAATTCCAAGTGGGTGACCTCGTCTTGAGGGAGAACCCCAAGAATCAGCAGCAGAGAACCCAGAAAGAAAAATTTGAACCAAATTGGCTTGGTCCATACATTATTACTGCAGCATTTGGATCTGGTGCCTACCACCTCTCCACCACTGAAGGAGAGCAACTCAAAGAGCCTATCAACGCTCTTCATCTGAAGAAGTTCTACAGCTGAGACATTGCTTGTATGCTCATGTACATACTTATTGGTCCTGAAAAAATCCTAAAAATGGTATATTGCAAAAATCCTAAAAATTGCAAAATGTCCTGAAAAAATGATCATCTTAGTGAAAACCTGGCAAACAGGCGCTTTGATGTATCTATTATCCTGGTGAAAACCTGGTAAACAGGTGCCTTGATAATACCAAAAAAAAATAGAAAATGTGAAAAATACAAAAAAATTTGAAAAGATCAAAAATACAAAAAAATGAGATATTCAAAAAATACAAAAAAAATCAAAAAAAGAGAAAAGTACAAAAAAATTGAAAAAGAGAAAAATGTGCCATTGATGAAAACTTGGTAAACAGGCGTCATGGTAGCAAAAATAGAATCTCTGCCAAGATGGTGAAAACCTGGTAAATAGGCGCCTCTTGTTTTCCTGAAGTAACATCTCATCTCAGCGTCGCTTGGCTCTTAGTTTCCTGCTTTAGTTTCCTTCCTTTCCTGCTTTAGTTTGTTTTCCCGCTTTCCTGCTTTAGTTTGTTTCCTGCTTTGGTTTGCTAGCTCATGCGCTTGTCTTTGAGTTTTCCTTGACTCTTCATGGATTGGAACTGGTTCACACTTGGGGGCACCTACCTGGTCTAGGGGGCATTGTCCTATCACTTTTAGAACTCTTTTTTGAGCATTGGTCGCCAGTGGTTCTCACTATGCCTGCCTGCGGATACCTAGCTTTCGTTTGATCTCTCTTCTTCGAGATTTCTCCCTTTTATCAATCACCAGTGATTCTCATTATGTCTATCTACTATCATTATCTCATTGAGACTTCAAACGTTATCTTTCTGAATCGACTTCAATCCGCTTGCACACGAACTTAAATTGAAACTCAAACTACGTGTGTATTTCTTTGAGGCATGTTGAGCTTTGTTTTCTTTGAGTGTTTGTTTGTTTGCTTTCTTTGCTTTCTGCTTGTTGGTTTAGTTCCAATGATCCAAAGAATTCATTTAAGAGGGGTGTCCGTCTGTAAGAGCCTCTATCTCGTATTGGATGGCCATGCGTACCTCGACTCCTTTTATATGGATGCTTTGGTGAGGTTGGTTCTTCTCCTTGTCTTTTGAGTGACTTCTTTCTGCTACTGATGAAATTGTAAACGCTCGTCCTGTTAAGTGAACGTAAGGGTCACTGCGAGCAATCTTTGGCAAAAGAAAGAACTCCTGCGTGCTTGGTGTGTTTGTTCGCAAGAGACATTCAGGTCATTCTAGCATTTATGCTCTAATGCTTATGTTAACTTGCTAGATTAAAAGGAATAGGTGTTCAGGTCATTTTGGCTTCTTGTGCCTTGATGCTTACACCTTATTCCGACAAATTTAAGACTCATGTCATATTCATATTCTCATGATAGCTATATTAGTAAGGATTGTATGACATCTTGCGATTGTCCGAACTTGAAAGGCTCTATGATGATCAATACGGTGAGTCCAACAACCAAGTCCCAGGGTTTGCATTTTCATTTTAAGCTTGCATCTTTAGCTTAGGCTTTGCACTTAAGACGATGCCTTATTTACTCTCTTAATAGTCTTCATCAAAGGCTCTCATCTATTACCTCGGGTTCTTCTTGGTTACACAAGTATCCGGTCTTCATTGTCGATCCTCGAACATATCTATCCTTTGATTAGTACCTGTTAAATATTGCTAAAATCTTGCATGAGATGATTAGTACCATATCCATTGCATTTTATTTCCATCCATAAACTCGTTGCATCTGCATCAACATGTGTATCCGCTATAAGCATAAACCATTTATCTATCACTACATTGCATACATTTCTATTCATCCATCTAAAGCATATAAGAGCACATCTCCTAAACATTATACATTCAAGCAATTTGTAACAAGTACAAAGATATCAATGGAATCATTGATCTCATATATATATATATATCTCTCGATCTAAATGTCATATACAAAGAGGTGCTACTCGAGCACAGTACCAAAAACAACAAAAATGAGCTATGATACAATCAAGATCCACTCCCACTGGGAGGGGGTGGAGGTGGAGGAGCCTGCTGTCCCAATGTCTGCGATGGTGGCATCGGTCTCTGTGGAGGAGCCTGTGAAGGAGCCTGTGGAGGAGCCTGTGAAGGAGCCTGTGGAGGCACCAGGGGAGGAGCCTGGGGAGCCCCAGCATACTCGGAAAATGGTGGCACCTGCTCTGATATATCTGGAACAGCCCCACAGTATGCTGCATAGTAATAAGCCGCCTGGGCGGCCTCATATCTCGTCTCTAATCTCGAATGCGCTAACTCCACCCGTAGCTGTCTAATCTCTACATCCCTATCTGCTACTCGAGTCTCCTCTCGGATAAGATGCATGTGAAAATCATCACGCTCACGCTGCACCTGCCGTACTCTCTCTCGGCTCTTCCTGAGAGCCTCCTACACCTGTCCTACACCTGCTCCAGCTGCCACGTCTGGCATGTCAGTATCCTCCCCCTGTGGTACCTACTGGGATATATCAGCTGTATGTGGTCTCGTGGATCTCTGCTGTGTACCGCTACTCCCTGCTCCGGGATCTGAACCCATGGTCCTAGCAGGGATGCTCACCTGTCCTGATCGGGGCCTCAAAACTCTCTACCCAGGTCTCTGCTGTGGTGCCTGCTGCTGTATAGGCTGCTCTCCCTGTGCCTGCTGATCCTGTGCTGCCTGCTGCTGTATAGGCTGCTCTGCCTGCGCCTGCTGATCCTGTGGTACCTGCTGCTGCTGTGGTGCCTGCTGCTGTGCTCCTATGCCAACTGGATCTGTGAACCTCGGATGAGGCCGTGCAATCAACTGGTCCCTGTATGCAGGTGTCACCCCTACATTGGTGACATCCACCATGTAATCCCATTGTGCTGGTGGGATGCGTGACTCTATCGCGCATCGCCCTGGATCCAATCGTGCACGCCACCCCTTCTTCTCCTCGTCGGAGAAGCAAGCGTAGGGGCAGTACTCCTGTGAAATATCCTGCTGTCTGCCAAACTGACGCAGGACACGTGTAGCCATGAATCTCTCAATCGTCTGAATGGTTCGTCCAATCAGTGGACATGATACAAACATGGTAGCAAACTCTCTCTGAGCATCATCCCAGGGCTCAGTAGCTATCCAAGGTCTCCAAACTACAGTGACCATGTCATCCAACTGTGCTCTCCACTGCTCTGTCTTACCCAGCAGGGGCTGGGTCATCACACCTGAATATCTATAAATATAAGGCTCCAGCGCCTGTCGCGTATCATGGAATGGGGGTTTACAAATGGGGAGGTGCTCCCAGGCCCAGACCTGTAAGATGAAGACTCCTGCCGCCATCGATCTCGCACCTCTGTACACAATCTCATGCATCTCGTGATACATGTGTGCCAGCATACACTCCCCCCATCCAAATCTCATAGCTGGTCTGTCCAACATCCTCTGCAGCATAGTACCCCAACCACACTCTAGTCCATGCTGGCCTCGATCAGGTACGAGGTAACAACTCAGAAATATAGCCAACACGACCTCGAATGGATGCGCTCCACCATATCTGTGCACTAGATCCTCCCAGGAGATGGCCCGACCCATCACAAGATCATCCCTGAAGATAGTCCTCAAGGCCACTGTACCCTGCCGCGGCTGTGTATTGTACTCAACACGAGTACCATGAATGGGTATCCGCAGGATCCTATATATGTCCTCGGTGGTCACTGTCATCTCTCCCATCGACAAATGAAATGTGTTCGTCTCCGAATGGAAACGCTCTACCAATGCAGTAAGGAGACCGTGATTCACCCGAATGTCGGGTAACTCACGCAAGTATCCCAAGCCCAGAGCATCAATATGAGCACTCTCAGCATCTGTCAGTCTCTGAACTAATGTAGTAATAACCGGGTGATGTGCTCGAAATGCGATATCTGGAAAGTCAACCTGCACAGCAAATGACGACACTGGGTCAGTAACTCAATTATGTTGGTTATCACTACTACAACAATAACTACAGCAGAGTATCTATCCTATGACAAGGCTCTACAAGACTTTATTTGGTTGATTTCATGCAAATCTGATAAAATTGGCTAGTCTTTCGCGCGAGAAAAGTGTTCCTTCGTGCGAGACAACTACCACTTCGCGCGAGAAAACTACCATTTCGCGCGAGAAAATAGAATTCTCGTATACAATATCCCTCTAGCTCGCGCGAAGTTCTATCCTTGGAGCATTTTGGTTCGCGCGCGAAAACTACTCTCTCGTGCGAAACGAAACCTGCCTTCGCGCGAGAGAACTACTTTCTCGCGCGATATTTCACACTTTTGCATTATGCTAATATCTTTTTCAAAAAATCTAACCTATCACGCTATACAAATTGAAATACAAAGCAGTTCATCGACTACTTACAGGTGCGTCATACTCCGGTGGCTGGGCGTGTCGTCGAGAGCGCTCAAATCAGTGTGTATGTAGTGGCAGACCCTCCATTTCTCTATCTTAGAGCTCAGAATCACTAAAAGACAATGCTGAAAAATGATTTAAAAATGACTCCTCCGCCCTTATATAGCCTTTGACCTAATTTTTGAAAGTGCTCCATTTTCTTTGAAAATTGCACCCTTTGCTAAATCGACTGTTCTGAATCCATTTTCGGGATCGAAATCAAAATCTGACATCTCTAAGTGGCTCAAAATCACGTTTTAAATATTGGACTCCTTCTGGATCGGATGCTTGTGCAGTCAGTCTCCTGGTGTCATCTTCCTGCTAGATCCTCATCTTTGCATCATGTTCTCAAATCTTTGCTTCTTTTCATCAAGTCAACTCAAGTCAAATTTAGTCAACCATGGTCAACTATTGCTCAAAATTGGTCAACAGGACCTCTATTTTGCTCCGTTTCACTTCTGTAGCTTCGCGAATCTAGTCTAATTGCTTTTGCTCTGCAATCTCTTGTTGTTTATCATCCTTCTGACATGTCATCTTTCCATTTCGCTCCCAAGGGGGCAGGATGATTACATCATTTGAATCTTATCGAATCTATTCTTGAATCAGTCTGATTTGAATCATCAGTCCTCATTGCTAGGGGCATCTTGGCGCCTCGCATCTTGTTATCTGGAAATCTATCTCTTAGGTATCTGAGCAATCTAACTCAGATCCTCGAGGATCATTCTTCATTCTGGAGATGGTTCTTGAAATCTTTTGGGTATTGGGGCAATCTAACCCTAATTCCTGGGAGTCAAGCTTCGTTCTGGAGATGACTCTCAAAATCTCTTTTAGACCGTTATCTGGGCAATCTAACCTGGGTCTCGGAGGACTAAGCTTCGTATTGGGGCAATCTAACCCTGATTCGGAGATAGTCCTAAATCTGCATCTTCATCAATCGGTATTGGGGCAATCTAACCCCAATTTCGGTTCTCTTCTAAGATCGTTGTCTTCGCAATCTAACTTAGACTTCGAAAAAATTCATGCTTTGATCTGCTTTGATCTGTCACTTCAGACTATTCTTTGAATCAACGCGCTGTTCGCACATCAATTCAAAGAGGGGCAAATGTAATACCCCAAAATTGGCACCTATTTAATTTCATCAATTTTGGTGCATTATCTCGATTTTACATCACCAAAGTCCTAGTTCCCTAGGCAATTTTCTCTCTCCTATCTGACTTAATTTGACTTGATGTCAATTGCAAAGACCATAAATTGCAATAATCAAATGCTAAATTAATTCCTAAAGTCTTTGACTTAATTGGCTAAATTACCCCTATGATACATTAATTTAATTATAAAGTCCTATGCGCTTTAAATTAAATTAAATCAAACCACCCTCTTTAGCTAATTACCCATAAAAAAGAATTAATTAATTGCTTGTTATTTGAATGGACACCTTTTCTTGAATTAATAATTTGAGATATTCGAAAGGTCCTCATGTGGCATTTTCCATTCTTTTAATAAAGTAATTCATGCTTATTTGTCCAAAAAGGGATATGAAGGGTCAGGAGTTTCGAATCAAGAAACTCTTCCTCCTCCTCTTGGCTCTTCTTTTTATTTGACCTCTTTTTCTCATTCGAGGGGACAATTTTTGAGAGTAAAGGCACTATAGTGAATTTTTGATTAAAATCCAAGCTTTCATTTGCAACTAGTTTAATTTCTCATTCTAGTATAATTGCACTTCTCATTTAGATTAAATTTGCTTAATTGTTCTTAGATTAAGATCATTTTTATTCCAAAATCAACTAAAAAAACTTGCATTTCATATCTTCTTTCAAGTATTCTTAGATTAATTGCATTCATCTTAGTTTGATTCTAGCTTTGCATATCATCTTTATAGCTTTCTTGGAAAATCCTCCGTTGTAGTAGCGGTCTGATGGTTGTTGGTTCTCCAATCTGAGAGCAATTATACACCCCCTCCTGCATAGGAGGCAACAGGTCACTTCCTCACGAATTTCGGATTGAATAATTCATATTCTCTTCGTAATTTGACCATATGAGTAATGACTATGTTGCGTATGTGGTTGATTTAGAGGTCAGATTCAAGCACACACAAAGATCACATTTCACAGTAGGAGAAAGAACTTATTCAAAAAGATAGTAGTTAGATCAAAATTCCTTGAATTTTCCAGGTATCAATGGTCGAGGTACGCATGGCCATCCAATTCGAGATAGAGGCTCTTACAGTCGGACATCATTTCAATCCATAATTTCCAAAGTTGTTAGATTTTCACATACAAGCAGAACACAAAGAAAAGATTATGCCCCCAGTCGTCACTCTCGAAATCTTGTAAAGGACATCATCAAAGAGCTCAAAGAGACACAATATGAAAAAATCTCAATGTGAATCAGTAAGCATACAAGGAGATAAAAGCATGTAAAAAGCATAGATTGTTTTCAGTTTTCAGTTTGATTGCGTTGTTGTAGATGCAAAATCTTTTTTGGAGACGAGATTGACTGATTGACTCAAATGAAGCTTCAAAGGACTTTGACTGGATATGATACATATAAGATACATTGGAGGCCATAGAATATGACTTTGATTGCCCCCAAGTTTGAACATTGATAGGATACAGACACTTGAGCTAATTCGTGTACAAACTGACTTATTGAAAATAGGAATGTGGAAACAAACCGGGAGATATGTACAAAGTAAAACAAGATTGAAAGCTAGGAAAGACCAAGATTGCACTAATAGATGGAGTGTTTTGAAACAAATGGTGCTCGTTTGCCGAGTTTTCACCATCTTGGCAGAGATTCTATTTTTGCTACCAAGGTGCCTATTTCCAAGTTTTCACCAAGGCACTTTTCTTTTTCTTCTTTTTTTTGTAATTTTCATTTTTTCAATTTTTTTGATATTTTGAATTTTTATAATTTTTTTGTGAATCATCAAGGTGCCTATTGCTAGGTTTTCACCAAGATGTTCATTTTTTCAGGACTTTTTCAGATTTTAAAGATTTTTTCAGGACATTTTGCCATAGACTGAATGCCTTAGGCGTAGCATTTCTTCAGATGGAGAATGTTGATTGGTTCTCGGAGCTGTTCTCCTTTAGTCATTGAGAGTTGATAGGCACCAAAGCCAAAATTAGCAATGATTAAAAAGGGACCCAACCAGTTGGGTTCAAACTTCCCCTTGCGTTCTCGATGTGATTGATTTTTAGGATTCTCTCTCAAGACTAGATCGCCAACTTGAAATTCTCTGTGTCTGACTTTCTTGTTGTAACCTCTAGACATTCTTTTCTGATATACTCTGAGATGATCATACGTTTCTTGTCTGTGCTCATCTAGTAATTCAAGTTCTTGCAACCTAGACACTCTGTAGTCATCATCAGTTACTAGACCATGCATTCTGATTCTTAGTGATGGGATTTCAACCTTAATAGGTAGTACCGCTTCAGACCCAAAAACTAAAGTGAAAGGTGTAGCCCCAGTAGGTGTTTTGATACTTGTTCTGTAGGCCCAAAGAGCTAGATTGATCATGAGATGCTAGTCTCTTCCTGTCTTATTAACTGTTCAATGCAAGATTTTCAATAGATTCTTATTAGATGCCTCTGCTTGTCCATTCCGTTGAGGATAGTAGATAGAAGACCAATGTTGTGTGATCTTGAATTTGGTACATAGATCATCTAGGTCTTTGTTCTTGAATTAGCCACCATTATCTATGATTATGGAATGAGGTATCCCATATCTGCATATGATATAGTTCAATATGAACATAGATATTTGCTTTCTAGTTGCTTATGTTAAAGGGACTGCTTCTACCCATTTTGTAAAATAATCTGTAGCTGTGATTATATGGGTATGTCCATTAGAAGAATGAGGATGTATAGCTCCTATAAGATCAATTTCCCATTGGTGGAAAGGCCATTGTGTAGTAAAGGGAATTAGATCTCTCCCTGGAGCATGAATTAGGTTGCCATGTACTTGGCATTTTTGACAGTTCTTAGCAAACTTGATAGACTCTTTCTCCATTTCAGGCCAATAGTACCCAACCCTAATAAGTTTTTGAGCTAGTGTTAAACCGTTTGAGTGTGACCCACAAATACCATCATGGACTTCCTCTAATGCATGTTGAGACTCTTCCCATTCTAAACATCTAAGTAGTGTACCATCTAGACCTCATTTGTATAGATCGTGACCAATGATGACATATCGGGAGACATTATGGATAAGGTATCTCTTCTCATGGCGGTTGAAGGTATTGGGAATGATTTGGTCTTGGAGATAGGAGAATAGGTTTTTGTATCTGGATGAATCATGACCAACAACAGTGCAGATCATGTGGGTTTCAGGGGAATCATATGCAGGATAAGATAGTGCTTCCACTAGGAACTCGTAGCGTAACTCATGTTTAGGCTGCTATAATAAAGTAGATAGTGTTGCCATTGCATTGGAAGCCTTGTTCTCTATTCTAAGAATTTGCTCAAATGTGATAGCTATGAAATATTTCTTAAGATCATCTACCATTCTCTTGTAAGGAATAAGCTTTTCATCTTTAGTTTGGTACACATCATTGACTTGATGGATAACAAGTTGAGAGTCTCCATGAATGTGTAGCTCTGTCACTCTCCACTCAATTGCTAGTTTCATGCCATTCAAAAGGGCTTCATATTCTGCAATATTATTTGTGCAAGGAAACTTTAATCTGAATGCTTTTGGGATTGAGTATCCTTGAGGAGTTATGAACAATATGCCTGCTCCAGATCCATTCTGTGTATAGGAGCCATCAAAGAATAACTACCATTCTCTAGAAGAAAGAGTCATGATAGAGGAATCTGGAAATTCCATTTGCATTGGTGTATCATCAATCATAGGTGCATCTGCTAATTGATCAGTAATAACCTATCCTTTGATAGCTTTTCTTTCTACATATTCAATGTCAAATTCACTTAAGAGCATAACCCATTTAGCTAATCGACCCGTGAGGGCAGCTTTGCTTAGTAGGTACTTTAGTGGATCAATTTTAGCTACCAAATGTGTGGTATGAGCTAACATGTAGTGTCTTAGTTTTTGTGATGCAAAGATCACAACTAGACAAGCTTTCTCAATCATTGAATAGTTCTTCTCATATGCCACCAATGTTCTACTAATATAGTATATAGCTCTTTCCTTTTTGTTCTCATCATGTTGGGCTAGCAATGCCCCCAGTGATGTATTTGTAGTGGAGACATATAAGATTAATGGCTTCCCATGAATAGGAGGCATCAAAATAGGAGGATTTGATAGATACTTCTTGATATGGTTAAAGTTGTTCTCACATTCATCATTCCATGCAAAGGTCACACCTTTATGTAATATTTTTGTAAAAGGTTGTGATATATTTGCTAGCTGTGAGATGAATCTTCTTATAGATTGAACTCTTCCTTGCAATGTCCTCATTTGACTAATATTCTTTGGAGGTTGCATTTCCATTATAGCCTTTACTTTAGCTGGATCAACTTCAATGCCTTTCTTTGAAACTATGTATCCTAAGAGCTTTCCAGAAGTGACACCAAAAGCACACTTCTTAGGATTTAGTCGGAGACTAAACTTTTCCATTCTGTCTAGGATCATGCTCAAGTCCTTTAGATGTTCAGTTCTAATCATAGATTTTGCTAAAGTATCATCAACATAATCTTCCATAGTTCGATGCATCATGTCATGGAAAATAGATGTCATTGCTCTTTGATATGTAGCACCAGCATTTTTAAGCCCAAATGGCATGACATTCCAACAGAAGGTACTCCATGCACATGTGAAAGCAGTTTTCTCTTGATCCTCTAGAGCAATTTTTATTTGGTTATATCCAGAGAAACCATCCATTAAGGAATACATCTCGAAACCCACAGTCATGTCCACTATCATATCAATGTTAGGTAGTGGAAAATAATCCTTAGGGCACGCTCTATTCACATCTCTAAAGTCTGTGCACACTCTGATTGGACCATCTGGTTTAGAAATAGGTACAATATTAGAGATCCACTCTATGTAGTCGATAACTCAGATGAATCCGACTTTCAGGAGCTTCTCTAATTCAGCTTTTACCAAGAGTGCAACATGAGGATGCATCTTTCTCAACTTTTGTTTAACAGGTTTGACATTTGGAGCTATAGATAAATGATGCATTATAAGATTAGGATCCAATCTTGGCATATCTGAATATTTCCATGCAAAGTTGATCTTCTTCTCTGTTAGGAATGTTGTAAATTTTTGCTTCTCTTCTTCTAATAATGATTGTGCTACATGTACCAATTGTGGTTCCTCTGTTGTACCCAAATTGATAGATTGAGTGGGCTCAATTAGAACTGGAGATCTGTCCTGTAAATGACTCAGAAGGACATCAAATATCTCATCCTTAGGCACCTTAAAGAGGTTTTCACCTTCAGATATGTCTTTTGTTTTTACTTTTGTAGGTTCTGAGACTGCCACAAAGTGGTTTTCACCCTCAGAACTCTTTTTCTTTTTCTTTTTATTCTTATTTTTCTGACTGAGATATTTGATGTCCGACTCCATCATGCTAACGCTTGGTTCACTGATGGAAGTATTCATAGGCTCAACTGCATTGAGGTAGCAAGCAAGGGCATAGTCATTGGGAAAGGTGTAAATAGCATGGCTCAGATTTGTGGAGGTTTGATCAATAAGTTCTGGAAATTGGGTAGTCAAAGTGGGGAAAGATTGGGAGATAGTGTTTACGGATATGGATCTGTCATCATTGGTCCTAACCTGATGCTTGAGTTCAAAGGTGATATTACAACTTAAGACATTTAATTCATGAATAGGATCAATGTCATTGTGGGAGTCCAATTCAGCCTTAGGTGGATCAGATTCGATAGGTTCATCATTTCACTCTAGACTTACGTTGGGATTAGGTGCATATTGGTGAATAACATCAACATGTTTCTTTGTAATAAGCTCATCTTCCTCTAGAATGGCTCCCCATTCATAGTCATTTGATTCTTCATCTATGCCTCTAGGAAATCTAAGAACATGAGTAAAGTCAGGATGGATACCCCAAGAAGGGTTACCCTCAGATTCTCATTTGAATTCATACTCATGAGAAACTGTCTTAGAATGACTACCACCTTCCTCTTCTTGATTGTTTTCAAGATTAGCTGGTTCTTGTGTTGCAAATATCTCTTGATTGATAGAAGGTTCTTGTGTTTCTACTACATTAATTCTTTTGATTGGATCATCTTTATCATCAAGAAGGTCTTTGATCTCCTTAGGCAATTTTTCATAGGGGATGAGTTTTGAGCTGTTTGAATCACTATCTGATGGTTCTGTTTCTTCTTTCTTAAGAAGGGATTCTTTTGGTGTGATATGCTTTATGACATGGGAACAATTACCTTTGAGGTGAAAGGGTTTCTTTTTAAATCCTAATCCAACTTTATCTTTATTTTCTCTACCAGTATGTGGAAGAGGTGCCTCAAGACCTTTTCCTCTGACTCCTAGAGGTCCTTGACTTGGATATCCCATCTTAGCTATCAATTTATTTCCTGGACCGTATGACTTAGAAGGGATCTGTGGTGCTGTAGAGTCACTAGTTTGAACATTGTGGGATTTAGAGTCATCTTTCTATAGCCATGATAGCACAGCTTCATCCTCTTCAAACTCTTGCTTGGATACTTGTTCTACCACAAAATTCTTTTTATATACTTCAAGAGGTTCCTTAGGTTTGGGCTTGGACTATTTCAAAGATTTTCCATAAGACTTAGGGGAGATAGGGAGAGATGTCAAAGATAAGACTAGCTCTATAATATGTTCTCCCATCCCATTTTCTTTGATATTGACCTCTTTAGCAATGTCTTCCATTTTGGATGTTGAAGCAACATTTAGTTGTTCAGTAGAAGATTCTCTATTATTGGGAACAAGCTTATCAACACTTTCCTTCAATGTATTGCAAGTTGTATTTAGATCTACAGGGCTAGTAACCTCTACTCCTTCATAAGGAAACTTCAAACATTGATGGTATGTAGAAGGAATAGCCTGCATTTCATGTATCCATGGTCTCCCTAGAAGAATGTTGTAAGCCAAAGGTAGATCAAGAACTTGACATATAGTATCTCTGATAACTGGACCTACTCTGATAGGTAAGACAATGGTGCCTTTAGAAGATCTTTCTTGTTCATCATAGGCTTTGATAGTTATTTTCTTTCTAGGATCAATAGCCAATTCTAAAAATCCCAATTGTGTGATCAAGCTGTAAGATCAAATGTTTAGGCTAGCGCCCCCATCTATCAACACATGTTTGACTCTACGGTTCTGGATCAAGACCTCTATATGCAAGGGCTGGTTATGTGGGTGACTCAAGGAGTTGTCATCTTCCTCTAAAAAGGAGATATATTGCGGAGATGTAAGATGTCCAACCATAGTCTGGAACCTATCTAAATCAAGGTCCTCAGGAACATTGGAACTCAAACATAGAGATTTTGGCATTAGTGTGCTAGAGTTGTTGAACAATGCTATAAGATGTAGGCCTTGTATCCTTTGGATTGGAATATTTGGAAGCAGACTTCTATTTGGAAGCAGAAGAAAGATTGAAGGGCATCTTTGGGACATTTGATGAATCTGGGATTTGTCCGTTCAGATGTGCCTGAACTTGTGATCTAGAAACTACATTAGCAGAGGAATGATCTCTTTCTCTTCGTACAATTGTGATGACATTGCAACTTTCAGAGAGACATGGTTCAACCATATTGATGATGACATTATTTCCAGGGTAGGCATAATTGACTTTTGCCCCCATATTAGGCTAAGAAGTTGAAACTCCTTGACCATGTTGTGGAAATGGTTCTGTAAATGCCATATGATCATTATTGCTCTTAGGATTATCAACTGTGATGTCTCCGCTATCGATCAAATCTTGAATGGTGTGTTTCAACCATAAATAGTTATTAGTTTTGTGACCTTTACCTCAATGGAAATCACGTAATTCATTTTCTTTCCACCAATGTGGCTTAGGGTCTGGATTAGATTGTTGGATTGCTGGCAAAGAGATGATGTTATCAGCCAGTAGAGTTCTCATAGCTGATTCTAAAGATTCTCCAAGAGGAGTGAACTTTCACTTTTTATCCCAAGATTTGTATTCTGGCCTCTTTTGGAATGTTTTAGATGACTTTTGTTCTGAAGCTTTAATGGCTTGGGAACCAAGAGTTAGGTTGTAGGCTGGTGCCTTTGATGGGGCACAGATAGTGTCAACAATGCCATCTGTGATGATGCCTTTGTTCTTGTTCCAATTTTTGTTCTTATCTTTGGAACTAGATCTAGATTCATATTTGTCCTTTTGAAGTGTGATATCTCCTTTCTTGACAAGTACTTTCTCAATTTTGATTGCATTATCTACCATTTTGTGAAAAGATGTATGATCTTGCATTTGTAATGGGTAGTTGATCTTTGGGACAAGGTTATTAATAAAGATTTTGAGTTTCTCCATTTCGGGAATTGGTCTAGCATATAGAGAGAACTTCTTTCACCACCTCTTGAGGAATGTTAGGAATGGTTCTCCTAGATATTGCTTGATGTTACAGATATCGATCATGGTGAATGGGTGTTGAATATTGTAGGAGTATTGTTGATAAAATAGTTTAATCAACTCCTCAAAATTTTTAATCATAGGAGGAAATCTATAAAACCAATGAATGGATGCTCCACCTAGAGATCTAGGAAAGAGGCGCATTAGATAGGTCAGTTCATGCATGAACTCCATGGATTGTGTACAGAACTCTCTGACATGATCTTGAGGATTAGAGTGTCCATCATATTTATCATACTTTGGCATCTCCACTCTTTTTGGAAATGGTGGCATGTACAAGTCTTTGTCAAATGGAAAAGGACATAGAGCCTCCATGGAGAACTCCTTGGGTTCCTTCACTTTTTTGAGTTTATTCAGTTTGACTTGTAAAGCATGCATCTGTTTCATCATGGCCACTATCAGATTTTCTTCCTCATGTGTGATGATATCTTCGACATTAAAATTAGGAGAAAGCTTAGCTCCTTGATGAGCTAACTCCAAAAATTATGTTTCTCTATTTTCTTTCAAGAAATGCCTCATCATTTTCTTGAATTCATCGTCATTTTGGTATCGGGAAATTTCTTTAGGTGTGGGTTCCTGATCGACACCATGTTGGGAATGAGCTCCTTCAGAGTCATGATTTGTCCCTGCTTGAGACATGGTAGGATTTTTGGGACTCCCTGAGATAGATTGAGGAGGAGTTTGTTGATTACCTCTGTGGGTTGATGGAGGAGGTTTGTAACCAGTTTTCAATCGAAAGTTGCCAAGACCATCATCCTCGTAAAGACTGGAATTGATGAGTTGCTCAAGAGTTGGACCCTGGATATTAGTCAAAGGTAAGGTCCGAGACATCTCTCCTAATTTCTTGTGTGAGGAAGCTCTGGTTTCCACCATTAACCTTAGGTGAAGTGAAGAGAATAGGATGAAGACAACTGAAGAATGATTTGATGCAAGAAAATTAGATGACGCAACCTTGTCAAGATTATGATTGGTTTGAAGATTCGATTAGACATGGGTGAAGGATACTATGCCCTAGATGTAAGGGTAGATTTCCCAAAAGATAGCGGACACGAGTTCACAACACTTAGTCTATTTTTGAAGATTTGATAGAAGATTGATAGATCTGACAAGGTTTTGACACAAGATGAAAAGGACTCAAATTGATTAAACAGAAGGCTGAATCAAATTCAAAAGGCCACTTTTGGAAAATGATAGGATTCTCAATAGCTACTACTCTATTCCTGACACAGTGATTTGGTTGACAGATTCTGGAAATAGGCTGAAAAAGCTAAGTATCTGGCAATTCTGACAATTTTTTGACAACTTTTCAAAATTTTCCCAAACGACACTCTGCAGACTCGTATGACAGTGGGTATGCTATGAAACGATAGTTGAAAAGCTCATACGATAGTTGCAAAACTCACATGACAGTTGCTAGCAGTATTTGACTTTTTGAATTTGACTGGCAAAAAGACTTGTACGACACTGGGTTCTTTACCATATGACAGCTGGGCAGTAATGAAACAAAATTTGATAAAAACTCGTATGACTTTCTGATTGACTGAGATGATAGTGGACTCCAGAAAAGAATTTTACTTCAAATTTTGCAAATTTTGAGTTTTCAGATTTGGATTATTTGCTAATTTTAATGTCCAGATTTGAGGATGGTAATAGATTTGTTCATTTTCAATAACCAGATAGATAAACAAGCATGCAAAACAACAAGCAAGTGATTTCAAGCATGTCTGAAAATAATGAACAAGGGAAAAATCAACCTTGTGCATGAACAATCAAGTGATTTTATTTGTTCTAATCCTTAGAAGTGCTAATTGTGTATGTTCCAAAAATGTTTTGCAATAACGCACATATACCCTAGAAAATAAAAATTTGGCCTTGCTAGGGTTTTTAGTAATGGTTTGACTCTGTAACTTTTATGATCCAAAAGGGCAAACTCCAATCCAGGGGCACCGGGGTTTTGACATAGTTCGAGAACTTAATCTTGAGGATCTGCTAGGGAGATCTGACAGCCCAACAAGAGACCACACCCGTGGAGATTTCTTCTAATAGGACATTTATATAGCGGTTGTCACTACCATGACAAAAATGGCTATTACCGCTTGAGGTTCTGTCAATGTGGTTGACCCAATTAAGGGAATGTCCACTACGGTTAACCCTCTCTAAAGGTGACTCACAAAATATACCACATGGAGATTGGTTCCAGATTCAAAGATTTGTGTTTCTGGTACTATCCAAAAAGGAAGTAGAACATAATCCCCTAGACTTTTCACTTTAACCCAAACAAAGCAGACAGATTAATCTGACATGCTAAGACCAAGATTATCTCACAAAGATCTATGACGTCAACCCCTTATGATCTATCAACCTCTCTGGAGAGAGAATGCCTCGATCAAAAGTTGAAGACACACGGATCTAGTGGAACGTGAGACTCCCTTAGTATCCTCCCCACCTAGAAGGGTTCCTTCATTAAGAAGAGTTTCACTGGAAACTCACTCTTTCAAGAGCCACAAATAGTGTTCATGGGGCCTAATTACTATGTGTAACAAAGATGCTGAAAGCAAACTATGTTCATTTTTATAGCCTAAATGAAGTTTGTGATAGGAAAACAATAAAAGTCACTCAAGCTAGACACATGAGATGTTCGTTTTAGATCCAAAATCGAAGTCTTATTAGCTGAGAAGATTACCTAAATTCCTCGCAATGTGCTTAGTAGATTTTTACCCATTTTTAGTAATTCTTGCACTTTTTCCAATCAAAACCAGTAGGAGTCAATAAAAAATAGAGAATTTCAATTGTTAAGATTAGCCGTTAGTCTAAATCTGAAAACCAAATATGACAAAATGCCCTAAAAAATGAAATGACAATGAAAACCTGGTGGCAAAACTCATACGATAGTGGGTCTACTTCTAGACGACAGTCCAAAAACTCGTATGACACTGGGTGTATGATGATACGATAGTTGAACTTCCAAATGACAGTGTGTACAGTTTGGCACAATTCTCGATCCAATAGACTATTTTACGACAGTGGGTATAGTCTGAGATGACTTTTGTCAGAAACTCGTACGAAAATTGTACAGACATAATTTAAAAATTGTAGTTTTGGCTTAGAAATCAAGAAGAAAAGATAGAAATTGATAGAATTGAATTGGAAACCCGTATCAAGGCCCCACAGTGGGCGCCAGAAATGTGTGTGTGAATTTTGTACCTGATCTATAGACACAACACTTCAGTAAAACATTAGAGGTTAGAAAAAATGAAAGCTGCAATGAATTGAAAGCTAAACTAACTAGGCGATTTACTACCTTCTAATAGGTGTGAGTATGATGTTCTCAAATTGTTATCGAGATCAGTGACCTTGACGACATCTAAACGAAGGATTTAAATGCAAAAGATGGATATGGGATGAATGCAATTAATCTATTTTTAAAAAATTTTCTATACAATTATGATAATGAAAAATGGATATGAATCTATGATATGTAAAAACTGATATGCTATGATATGCTAAATGATCTAACAAATGAAAACTAATATGATATGAAAAACTATGCAATATTGATCTCATAAAGTTTGGATTCGCAAAGATGATTCTTCAGTCTCCAATTCGACAACGTGATTATGCAATTCTTGTGGATGATTTGTGAAGAGATGAGGCCTTAATTTATAGAAATCTAGGGCTTTGGAGGTGCATGAGAAAAAGCCATAAATCACTCAGATTAACTCAACTTGATTTTTGAGTTATCTGATTATAAAGAATAATTAACTCACAAAAACATGCAAAAGTAGAGTTGAACTCAAAATAGAGTTTTTGATTTAATTGATAATTGGTAGTTGTCTGCTTTTCTTGATTGTGCATGTTTTATTTATGAATTAATTTAATAATAAAGTGATTTATTTCCAACTTAATTGATTTTAAAATTAAAACAATTGATTTATGGGTTAATCAACTATTTTTCAAACTTTTATTCAAAAACAATATTATTAAAAATTGACAACTTGCTTTAATTAATTAAATAAGAAATTTAATCAATTAACGATAGGAATTTGGATTTATTGTCAAAATTAAATAATACAATTTAGGAATAAATATAATTAACTTCAATTAAATAATTAAGTGGAAGTATTAAATCTAATTAATTAAATATTTAGAATATTCAATTAATCAAACTTTAGGATAAATTGGATTTATCACCAAATAATTATTAAATTAAAGATAATTAGGATGATTAGGAATATTACTAGGAATATTCCCTGATGCAGAATTTATGATAATCAATTAGAATTTGATGATGTTCAGATGTGCCTTAGGTTAGGACTTTGATGTCGATTTCATTCGATATGTTGATATAGGAGGTTAATGAACCTATAGCCCATTTTTGGGGTATTACAATTGGAACTATATTCCTCTTTTTACTTATCGAAGTCTCTAGCCACTATGGTGTTACTCCTAAAGAGAATTAATGGTTTTCATTAGTATCATTCCATCATAGAGTCAGTAAAGGAGACAAAATATGACAGTCGGTCAATATGCAAAGCCTATACACTGAGCAAGACACCAGGCATATACTCGAGTTAATCGAACATAGATTTGACCGAGCACTCTTATTGAGTTAGATGATCACCAAGTATTGAGCAATGTGATCACCGAGAATTCATATGAATAGAGAACCAATTAATTACCGAGCGATGAATGCAATGAACACCGAGTGAAACAAGAAATGACATATCATTTTGGAATGGCAAAAACATCAAGGAAAATGGTTTACACTAATCAAAAAATGGTTTACCAAGATCAAGACAAAATTTAATATGGATGTAATCATTAAATTGTTGATGATTCCTATGTATTGTTGATATAGGTTATTTATTTCCATTGTTGATATTAGGTTTTCTAAGATATTGTAAAACCCTAATTAGGTCAAATTAGTTTGATATAAAATTTGTAAGGATGTCATTTTGATGGAGTATCATCAAGAAGTAGCTGCACTCAGGACATCTGAAGATTAGACAAGGTTTTGATATAAGGATTTGATAGAAGTATTCAATTTTTCAGAATAGACATAAGGCTACTAAGCAGTACAGAAAGACATACACATCACAACAAGGTGATATCTTTATAGTACTTTATAGATCTAAATCAAGCAAGTTTGAGTTTCTATTTACAAATATACCCTACTATTACTCTTTAACCATTGTAGTAGATTTCTAAATCTCTTAACAGAGTGAACTTAATAGTTCTATTATAAATCTCTTAACCAAGTGCACACTTGATTTTGTTGCTAAAATCCTCTAACCAGGTAGATCTAGCTGATCATATTGTTACTCCTAATAGGGTAAGATCACCAGAAGTGATCATAATCTTTGTATCCTTAACCGACATACTTTGTTACTGCAGTAGTGAAGATTTGTGGGTGTCATCCCGACCGCACTTTTTACCTTCTAACAAGGGTTTCTACGATACCAAAATACTTGAGCTATGTGTATGAAGTTTCATGAATGGTTTATTGATTAGGTTACATGTATTTACATTTCAGTTATATTTTGAATGTATGTTACATGCAATGGACTTAGTCGGTTAATGATATTCTAGCTTAAAAAGTTTCAGTCTTGAAAAGTTTTAAAGGTATTGATTCACCCCTCCCCTCTTAGTACATATCTTTCCATAATCCCAAAAATTGGTATCAAAGCTAGTTCTCTTATTTTGGAAAGTTTAATCATTGAAGAGAAAAGATCTTAAGAGTGGAAAGGTATAAGCTTGATAAGACTATTGAGAATCAAAATTGGTATCAAAGCTAGTTCTCTTGTTTTGGAAAGTTTAATCACTGAAGAGAAAAGATCTTAAGGATGGAAAGATATAAGCTTGATAAGACTATTGAGAATTAGAGAATAAAGATGTAGATCTACATTGAACAATTCAATGAAGCCAAAGAAGAACTAAGAAAATTACTGATCAAAAGGAAGGATATGGTACTTCGGTGTAATGAGAGTGATTATCATGAGGAAGAGATAGATGATCCATTTGAAGGATTTGGATATGGATCTGGTAGCATATTTGGTGCATCTAAAGGAACCATATCAAATCTATCCTTAAATAATCAACATCTTATTGAATAAGTGAAAGCACTGTAGATCGGTCAAGAAACACAAATGGTCAGAATGATTGATGTAGTAAATAATGCAAGGTAGGCTGAACAAGAAATAAATTTGGCTATTGAAGATAGGAGGCAAATGACTGATAATTTGCAAGAGAAGGAATCTAAGATAATGAGACTCATCGAGCATCACTTTGAAATCTCTAATTAGATGGTTGTCATGAATCAGGAACTCAACCAAGTAAATAGTGAGCTTACAAGGAAATTGGAAGACATTGGTGAATTAAGAGAAGAAAATGAAAGATTGAAGAATAAAGTAAAGATTCAACATCAACATAATGAGATGATCAAGAAAGATGAAGAAAGTACTAAAAAAATGGATGAATTCCTAATCAATCAGAAAATACTTGATAGCACTACTGTTTTAGGCTATATCAAGTAGGGAGAGTCATCAAGACAAGCTGAATATAAGAATGCCTATGCTAATCCAAGGCCAAAGAAGCTATCATGTTATCATTGTGGAAAACCAGGCCACGCATCAAATGTTTGTAGAAGCAAAGAAAAAGGTATTCCTAAATCCACTCCTAAATTTGATGGTCATTGCTATAACTGTAATAAGTATGGACATCAAGCACATGAGTGTAGTTCAAAGTTGAATAGGACACCTAAGAAACCTTATATGAAAAAAAACTATCGCACTTGCAACATGCATGGAAACATATCATAGGAATGCATGACAAAGATGAAGCAATTCTGGACACTGAAAGAACAGAACAAGACATATCAATCGAGAAGGCAAGGTAATGCATATACTTGAGATTACAACACTTAGGTTAATTGCACAATATGTGGTAGATATGGACATATTGCAGCAAATTACATGAGAAAGAATTGGAGAGGAAGATCTAGTAATTCGACAAGTACTAGAATGACTTGTTTGCACTATCACAATGACAACCACTTGAGAAAATATTGCAAAGACTGAGCACCAAAGATAAATGCAAATACAAATGGAAATACAATTGAACAAATCATGAGGATAAGAAATAATTTGTGGAGAAAAGCATCAAATGACAATGGTGGATCAAGCACTACAATTGGTGACACCTCATCCATTGGATTAGGTGATATCACCACCTCCACCTAAGCAATTAAGGTATGTATGGAATTGAATTTCAATCGGTTATGTTGTACAACATTTCCTTATATCTAGTGAATGAACAGCAAATCAACATGAAATGAGATTCACTATGGTACTATATGTTTAGAACTTAAAATGTGTACAGTCGGTAAAAGCATGACTGAGTAAATGTTTGCTAGTTAGTGAATATTGACAAGGTTAACCGATTTGAAGTATCAACTAAGTATTATCTAGCGTTAACTAAGTTGAAGCCTTTGAAGTGTTAACTGAGTGTAACTATATTTACCGAGTTATCGTAGGTAAAGCATTTAATGTAGAAGTTTGAGTAGGAAAAAGATTTTAGGTATAAATAAGCGATGAAGCGAGTCATTTCATCACACAATGATCATGAAATGAACCAATGTGACCTGAGAAATTTTAGCAAAGAATTTCTAGAGCATTTGAAATAGATTTAAGGAGATCTCAAGCAAGTTAATCACTACTTCAAGTAAGTTTCAAGCCACCGAGTTATTTTACTGAGATTTAGTGAAGCCCTAAATTTAAGAAAATGATGGCATCTTCATCTAAGGTTGTGAAATTGAAGTCTTAGAGTGACAAGAAGGTCACATTGATTAAGCTTGCGACTTATGATGAACCCAAATACAAGTTACACCCTAAAATTACATCACAGATTGATCAAGCGGTCACATTTTCTAGTATATTGCCTAGGGTTTTGTTCATGCAAGACATACATGCATATATCCATTGTAAAGTTAGTGAAATCATAGATTTCAAACTTTAATCTACTTACCAGGAGTTGAGTGAGAACAAAAGGCTCAAGGATGAGAACAAACACCTGGAAGTGAAAGGACTAATGAATGCCCTATATTTCCTAATAGAATTCAAAACATAATGGATTAGGGTTGCTCTTAGCCGAGTGCATGAAGGTAAAATATGGCTAGATGACCTGGTTAAACTATCCAAGGATATCATACATGCGGTTACCAATTACCCTACTACTGACAAAGCTAAGGCCATAAGGAATGTACTTAGGGTAGAGACCAAGAAGCTCACAGGAGCTAAATGGGATGGAAGAGGAATGAGAGTGAATACAATCATTGACCCAAAAACATGGTTTGGATCTTATGTTATTGGCTGTAAGATATTTCAATCGAGTAGGACAAACAATGTACCTTATGGAGCTATAGATATTGCTTATAAGATTGTCAAGAAGGGTCTTTAGTTAGACCTAGCCAAGCTACTACTGAAACAACTAGAGGAAAATATGAGAACCATTCGGGTAGCAAAGACAAACATATATAAGTTTGGTTCTCTACTGGTCTATATATTTTTCTACCTATAAAAATTCTTTCCATCAGTCGGTAATGTTGACTGGGATGTCAACCAACCAGTTATCATACAAATAAGTGAATTTATTTAGAATTTTGCTACTATTATGGATGATTGCTTTGGACAATTCAAGAATAGAATGCATAAAAGAAGTTGGATACCAAGTCAACTGGTAGAGAAATACAAAGAAGATATATGTTTCCTAGTGGATACTGACACCACTTTAATCAAGGCAGTTGAACTGAAGACTACTTGATTACCCCCAATGGGCTATGAAATGGACATTAACTGAGCTTCTAGGTCAATAAAGGCACTGCTAGCTAAGCCCAAAGATTCAAAAGCTACTAGGTTTGGAACCTATGAGGAGGCTAAGTTAAGAGTAAATATGGATCTAGTCATAGTGAAAGTAAGTAGAAAATCTAAAAAGCTGATGGAACACTGGAAAAGAAATTTGGAGATGAGGAAGAAGAAGAAGAATCAGCAGCTAAGTTGGTTAATGAAGCAATCGAGGAACAACTTTTGATTGGGAACAATGAGCATGAGGAGGATATCAAGTCAGATAAGGAAATTCAAGCTGCATTGGTAAAGGCCACAAGGAAGAGGAAACAAGAAGAAATACCTATAAGAGAAAGGACAAGATCCTCAATAGCTTCTTCTCCACCCCTGAAGAAAGGAATTGCAAAAATAACAAGGCCAAATCCCACAAAGACATATCAGAAAAAGAAAAGAGGTTCCCAAGTCACCATCGAGCAACCTAAGAAGAGGAGAAGGTTGATAAGAGCTAAGGATGATGTAGACTCCGAGGAAGAAGATGATCCAGGTAAATTTAAGGTTTTTTTAAATAAAAGTCAGTTGGTAGATGAATTAGTTGAAAATATAAAGGAAATAGGTAGACTAAGTCACCCTAAGATGAATTGATTTCAATACATGTCAATCGAGGATCAGGAGAAGGTACAAGAGCTTGTTACTCATATGATGATCAAATTTAAGAGACTACTAATAGATTTTATAAAATATGTTCCTAAGGAGTTACATGAGAAGGTATCAACAAGGCAGACTTACGCTTTGCATACAAAGAAGAAAATGAGGGAACACTCATTAATTTTGGCATTGCCCATCTTATCTATTACCAAGATTGAATAGCTGATGAAGCAGTATTCTAATAGATTCTTGATGAAGGGTAGAGAACTTAATATTTTGGTAGGTAATCTTGAGGCAGTTGATGAAAATAAAAAGCTTCTATGGACTAAAATTTTGAAAGCTAGGGCATAAGCTCATCAACTTGCACTGGCTATCATTCCCAAGAAAAAGGATAAAAGAAAAGGAAAAGGAGTTCACTCGGATGATACTGACTTACCCAACAAGGACTTGATTCATATATCTAATATCGAGATAGAAGATGATACTTATGCAATGGAATTCTACTTGACATGATATATAGAAGGTACACGTGATGCTCCCACGAAACTAGTAACAACTGGGACAAAAGATATCATGATTGAAGACATCACCCATGGAGATCTTGATGATGATGTAAAAGATGATGAGGAAATCACTCTAGATGCAGATACTGTGTACTAAGATAAGTACCTTCATAGGGTTAGTTTCATCAAATAACTTGAAATAAGAATTAAATTACCAAAACCAGTGATCTAAATAAGTAAGATGAATGACAAATGAGCACTCTATGGCTCTCTAATTAGGGATTCTAATGAAAATCTCCCAGCCAGCTTCCATTAGTGATAATCCTAATATGAGAAAATATGATAAGTAAAGCTAAAACAATTAATTCCAAAAGAAATTAGTCTAATTAGCTCCTAGATTTTCCTTTCTAGCTTAAAATTGCAAGAGGTTTGATGCTATTCAAATAATTGTAGATGATTTGTGCTTCAATTATGCCTTGCTTTTATATATTTTGGCAAGGGTAGGGGGTGGAGTTGAGTTGATCATGGTTAATTTAGGGTTAAGTCCATGGTTCCACCTTTGGAGACCATTTAAATATTTTGTCCTCAAAGCTTGGGAAAAGAGGACAAAATTGGTGGACAAGATTCTTTTTCCTTATGTGTGATGGAGATTCGATGTGAGTTTGATCTATGTGAGATTGGTTCTCAAATCCTATTGGTTGATACATTTTCCTCCCATTTGGTGGTTGAGGGAAAATAGGATTTAATTAATTAAATTTAATTAATATGTTTAGCCATGTGTACCCCTTGAATGGGTTGATTTGATTTAAATGAACAATGCAATTAATTAGATTAATTACACAATTTATTGATTTATCATGATTTATTTGATTTAAATTGATTTTATGGCTTTTGATTTTCAATTAAATTTGGATTATGGCTTAATTGCAATTTTTCTTTGATTTTAGCTTGATTCGATTTAATAGCTTTGATTTTTTCCTTAGTTGCTCACATGAATTAATCTTGTCCATTTTTAGGTGATTACAAATGCCCCTCTTTGAATTGATGTGCAAAGCGTATTGATTCAAAGAATGTCCTGATCGTTTTGATGATGAGTCACTGATTAGCTTTGATGTCTGATTCAATGTTTGATAGAAGATGTGGATTTCGATGATAAAATTGATGCAGTGCTGATTGATTTTAGGTCCTTGATGGTCATTCTGATGATAAGTCATTTGTTATGATGTCTGATTTGGTATGACTTGATGTTTGATGCCCCTTTCGATTGATAAGCAAAATTTTTTCTGATAAAAGATTAAGCTTTGATTTGATGGTTGTGCCCCTGATTTATTGATTATGATGTCAGTCCTGATTGTCTGAGTGTATGTCCCCTTGGAAATGAAATGAAATTTGAGTCTGATAAAATATTTTGCATTTTTATCAATTTACGTTGAATTAGGTCCATTAATAATGAATTTTGATTTTAATTTTGATAATGTTTTTGCGATGATGTGATGAAAAATGCCCCTAATTTGGCTGAACGGGTGAAAATTTTGGCTCCCTGGTCATTTTCTGCTAAACAATGCCCTTTTTGGTCAAAATGGGCTATATATAGGGGTAAAAGGTCTTTTTACTATTCATTTTTACCTCTGCTTTTAACTTTTTGCTCTGACCCTCTCTGAGATTTTTTGACGATGGTGATCTTGATTCGCAACCATAGGTTTGAGCGAGGCCTTTGTTATATGTGTCCACCTAGCTACGGACCTCCAATATGTACTCAGATAACTTGCTCTGTCAATTTTTGCATTTAATTTGAATTTTTTTGGAATTTTCTAGGAAAAACTATATTTTTTCCTTTTTATAAATTGAATAGCACATACAATAGTTTTAGTAGTGCGTACAATCTTTCTAAAGTGCATCCATAGTTTTCCATAGCGCGTACGCTAGTTTTAGTAGCGCGTAGAAGTATTTGATCTAGGGCATGATTCACAATCACCCTTTTTTGTAGCACGTATAATTGTCAAAGGGCTTTTGATAATTTTAGCAATGCATATAGGGGTTTCCTATAGCACGTACTAAGTTCTGTAGCGTGTACACATTTTTGTAGTGCATTCAATAATTTCTGTAGCACTTTCACCCTTTTAAACTATGCTTTTAAATTTTAGCACTTTTAAGCATTTAAATAGCATGTGTACCCTTTTTGGTCAAATTTGCAAATTTCTGAGTCAGTTTTCTGATCCATCTAGTGTCATCAATTAGTTGATTGGCTTAGGTATCAAGTCTGGTTGATAGCGAGTTGTATGATGTCAGTTCTAGTCATGTCATATTGAATTTTTGATTGTCAATCTTGATTTAGATGGTGGATGATGATAAATTTTCCATCATCTCTGAATAGAATCAGGAAAATTGATTGTGGTTTGATTAGGTTTTGATTGTTTGATTGACTTTAGATGATCCAATATGTATTGATTTTGATTTCTGATATGTTTAAACTTTCTTTTTTAGGCTGAGCTTAAAAAGCTCAAGGTCCATGGCCTATACCTATTATCGTTCAGCATTATTGATGACTTGAGCGGTCTTGAGCATCGAGTCATTGACAGATGTAGTGTTTCCTTCCTTCTTTCTCTCCCTCAATTGTGCGTGAATCAGGGTCTATTGATAGCTATGGCAGAGCGATGGCACTCTGACCATAACACTTTCCATTTGCCTATGTGGGAGATGACCATCACTCCTAAGGATGTGTATCAAATACTACGCATCCCTACTCATGGGGAGCTGATTTATTATGACCATGTGTATGATGGGACAACATGTAGGTAGTTATTTGCTGATCCTACCATTAGAGATGAGTCTTTTTAGTGGGCATAGTTTCCATCTTTTCCCATTCTTCCTACAATTTTGGGTGCACTCATTGGTCGGTTCCTTGTACCTGATTGGTGAGGTCATGGTTTTACCATCGGTTGGGGTCGTATCTTGGAGGATATGATTGCACAACCGTGCAAATTCAATTGGGGCTCTTGTGTGCTTGCACAATTATATCATGAGCTGCATGATGTGTGGTATCGGCGTGGGACCACTCTTTCTATTGGGGTGGTCCTTTTACAGTTATAAACATGGGAGAACATCCCTGTCACTTAACCTATGTCAATTCATCATCATGATCTAGGCTGGCCCTTTGCATGGATGCATGAGGGTATGGTGGTGCAGGCCCATTTGGGCAAGTTGGACTATTGGTGGCGCATCATTGATGACATTGATAAGGTCATTTGGTAGCTATATATTAGTTGTGAGGCATGGCTAGAGGATGTGACAAAGTTTTTATTTATGTGTATGCCTTATTGGATGATAGGACGCACGCCCTTGATTATTGAGAGATTCTTCTTTTTGAGGGTCTTATGATAGTATGGTTGGATATAGGGTATGTCATAGGGATTGGCATTATACACCTGAGTGCAGGTAGAGAGGTCCCTATGGGGCCCATAGATTGATTACCGAATAGCTTGGACTAAGGTTTTAGAGCTGCCCCACCTTGCATGGGATATGAGGGACCATATAGTAGATGCATGTATGACTGATGACTACACAACATGGTTTTCTTGGAACCCATTTTTGAGGTTCACTGATCTTGCTAAGAGAGTATTGGGGATTGAGGAGGAGTCTGACGATGACGGTGGGGATGATGATGGTGGTGGAGGTCAGAGATGAGGTCGTCAGGGATGATGGGGTTGACAAGGTGACATAGGAGGTAGGATTGTGACACCTATTATAGTTGCTGCTCCTATTCCTCCTAGGGGTGGTGTTGTGTGCTAAAATGTTGTCACACTTCTATGAATCATTGCATGCAAGGAAACTCAAGAATGAGCCCTCACAAATCGATCCATAGCTCTCTATGCATGGAGTTGCAAGATTTGTAAAATTGCTCTTAGTTAGAGTTATGAACTCATGACCTTGCTAGTCAACCACACAATGAGAGATTCCAAATCAAAGACAAGGGCAACAATGCCAATATCTCTAATGAAATCCAAATGTATGCAATGCAATGCAAGTAAGCTAAGAATGAGAATGCAATCTAGTCTATGGAAATGAAAGTACAATGCAACTAATCTATGAAAGGAAAGAACAAATGTGACCAATCCCTCCTATTTAGACTGTGAGATTAATCTATTGCATAAAAGGAAATCTACACTAAGAATGTCATTATCATGCAACTATGAAAGCAAATATGAAATGAGATGCAACAAAGTCTTCAAAGCTTGGATTGCAAGAGTGTCTTCAAAGAGAGCTCCAAATGACCTAGAAAACCTGTAGCATAATATTAGCATGAAAACCTAAGATACAAATGAGGAAGAGAGCTCTCCTTTTATAAGAAATGAGATGAAAATGGACCATTGAAATTAAGAGGCAAAAGACTTAATCAATGGTGGACAAAAATAGAATCTTGATCCTTGTGCACAAATATCTTCCAATAGGAAAATATGAGTTGACTTTAGTGTCCATATGAGACAAAAAATATTTTTTCTCTTTTTATAAAATAAGAACAATGCTTTATTTGTGCAACATAGGAAGAAGAAAAGTGGAGATTTTTTATTTAAATAAAAGGGGATGAAATTCCTTTTAATTAAATAAAGGCTTAGGATAAAGTGATTTTATTATTTAATTAAAAGAGATTTTTAATTAATTAAAAGGGAGCATGTTCTCTTAATTAAATAAGATTTTTATTTTTTTCTCTTTTAAATTAAATAAGGCTCAAACCTTAGGAAATATTGAATTGATTATGATTTGATCAAGGAAATTGATATAATTGATATTGTTGATTTTTCAAAATATTGATTTAGGGATTTGATAAATTGCTAAATGGGGGCCCAAAGTCTAGGCAACCATTTTAGGGTGCATACATTTGCCCCTCTTTGACTAATGTGAGATCGATTTGGGATCACATGCAGTCAAAGAATGAAGTTGAAATGTGAGATCAATTTGGGATCACAAAACAACCCAGATGTGTGTTTGACGGATGGGAACACATCAGGACAAGCATAAGCATAAGCTAAAAGACAAGATCAACACCGTCGCTACTAGGTGGAAATCAAGCCTTAGACAAAACTATCACCATCACTGCTAGGCAATAATCAAGCTTGAAAAATAGGAGATAAAAATTGAAAGACAAAATCACCACCATCGCTGCTAGGTGATAATCAAGTCTAAAAATAAGAATCTTAAGCTGAGCTGAATGATAAAGCTAAATCAAAGATTAAAGCTGATAGGTACTGCCCCCTCGGAATCGAAATTGAAATCAGATAGAGGAGAACAAAAAATTGATAAACCTGATCAAGTCACAATAAATCATAATCAAAGGATGGAGCATGATAGGATAACCATCAAACAATGAAGATATGCCCCAGGTTGACGAGGTTTGACTGAAAAAGATATAGGATAAAGATTAAGTCAAACCTCAGAGAGAGGAATCAAAAGGGGTGAATGAAAGACTAGAAGTTTGGAAGACATGGAAAGGAAGAAATTTCATCAAAGATCAAAGAATTATGCCTCAAAAGGCCAGTCAACTACATAGAAGAATGAGAAAACTTGGAAATGTGACTCAGATTTTGATTTCAAGTCTGAAAATAGATCGAAAATGATGTGATATGAAAGACCAGAAATGAGAGATATGATCAAGAAGAATTAGAAAATGAGCACAGTTGACCAAGTAGTCTGTAGATGATAAAAATGAGAGCTCTCTCCATATGCAAGATGCAAAAACTAAACTATGATGAACCTAAGAATGCAAGCTACTATGGAAGTGGTTGACTTTCAAGGTCACAACACCTATAGACATCTAATTATCATCATCGAGCATTATTGGTAGCATCGTAAGATCATACAATGCACACTAGCATAACTATGTGGATATGAATATGATCTTTATCAGATAGAAATGTGGAAATCCCACCTAGGCATCAAAGACATGGAGGTCAAGATGACTAATGCAGTGAGATTACCTAAGTTTGATATGGCGAGATTATGCTTGTATCAAGACACATGAAAGTCAGGATAACTAGAAGCACGCACTCGCAAAATAGTCAAGGATAATACCTTGTCAATCCATAGTGTCAAGTAAGACCAGGATAAATGCTCATGACAGTTAAGATCAACAAAATATACCCATAAGCAGATAAAGAAAGAAAACATGTTCTCATACCCTCAGTCTTCTAGCTATGCATCATCGAAAACTTCTTAGGGAGAGACCACTCATCAAAGAAATCCTCATAGACAGCACACCAAGAAAAATAAAGTCAAAATATCTCAAGCGAGTTGATTGTCTAAGTGCATGTGTGTTGGTCATAGAGTCATACTCTGGTTATCACATCTATCAATGAGAAATATCGCATCATACTTAGACTATTCGGTAAGACATCTGATAAGTGTTAAGAAACACTTGACGCAAGGGTAGTGTTGAAAAACACTGTCTGGGGTGGTGTTGAAAAACACCTGTTGTGAAATGCCCCAAGAAAAAAATGCACCTAAAGGACCTATGCTAACAGTTATCCCCCCTAGACAAAGATAAAGACTAATTTTAGACTACGCCAAATAAGGTCAAGACATGATGGAGAAAGGTTCAGTGTCGAGGACGCATGCTAACAAATAGGAGTGCAAAGGCCTCAAGTAGCGCCTATTTCCAGGTTTTCACCACTTGGAATCTTTTTTCATTTTTTGATTTGTTTTCTTTTTTTTGTATTTTTGCTACCAAGGCCCCTGTTTCCAAGTTTTCACCAATGCACTTTTTCTATGTTTTTTTTTGAATTTTTTTGAATTTTTTTTGTATTTTTTTTTTCAGGACTTTTTATGCTTTTTAGGATTTTTTCAGCATCATATATCAATTTTTTTGGTATTTTTTTTTCAGGATCATAAAATATGTACAAAGGATGCCCCAGACAAAAATGGGCATCAAGGATAGAACTTCTTTAGGTGCAAAATGTTGATGGGCTCAAGGAGCTGTTCTCCATCTTCATTAGACAGTAAACATGCACCTGTACCAAAAGCTACTATAATAATGTATGGTCCAAGCCAATTAGGTTTGAACTTGCCCTTTTGTTCTCTGTTCTGTTGATTCTTAGGGTTCTCTCTCAAAACAAGATCACCTATCTAAAATTCCCTAGGGCGAACCTTCTTGTTGAATGCTTTGGACATATGCTTCTGATATACTCTCATGTGATCAAAGGAAGCCTTACGCTTCTCATCTAGAAGTTCTAGTTCTTGTAACCTCCTGGCACGGTAATCCTCATCTGTAATCAAACCTTTGAGAGAGACTCTAAGTGAAGGTATCTCTACTTCTAAAGGAAACACTGCTTCAGTGCCATAGGTAAGAGCAAAAGGAGTAGCTCCTATGGGTGTACGAATGCTAGTTCTATAGGCCCATAGTGCCAGATTGATTTGTAAGTGCCAATCCCTACCATTCTTGTGTACTGTTCTATGAAGGATTTTAAGAATGGTTTTATTAGAGGCTTTTGCCTATCCGTTTCCCTGTGGAAAATAGATGGAGGACCAATGTTGCTTAATTTTAAACTTCTTGCATAAATGCTTTAGGTCCTTGTTCTTGAATTGACCTCCATTATTAGTAATAATCTCAGAAGGCACTCCAAATTGGCAAATAATATGATTTAGAATAAATAGGGAAATTGTTTTGCCTGAGGCAACAGAAAGAGGGACTACCTTTACCCATTTCATGAAATAATCAGTAGCTGTGATGATAAAATTATGTCCACCTGATGAGTTGGGGTGAATTTTTCCAACAAGGTCAAAGGCCCAACGCTAAAATGGCCAATGAGAAATAGAAGGAATTAGCTCCCTCCCTAGAGCATGAATTAAGTTTCCATGTTTTTGACATTTCTTAGAGAAAGCTACTGCATCGGTTTGCATTGTGGGCCAGTAATACCCCACCCTAAGCAACCTTTGGGCCATGGCAAGACCATTAGAGTGTCCACCACAAATGCCCTCGTGAATGTCAACTAACGCTTGGTCAGATTCCTCCTTTTCCAAGCACCTAAGAAGTGTCCCATCTAAACCCCTCCTATATAAATCACCAGAGATAAGGGTGTGGTGAGAGGCGTTACGAATGAGGTTTCAACATTCAGAATGGTTGAAAGTGTCAGGGATGATGCCATCGTGTAGATATGAATAGATAGCACCATAGCGAGAAGACTCATGTGTGACAAGGGTACAAATGACATTGCTTTCAGATGAGTCAAATATGGAGTGGTGTAGCTCTTCCACCAGGAATTCAAATCTAGATTCATGTTGTTCCAACTGTAGGAGTGAAGCTAATGTAGCCATAGCATCTGTAGCTTTGTTTTCTGCTCTAGGGATCTGTTGAAATGTCACAAAGGTAAAGTAACGTCTCAATGAATCAACCATCTTTTTGTAAGGTATCAATTTATCATCTTTGGTTTGATAGTCCTTATTGACTTGGTTGATAATTAATTGTGAATCCCCAAAGACATGCAACTCTGTTATGTTCCATTCTATAGCTAGTTTCAATCCATTGGTTAATGCTTCATATTTTGCAATATTGTTTGTACATGGGAATAAAAGTTTGTAGGATTTTGGTATATTGTACCCATGAGGGGAAATAAACAATACTCCCACACCTGATCCATTTTGCATGTTGGAACCATCAAAGAACATCTTCCAAGTGCGAGTGGTCATGTATAGAATGTGTTCATCTAGGAACTCTACCTAAATAGGCACACTATCCTTAATTGGAAAATCAGCTAACTGATCAGAAATAGCTTGACCTTTTATGGCCTTTCTCTCAATGTACTCTATATAAAACTCAGATAAAACCATCATCCACTTAGCAAGTCTACCCGTGAGGGCAGCCTTACTAAGCAAGTACTTAAGAGGATCAATTTTTGCAACCAAATGTATAGTATGAGCAAGCATATAGTGTCGCAACTTTTGGGAAGCAAACACTACTACAAGACAAGACTTCTCAATGTTATTATAATTGATCTCATAAGATACTAGAGTACGATTGATGTAGTATATGGCCCTTTCTTTCCCAATGTCATCTAATTGAGCCAACAATGCCCCCAAGCAAGACTCTGTTGCTGAAATGTACAAAATCAATGGTTTCCTTGGAATAGGAGGCATCAAAATTGGAGGATTAGCCAAATACTATTTTATTTGATCAAGGCTCTTTTGGAAATCCTCATTCCACACACATGTGACTCCCTTATGCAATGTTTTATTGAAAGGTTGTGCTCTATCTGCAAGTTGTGAAATAAACCTCCGTATAGATTGGAGTCATCCTTGAAGACTTCTCATTTGACTTATGTTCTTTGGAGGTGGCATATCTAAGATAGCTTGGACCTTTTCAGTATCAACCTCTATTCCTTTTGCTAAAATTATGAATCCTAGAAGTTTACATGAGGTAACTCCAAATGCAAACTTTTTCGGATTCAATCTAAGTTGAAACTGTTCCATGCAATCTAGAATCACTTCAAAATCATCGAGGTGTGTATCCCATTTCCTAGATTTAGCCAAGGTATCATCCACATAATATTCCATGTTCGTATGCATCATATCATGAAAAATTGTGGTAATAGCTTGTTGGTATGTTGCTCCTGCATTCTTTAGGCTAAATGGCATGATGTTCCAATAATAGGTTCCCCATGCACATGTGAAAGCTTTTTTCTCTTGATCTTTGGGAGTTATTTTTATTTGGTTATATCCAGAAAACCCATCCATTAAGGAATATATCTCATAACCCACCATCATATCCACTATCATGTCTATGTTTGGGACTAGAAAGTCATCCTTTGGGCATGCTTTATTGAGGTCTCTGAAGTCTGTGCAAATGTGAATGGACCCATCATGTTTTGAAACTGGAACAGGAGATCCACTCAGCATAGTCAATAGCTTAAATGAATCCTGCTCGTAAGAGCTTTTCTAATTCAGCTTTAACAAGAAGAGCTACATGAGGGTGCATTTTTCTTAAACCTTTGTTTGATCAATTTTATTCCTGGAGCTTTAGATAGATTATGCATAATAAGATCAGTGTCAAGCCTTGGCATATTGAAATATGTCCAAGCAAAGTTGATTTTCTTCTTTTGCAAAAACTTTGTATATGCCTCTTTTTCTTCAACTGATAGAGACTGAGCTAGGTGCACTATTTGGGGAGCCTCTTCTATATTCAAATTCACTGGTTGTGTGGGCTCAATGAGAATTGATGACCTATCTTGGAAGTAACTTGGCAAGTTATTAAGTACCCCATCCTTAGGCACCTCAAAGAGGTTTTCACCCTCGGATACATCATTTATTTTTACTATTTTGGGTTCTGACACCGCCACAAAGTGGTTTTCACCATCAGAACCATTTTTCTTTTTCTTTTATTTTTAGACTGAGGTACTTAATATCAGGCTCCATCATACTTGTTGTTGGTTCACTAGTGGAAGAGACTACGGGTTCAAGAGCATTTAGATAACAGGCAATTTCATAGTCATTTTTAAAAGTTTAAGAGCTGAGGCTCTTGGTGACATTGAGACCAATCAATTAGGTGGAAATGAACAAGGGGTAGGTCAATGACTGGTTCAACATTGTGTATGTGGAAGGTGTTATCTTTGGTGACTATACAATTGGGATTCATCAAGTCTCCTTCTAAGATACCCAAATTAGGATTTGTCCTACCAAACAAAGCATCATCCACTAAGGCAATTTGAGGAGTCCAATCCTCTAGTCCTACACTAGGCTCGTTGGTCACATCGAGTTGAGTACTATAAGTATGGACAACATCCATGTCCAAATCAACTGTTGCATTTGAAAGTGAGTCCCATTCGAACTCATGTGAGTCTGTCTCTGAATCATTATTTAGGCCTCGTGATGTAGAAGCCTCAAGGTTAGGAAAGGTTTCCCTTTCTCTAGCACTAGCATTGTTACTATCCATCGTAGCTAGGATAGCAACACTTTCCATTGTCAATCTAACATTCATATAGTCACTATCTGTTGCAGCTAGGATAGTAGGACTGTTAATTGTCAAATCTTTTGAATCTCCCCAAAGGAGATTTGTTGAAGGCACCCAATCATCAAACATGTCTTGCTGATTAGAGAGATTAGGTGTGTAGTCTGAGTCATTGTCACTATCCATCATAGCTAAGATAGGGACACTTTTTTGTTTCTTATTTGCAAAACCTAAGCCAACTGTTGACTTATTCCTTTGTCCAAAAAGGGTATGGTTAAGAGGTTCAGCTTTGGCATCCAACTGATGACTAACGGGACCATGTCCTGGATAACCCATATTCTTGACCAATGTATACCCTCTCCCATAAGCTCGAGGAGAAGGTGAAAAATCCTCATTATGTCGGTATTTCTCCTCTCGATAAATCTAGTCCCTAATGGAAACCTCTTCTTTTTCCTCTTGAATTGGAACTGAGGATTCTACAAACTTGTCGAACAATGTCATGGCTAAAGACGAGGGCTTCATATCTTGAGAAGGTTTTCCATAAGACCTAGGGGAAATTGGCAATTTTTTGAATGAATCAATTTTGTAATCCCCCATGCCAATATCTATGGCTTTGAATTTGTCTTTTCATTGTTCAAATGTAGTATCAAAAGTGTCAGCCTCCCTATTCAAAGGAATGTGAGACCCTGCTGAAATTGTGTTGACTGACAATGTGCTATCCCCAGGTATGCAAGCTTCTACTCCATTGTAAGGGAACTTCACACATTGATGATAAGTAGATGGGACTTCTTGCATCTCATGTATCCAAGGTCTACCCAACAAAATATTGTAAGCCAAAGGACTGACATCAACAATCTAAAACAAAATATCTTTCTCTACAGGACCAATTCGGATAGGAAGAACAACCAATCCTTTAGAACTACGTTCTTCTTCATCATAAGCCTTGATGTTATCTTCTTCCTTGTGTCAATGACTTCTTTTGAATAACCCAAGGCCTTCAATAAGCTCAAAGAACAAATATCAAGCCCAGCACCCCCATCTATCAACACGTGCCTGACACGGGTCTTGTGGATCATAACCTCTATATGAAGGGCCAAATTGTGTGGGTGGCTTAATGACTTGTCATCTTCTTCTGAGAATGTAAGGTAGTGAGGGCTAGCCAAATGGTTGACCATATTCTGGAATTGATCTACATCTATATCATTAGGGACATTAGCTACTCGCAAAGCATCCTCAAGGACACGCTTATGCTTAGGGGACAATTCCAAAAGCTCAAAGATTGAAATTTGTGCTGGTGTACATTGTAATTGGTCAACAAGATTATAATTCAACTTAGGACCAACAACAGATTTAGGAAGAACACCTTTTGACACTAGCTTCTTAGACTTACTAGAGTTAGGACCTCTAATAACAATGGGAGCTTGAGACTGACTCCTAGTGACTGTATTGAGGGGTTGAGACATCCTTCATGAGTGAGGACCTCTTAGTACCACAATGGGTCCTTCATTAGGCATAGGATTTGAATCCACATCATATCCATAAGGGTCTTTCCCTCTCATCATGTTGACATTATCATCAAAAACTTCAAGCATATTAATAACATTTTCAACATTTGTGTAGGTGTAGTTGATAGCAGCCTTTCCATTCTTGTTGTTAGAATTCTCTCCTTTCTCATATTTGGGCAAGGGTTCTTTAAAAGCTTTGTGATCCACATTAGTGGTTAAACCATCAACTTGTAATCTTCCGCTTTCAATAAGATCTTGGACAAGATGCTTAAGTTTAAAACCATTTTCTATATCATGTCCAATTCTATTGTGAAAGACACAGAAAGCCCTCTCATCCCACCAATGAGGTTTAGGATCCGGTAGGCGAAACTTTGTAGGATCTTGAGGTTGTGCCAAATTATGAGCAATTAACATCTTGAAAATGTCTACATAGGAGTCCCCAAGTTTGGTAAATTGTCTCTTTTCTATTTTAGGTCTCCCTTGATACTTGGGTTTATTTTCTTGTTGTGCTGAAGATGTTTGCAACTTCATGGCTTGGACTGCATTATAGAGATTAAGAACTCCTTCATTCTTAGGTTGTGATGAGTCAACAACTCCATCATTGACCACTTTCTTATTCTTATTCCAATAGGAGTTCTTTTTGTCCTTATTACCATTATTATTGTTGTTTTGGCCATTGTTGTTATTAGTTGTTTTGGCCAAAATTCCTTGTTCTTTTAGGACATCCTCTATGTGACACGCCACTTCTACCATGGTATCAAAAAAATTAAATGGAATCTTCCTTACTTCATACCTTAATTCTGGTACCAAGTTGTTCACAATGATGTCTATTCTTTCCTCGTCAGGAATTGTCCTTGGATATTTCAAGCACAAACATCTCCATCTTTGTAGAAAGGTAACAAAGGATTCCCCTTGATTCTACTTGAGTTTGCACAAATCAAGCATGGTGACCGACCTTGATAAGTTGTAAGAAAAATTTTGAACAAATCTTTCCACAAGCTCTCTAAATGTCTTAACTAGAGGAGTAAGGTTAGTAAACCACTCCATGGCTTGACCCTTGAGACTCCTTGGGAATAATCTCATCAAGTAGGAGTCTTCATGGTGAAAAGAAAAACTCATTATGTAGAACTGTCTAACATGGTCATGAGAGTCACCAATGCCATCATATTTGTCATAGGTTGGAAACTCAACTTTCTTAGGAAACTCAACCAACACCACACTCTTGTCAATTGGGTTGGGACATATGGAGTCCAAATTAAATGTGATCTTAGGAGCCCTCATCCTTTCTATATCCTTTTGAAGTTGTTTGATCACCTCATTAGTTGATGGATCTTGCTTCTTTACCTTTCAGTCCACATCAAAATTATATGGGCCCTTAGCACCTTTGTTGATGAGACTTTCTAGGAACTGATCTTTGTTTTGTTCCACATACCTTTCTACATATGCTTGAAAGGATGGTTCTTGTTGCATAGTCATAAAATCTATATGATCAAAGTTGGCATAACTTCCTCTATGTTGTGAGCCATGATGTGCTCATTGGGAGGGTTGCTTTGAAAGTCGAGGAGGTGACTGTCTCCTATGGTGATCATATCTTGAATTCCTTCTACTTCTAGGACTTGGAGATCTTGAGGGCATCCTTGACATTCTTCTAGGACTTGGTGAGGGAGTAGATGGGGGTGAGTAGGTCCCACTATTAGTACCCCTCCCATTGAATCGGTTTTGGAGTTGTTGTACATAGAGTCTATCTTCTTCTTCTTGAGTGACTCTTTTCCTTATGTCCAATAATGCACGTTCCTCTTCCTCTAGCTGTCTAAATTTCTCCTTTTTAGCAACTTGTTCATCTAGATAGGCTTGCTTCTCCCTTTCAATGCTCTTCAATCTCGTATTTGCATATCAAGAGGTATCTCTAAGTGGAGAAGGTTGCCTTGACTATCTGATTGCATTGGCTGCATTGATGTGGTGGTCACTAGACTCATTTCTCTGGTCTTCATGTTGTGACCTTGAATCTGAGTGAGTTTGTTGGTGATGTCTCTCATCTCGTTGGTGAGCATCAATATACCTTGTGTTGATCGGGGGTGATCCAGGTGGACTAGCATATGCAGACCCAACATACATCATGTTACCCCTATGTCATTGAAACATGTCATCAAGAGTCTGGTTCATTGCTTCTCTTTGTTGTCGAGTGAAAGTGTAACTCATGTGCATACTTGATGAAATGGGTGCTAAAGAGGTACTCACTTCACTAGGATTACCTTTCAGATTAAAAAAAATCTCAGATTCACTCTTAGGAGATTGATAAAAAAGGGGTCCTTTTCCCTTATGCTGTTGATGAGTCTTAACTAGTGGTAACTGGCTAAAGACAACAGGGGGTCACTTCTCTTGATTGACTTGGTACCTTGTTGTAACTGACATGAAAGAAAGCGATTCTTAATGATAGGGTGACCTTGCAAAGTGTCAACACCAAACTAGGATAATCAAAGTTCTCTATTGTCAAAAATGAAATGAAAAGATAGAAATAAAGGGGCTTTACAAACACTGTCAAAGAGGTGCTAAAATCAAAAGATGAATATCCTTGCACTTTTGAATCAGGAGGCTGGACTTGGCCAAAATATAATTGAAATTGATTAAATGAAAGTGATTTGGACAATAAGAGCACCAAAATTCTCCAAGAATGTAGCTAACAATTCTAGAGATAAGCTTTCTCACCAAGAATAACCTTCTAACCTGACAACTATTTCCAAAGTGGCCTTGTAAACCAATTGATGCTATTCCTAGAGGGTAGAAACTAGAAATTTAAAGTCAAAACAAGTCTCTAATGATAGGATAGAAAATTAAGCAAGCTGTAACAAGTTGGGTCTTTCAACTCAGGAATTTAGTTGTTTTGTGGTTTAATCAGACACATTAACAGATTTCCAGCATTTTATCAAGCACATAAGACAACAATCAAGGAGTTCAAGCAAGCAATTATCTTCAAACAATGAGCAAGGGGAAAAGAAACCTTGCACGTGAACAAGGATAGTGACTTAGTATTTCTACTCCTTAAACGTTCTACTTGTGTATGTTCTTGAAAATGTTTTAGTAGGCACATAGAACACAACAACACCTTAACAAGCTGTCTACAAGGATATACGTGGCTTTCTAAAAGGATTCCTTGGTCTACGAAAGGTACGTGAGGCCCAAATCTGTAGATGAGAAGAATCCAAAATCACATAGCTGGGGGGAGACGGTAACCCAAATCTCCTCCTTCACTTCTCAAAGGTATAAAGTTCTTTGAAGCTTAGCCAAGAGTGATATCAAATTCAATTCCCAAGAGAAGTTTCTTTCGATTCACCACTCACTATTTATACTCCATTGGAACATGGGAGTTAAGGTCATCCCTTGAGGTGGTGTGTCCCCAAGCAGGCCTTCTAAAAATAAAATTAAGTAATTCACTATCAAAAGTATTTAAAGCACTAAAGGTGGAACACTTAACTCTTCAAATAAATGTGAAGTGAGTCCAAAAGTGGAACATTTAACTCTTCAAGTGAATGTGAAGCAAGTCCAAAAATGGAACATTTAACTCTTCAAGTGAATGTGAAGTGAGTCCAAAAGTGGAACATTTAACTCTTCAAGTGAATGTGAAGTGAGTCCACAAGGTGGAACATTTAACTCCTCACACAAACTCAAAGTGAGTCCAAAAGTGGAACATTTAACTCCTCACACAAATTCAAAGTGAGTCCAAAAGTGGAACATTTAACTCTTCACACAAACTCAAAGTGAGTCCAAAAGTGGAACATTTAACTCACACAAACTCAAAGTGAGTCCACACTTTAGAAAACTAATGAGATCAAGAAAGCATAAAAAGGGACAAACTTTGTGGAACACTTAACGCTCTTTTCAAGTAGACCCCTCCCTTATGTATGAATGCTGACCTTGCATCCAAAGGGCAGAAATGAGGGGTGATTAGAATAAGCGAGTCCAACAACCCAATTTAGCTAACAAGATCAATCAAAAGTACTCCAAAGTTGCTTATCAATACTACTCATAAATAAAAAAGGTTGAACAATAGAATATTTAACTTTCCAAGTAAACATAGAGTGAGTCCACAAAGTGATGCATTTAACTCCTTATGTAAACAAGGAATGAATTCATGCCCTCAATCACTCAATGAGATATTTGATATTAAAACCAAGAATTACTTAAGATTTAAACACAATTATTCACTTACAAAAACTTGTATGAAAGAAAATCTATGTTCATTCATTTCCCATTAAGAGCATAAATTGAAATGTGTTCTATGAAAACATGTAAACACTCAAGCCAAACACATGAGAGATTATTTTTAATCTCAAAATCTAAATGTTGTAGAGATGTAACAAAATACCTCAAGTCCAATGCAATGTGCTTAGTAGATTTTACCATTTTTTTGTTTGTTTTAAACATTTTCCATGAAAGCAAGCCATGGACCTTCAAATGAACAAGACAAGAAAATAAGTAAACAATATATGCAAACCCTAATTTGGTTAGATCTGAAAATAAATTGTTAGGAGAAATAATAGCTAGAAAATAATTCAAATGACAACTCATATCATGCATTGAACCATGTGAAAAATAAGTGCATGCTAATCATCAAATACCCTTTATTTAATTTTGATTTTTTGACCTTGTCAACAAGATTAGACTTATACCACATGAATTCAAACTCTAAACCCAAAATGTAGAAAAAAGACCTCTATCAAAAAATAAAGAGCTTTTCAAAAATATCAAAATTTCATCAAGATCTTTTCATTTGTGCCCTAGAGAGCCACTTTCTCAAAATAGACTAGTTTTTATAAATTGACCAAATGAGCTATGATATGACCTTTAAATTAAAAACACAATGAATAAACCCCATGTAGAATTTGGAGAGCTTTTTGGAAATATAAAAATTTCTAAAAAATATGCTAATTTGTGTCAAAAATTAATTTTTATGAAAAATCAAGAAAAAATTATAAAAAATAAAAAATACCTTGAAAAATTTTGAATTTTTTATTGGAGCTTCTCTGATATGTTGTCAACTTGAAAAAATAATTTTAGACCAAAAAACTAAGCCATTTGGGAGATATGATCAAATCATTCAAATCTAAGGTTTTCCATCTCCAAACAAATCTGCACAAGGGTTAGCTCCAAAAATAATCAAAACCAACATGCAAGAGGTGGGTTGCCCCATAGTGGGTGCAAAAAATGTGTGCTAAAATGTTGTCACACTTCTATGAATCATTGCATGCAAGGAAACTCAAGAATGAGCCCTTACAAATCGATCCATAGCTCTCTATGCATGGAGTTGCAAGATTTGTAAAATTGCTCTCAGCTAGAGCTATGAACTCATGACCTTGCTAGTCAACCACACAATGAGATATTCCAAATCAAAGACAAGGGCAAAAATGCCAATATCTCTAATGAAATCCAAATGTATGTAATGCAATGCAAGTAAGCTAAGAATGAGAATGCAATTTAGTCTATGGAAATGAAAGTACAATGCAACTAATCTATGAAAGGAAAGAACAAATGTGACCAATCTCTCCTATTTAGACTATGTGAGATTAATCTATTGCATAAAAGGAAATCTACACTAAGAATGTCATTATCATGCAACTATGAAAGCAAATATGAAATGAGATGCAACAAAGTTTTCAAAGCTTGGATTGCAAGAGTGTCTTCAAAGAGAGCTCCAAATGACTTAGAAAACTTGCAACATAATATTAGCATGAAAACCTAAGATGAAAATGAGGAAGAGAGCTCTCCTTTTATAAGAAATGAGATGAAAATGGACCATTGAGATTAAGAGGCAAAAGACTTAGTCAATGGTGAAGAAAAATAAAAGCTTGATCCTTGTGCACAAATATCCTCCAATAGGAAAATAGGAGTTGACTTTAGTGTCCATATGAGACAAAAAATACTTTTTCTCTTTTTATAAAATAAGAATAATGCTTTATTTGTGCAACATAGGATAAGAAAAAAAGTGGAAATTTTTTATTTAAATAAAAGGGGAGGAAATTCTTTTTAATTAAATAAAGGCTTGGGATAAAGTGATTTTATTATTTAATTAAAAGAGATTTTTAATTAATTAAAAGGGAGCATGTTCTCTTAATTAAATAAGATTTTTATTTTTTTCTCTTTTAAATTAAATAAGGCTCAAACCTTAAGAAATATTGAATTGATTATGATTTGATCAAGGAAATTGATATAATTGATTTTTTAAAATATTGATTCAGAGATTTGATAAATTGCTAAATAGGGGCCCAAAGTCTAGGTGACCATTTTAGGGTGCATACAGGTGTCAGGATGAGGGGTGGGTGGGTGAGGGTTAAAGGTGGAGCTGATAGAGCCCTACATCATGTGGGTGTGGATAGGGTGGCCATATGGGGCCAACACAGAGTTAGGGTATTCAGGTAGGTGGGTGCACAAGTTGTAGTTGATGTGGATGCCCATGCTGCATATATTTTATTAGATCAGGCACAGGGTCCTTCAGAACCTCCACCTGCACAAGCTCCTCCACAAGCTCCTCCTGTACATGCTCCTTCTTCTTCCATGCCATCTACTTCTATTCTTCCATATTCTTCTATTCCATCTATGTCCCTTACATCTATGTCCATTCCATCTTCCTCTATGGCTCCCCCACAGGCTCCCCCATAGGTACCGGTATAGGCTCCTCTTGCACTAGCATTGGCCTTAGATGTTCGGTCTTTGCAATTAGAGATGTCAGAGATGAGACAACAAGTGACCCAACTCAGTTCGATGATGCAAACCTTCATGGCTAATGTGAGTCAGCATAGATTACAGGCTAGCTTGAGTAGGCCTCCAGATGCTGATCGTGGTCTTGATGGTGCTGGTGGTTCTAGCAGTTGACATTTTTGAGATGATAGATTTATTCTTTGGTGTACATGATGTTCATTTTAGATATCGAGACATTGGACTCACATTATTCTTTTATTAGTTGATGATGCTTATGATTTGATACTTGTTGATACTTTGATGGACTTTGATTTCTAGATACTGATGGATTTGGATGATGCTATGGAATCTGATACTCATTTTGATAGATTTACTTAATATGATGTCATTATGTGTTGGACTTTATTTTTAGGTGCTTGATATGATATGATGATCTACATGATTTTATCTCTACATGCTTTATCTTTGTGATTTTTCAAATGCAGTTTATGATATGAATCAACATGTCTAACTACGCTTAAATGATTTTCTTACTTATGACATAGTATAGATGGATGTGTTAGTATTTATGATATATGTTTTTAATGATATTAATTTTTAATGCTATGTGATGATGCTTTATGAATGTAATTCATTTGATGGTATGGATGTATGTAATGGATATAAATGTAATGGATTTAGAGGATATAAATTGTTAATATGATTTAGAACAATAGAGAGGGGGGGGGGGTGAATTAGTTATTCTTAGGTCCAGATGTATAAAACAAACTTTAAAACTCTTCAACAAATCGGATCCAACAACCAACAACTACTCGATCATTACTGATTGCATAACAGAAACATATAACAGTGCAGTCCACTATCCAAAAGGTATCTAACTTGTAAATACAGAAATGTTCAAACCAAAATATTCACACAAGTATTGACACCAACATTTATAGTGGAAACCCAATTAGGGAAAAACCACTTTGTAACATGTTACTATTATTTTTACTCTTTTGAAGTGAGCTCTATGAAAAGGCAACCCTATCAAAGGTTACAAACACTATCAGGTGTGACCCGGTTAAAGGATTTAAACCACTCTGTTAAAAGTGCACCTTGTTATAGGACTTACATACATCCCATTAGAATGCAACCTTGTTCAAAGGATTTATAAAAATGATTGTTAGGTCAACCTCTGTTAAAAGGATTTTGACTGATACAATGGTTAGAAAGTAATAGTAGTATTGATCTGAAAAACATACAACTCACTTTACAAATATTAGATCCAATTCTGTACACATATGTTGGCTTACTGACTATGAACCTTTACCATCTCCATCATTGATCTTCTCAGAAATCTCTTCAAGCAATCACAACACTTCTCCTTCAACCTTTTCTTCTTATACAGTCAATAACATCAACAATACTTCCAACATCCTCTCCTCTCTTCAACCTCATGCTTAGGTTTCCTTAATACTTCCTCAAATTAGGTCAATACATATTTTGTTACTTAATCTCCTTCGTAGATCTTAGGGTTAGGTCAGATTCATCAAATCCTTCCAACTTTATGTTCTTCATCTATCCTTCTAGAAATATCTCAAATCTCTTAATAGATTTACAATAAAACATTTTATAGTGCATTAAATGCTTTCGTACAATCAATAATTAAAGTCAACACATTTTACATAATCCAAGAATTCAACTATGTCAATTGGAAATCTAAATTCTTCCTCAAATGTAAATTATTGATGCTCGGTCAATACAGTGTTCAACTCCTCGGTCTTCATTAGAAAGCTTGGTCACCTCAAAAAATGTTTTCTCGACTAATACTGTCTTCCTCAGTAATTAACTGATGTTCGGTCAACACTAAATTTACTTGTCATATGCTAGCTCGGCCAACACTAATATCACTTGGCTTAAACTAGATTTCTTCACTTTTGCTCAGTTAAGCCTATCAGTTTAGTCTTCATTCTTACTTAGATAAACAATACATTATCTTATCATTTTGCCACATAATCAAGTACTCATTGAAGTATCAAGATAACTCAACCTTTCCTTAGGTGCTATTGTTACCAACCTTGCCTATCCCCTTCACAACAATCAAATAGATATAGTACTTTCTTAGATAGCAATAGTCTTACCAATTAAGATTTGACATCAATGAAAATACAACAATTGCTTCAATTACAGTTTCCAACAATCTCCCTCTTTGGCATTGATGGAAACACCATATGAATAACACATGAATCACCAACCAATCCAAAAATTATCTGTCCATCAGAAATATTTATAATATCCTTAGCTTGATTCTGATACAGAATCAATTAGCCATGCTTGTATGTCCGTCCATTGAATCTCTCCCTCTTACTTGATATTCCATGAAATCTCACCATGTGTATTCATCAATGATCATCTCCCTCTTTGAAAAAAATTCCAAAGCAACAACTAAAACATACATCCTGTAGATGTAGATATCATTTTTCAATTCAGTAACAGTATTTCTCCCTTTGTCATCTTTGCTTATGACTAATTCTTGGCTTTTCTTTACTTTTCACAACTCTAGGCTACTCCTAAAGTGTGACCTATCTTTGTATCAATTTTTCAGATACTCTTTGCAACACATTTGATGCAGTGCTCCTAGCTTGACTAGGTAGCCTTAGTTAGGGGAAGAACCCCTAATTGACTTCTCAGATATTCATGAGCTTCTTTAGGTAAAGCTTTAGTGAATATGTCTACTAGTTGTTCCTTTATATTCACATATTACATTCAGACCTCTTTATCTTGTACCAGTTCCCTCAAGTAATGATACTTGATGGCAATGTGTTTGGTCTTTGTGTGCATCACTGGATTCTTAGAGATGTTGATAGCACTTGTGTTGTCACAGTAGATGACAACTGGTTCAGTGATCTCTTCTTTCATTCCTACCAACAATTGCTTTATCCATACCAAGTTTGAACAGTTCACTGCTGCAGCCACATACTCAGCTTCAACAGTAGATTGAGAAATGCAATTTTGTTTCTTGCTTGTCTAGGAAACTAATCTCTATCCAAGAAATAAAGCTCCACCACTAGTACTCTTTTTGTCATCCACATTTCCTACCCAATCAACATTAGTATACATTCTCAGTTCAAACTTTTCATACTTCTTGTAGTACAATCCATAGTCAGCAGTCCCTTTCAAATATCTCATTATCTTTTTGACAACCATCATGTAAGTTTCCTTAGGATTGGTAGAGAATCTTTTCACAATCCCAATAGCTAAAGCAATATCTGGTCTGTTGTGTACAACATACTATAGCTTTCCAATCATGGATCTATACAAAGTTTGGTTTACTTCTGCAACATCATCATTTTTAGACAACTTTTGTCCAATAGCCATGGGAGTACTTACTGGCCTTGAATCTTCCATACCAAAGGTTTTTAGTATCTCATGAGCATATTTAGACTGGGTGATGAAAATTCCTTTCTCCATCTAATATACTTGTAAACTAACAAAAAATTTGATCTCCCCAAACATACTCATTTCAAATTTAGTTTGCATTTCATTTGAAAATTTCTTACACAAGGCATCTTGTCCACCAAATATAATATCATCTACAAAAATCTTAGCCAACAAGATTCCTTTACCTTCTTCATCTTTCATGTATAGATTGGTTGTGTCATTTATCCTTGAGAATCTAATCTGTATCAGGTAGTTGTGCAGTCTCTCATACCATGCTCTAGGAGCCTACTTTAGTCCATACAGTGCTTTATTTAGTTTGCAAACCATGTGTCTTTTGTTTGGATCAACAAATCCTTCTGGCTATTCAATGTACACTTCTTCTTCTAATATACTATAATATAGACTTAAAATCCATTTGGTATACCTTGAAATCTTTGTAGGCAGCATATGCAAGTAAGTTTCTTACTCCTTCCAATCTAGCTACAGGGGCAAATGTCTCCCCATAATCTATTCCTTCTTCTTGTGTGTAGCCTTTGCATACTAGCCTAGCTTTGTTTCTTGTGATTTAACCATGCTCATTCAACTTGTTTCAGAACATCCACTTTGTTCCAATGACATTTTTATTTTCTGGTCTCGGCACTAGAGTCCATGTATCATTCTTCTCTATTTGGTCTATCTCCTCATTCATTTCTTGTATCCAATCTTCATTTTCTAATGCCTCCCTTGTTGACTTAGGCTGGAATTCACATAGTAAACATGAAGGATCTCTTGTCTTGCTTCTGGTAAGAACTCTGGTATCTTTGTCTCCAATGATCTATTTAGGCTTGTGATGTCTCCTTACATATTATGCCAAAACTGATTATGCTCTCCTTTCATCTTGCTCTTCAGGTTCACCAACAAGATTGTCAGATTCATATTTTGAATGCTTGACAACCTCTTCCTGATACTCAACAACTTCCTCCAGTCGCTCAGCACATTCTTCTTCTCTCTCAACATTTTTTTCCTAATGCTTGACATTTCTTACCTGAGACTCGACATCAGGTGCAAGTTTGTCATTTGCCTCTCCTTCCTCTATATACACAAAAGATCTGTAATCTATTCTCTTTTGCTGTCAGCTTCATTTTTCTCTTTTTTGATCTATACTCAGTTAAGAGTATAAATAGCTATACTTACAACTTCTCTATAGTACTTTTGTGCAACATTCTTTTCAATCATTAATATCCTTTCACAATCCATGATAGATCTGTTCCTTCTCTCTGCTATACCGTTATGTGGAGGAGTTCTTGGTGCAGACATCTATCTTTTGATCCCTCTATCATTGTAAAAAGATTGAATTCATTGGATATAAATTCTCCACCTTGGTCAGATCTCAGACACTTCAAGTTCTTACCTATCTCCTTTTCAACCTTAGCCAAATACCACTTAAAAAATTGAAAAGCATCAGATTTTTCTTTTAAGAACATTACAGTCATCATTCTGGTATAATCATCGACAAACAAGATAAAATATCTAGCACCACAATAGCTTTGTACACCCATAGGTCCACAAAGGTTAGTATGAATCAAATCTAAAGCATTCTCAGAAGTAAAAGTATCACTCTTAAAACTAGACTTTGTCATATTACCCAACTGACATTCTTTGCACATTACATTCTCAGGTTTCTTCAATCTAGGTAGACCTCTCACTTTCTTCTTCTTACTAATTTCTACCAGATTATCAAAGTTAACATGACATAGCCACTTATGCCATAACCAAATATCAACAAGTTGTGCAATCATACATGTTTCTTTAGATAGGTCTAGATAGAACAAATTACCTCTTATCTGTTCTCCACTTCCAATCAGTTCACCAATGGCATCAAATATTTTGGCCTTCCTATGATGAAATTCCACTCAGTAGCTAGTGCTATTAAGCTATGCAACACTCAAAAAATTATAGTTAAGACCCTCAACCCAATAAGAATTCTCACAAGTGATCTTATCAGTCATCTTAATCAATCCTTTACCTCTAACAGGACATGGTGCATCATTACCAAATTTCACACTTCTACCTTTATAATGATCTAAGGTATCAAACTTACTCTTGTCACCAGTCATGTGATGTGAACAACCACTGTCAATAATCCATTTATCATTTTTGTTCACATAAGATATCAATGCAGTTTTCTCATCCTTATTAGACTCATCTTTCATTGCAACATAGAAAACCTCAATTTCAAAATCATCACTATTAGTGTTAGTCTCTTCTTCGACAATATAGCAAGATTTCTTACATTTTCCTTTGTAGTCCTTGTACCTTTGGTAACCTCTATCTTCTATTTTGACTTTATGCTTGCTATCTCTTTCTTCATCCTTATCATCCCTGTCACAACATCTAGCAGCTATATGACCAACTTTATTACATGAAAAATATATAATAGGGAGTTTACCTTTATACTTTCCTTTTCCCCTTTTCAGTCTTCTAGCCATAAGAGCTTCTAGATCCTCAAGTTCTTCATCAGATGTGTCACTTTCACTTTCACTCTCACTGATGCATCTTTCTTTTTCCTTCTTTGACTTACTCAAAACCATTTGTGACTTAAAAGAAGATTCAACATTAGCAATAGTGAAGTTATCATAGTTAGAAAGTTCAAAAGCAGTAAGCTTACCAACCAAACTTTCCAAAGTAAGAGCATTGTTAGGGTTACATCTAGATTCCTGAATTACTAAAATTTTGATGGCATAAATAGGATGCAAAGTTCTCAATACTTTTTCAATTACAGTTTCATCATCAATAGTTCCATTTTCTCCTCTAATAGCATTTAAAACTTCTTTTATTCTACCACAATATTGTGCAATATTCTCACCTTCTTGCATTCTCATTTCATCAAATTTACCTCTTAGGCTCTCATCTTTTTCTCTTAGTACATTTATGTCACCACCATAGATGTTTGCAAGAGTGTCCCACATTTTCTTTGCATTAGTGCAGTCTTTGATGTCTTCAAATTCTGGATAACTTAGGGTAGATGCAATCTCCAAGATTGCTTGGTTGTTCTCTTGTTTAGCTCTCATCTCCTCGAAAGTCAGAGGTGCAATAGGTGTGACATAATCATGCTCAACATAATACTTTGCAGAATCACCAATACCGGCCAGATGCAGCTTCATTAAACTTTGCCATGCAGGGAAGTTCTCCTTATTTAGCTTTGGTACCTCCTTCTTATACATCCTGATCATTTGCTTCAAGTACCTTTAAACTTGTTCTTTTGTAAGCACCAACAGCTCTAATACCAATTGTTAATATGATTTAGAACAACAGAGAGGGGGGGTGAATTAGTTTTTCTTAGGTTCAGATGTATAAAACAAACTTTAAAACTCTTCAACAAATTAGATCCAACAACCAACAGCTACTCGGTCATTATTGATTGCATAACAGAAACATATAATAGTGCAGTCCACTATCCAATAGTATCTAACTTGTAAAACATAGAAATGTTCAAACCAAAACATTCACACAAGTATTAACACCAAGATTTATAGTGGAAACCCAATTAGGGAAAAACCACTTTGCAACATGTTACTATTATTTTCACTCTTCTGAAGTGAGCTATGTGAAAAGCCAACCCTATCAAAGGTTACAAACACACTGTCAGGTGTGAACTGGTTAAAGGATTTAAACCACTCTGTTAAAAGTGTGCCTTGTTATAGGACTTACATACATCCCATTAGAATGCAACCTTGTTCAAAGGATTTATACAAATGACTGTTAGGTCAACCTCTATTAAAAGGATTTTGACTGATACAATGGTTAGAAAGTAATAGTAGTATTTATCTGAAAAACATACAACTCACTTTGCAAATATCAGATCCAATTCCATACACATATGTTGGCTTACTAACTGTGAACCTTTACCATCTCCATCACTGATCTACTCAAAAATCTCTTCAAGCAATCACAACACTTCTCCTTCAGCCTTTTCTGCTTATACAGTCAATAACATCAACAATACTTCCATCATCCTCTCCTCTCTTCAACCTCATGCTTAGGTTTCCTTAATACTTCCTCAAATTAGGTCAATACATCTTTTTTCGCTTAATCTCCTTCGTAGATCTTAGAGTTAGGTCAGATTCATCGAATCCTTCTAACTTTATGTTCTTCATCTATCCTTCTAGAAATATCTCAAATCTCTTAATAGATTTACAATAAAATGTTTTACAGTGCATTAAATGTTTTTGTACAATCAATAAATAAAGTCAACACATTTTACATAGTCCAAGAATTCAACTATGTCAGCTGGAAATCTAAATTCTTCCTCAAATGTAAATTACTAATGCTCAATCAATACAGTGTTCAACTCCTCGGTCTTCATTAGAAAGCTCGGTCACCTAAAAAATTATTTCCTCGGCTAATACTGTCTTCCTCGACAATTAACTAATATTTGGTCAACACTGAATTTACTCGACATATACTAGCTCGGTCGACACTAACATCACTCGGCTTAAACTAGATTTCTTCACTTTTGCTCAGTTAAGCCTACCAGTTTAGTCTTCATTCTTACTTAGATAAACAATACATTATCTTATCATTTTGCCACATAATCAAGTACTCATTGAAGTATCAAGATAACTCAACCTCTCCTTAGGTGCTATTGTTACCAACCTTGCCTATCCCCTTCACAACAATCAAATAGATATAGTACTTTCTTAGATAGCAACAATATTACCAGTTAAGGTTTGACATCAATGACAATACAACAATTTCTTCAATTGTAGATCCAACAATAAATGTGATGTAAAATGTGATGGATGCATTTATGTAATGAAAATGCAATGGAAATGCAATATATGTAGTTATGTAATGTTTAGTTTTGGACGATTTAATGATTAATGATGTAAATGATATAATGATGATTTTATATGTAAATGTAATGACCTAAGACATTTAAGTTTGAATATAATTCAATTTTAAATGTAAGAATTTTGATGAATGTGCCTAGATGATTAATGCAATGTACTAATGATATGAAATGCAATGTTTTTAAATGAGCTTAATGAAATGCGATGAATAATGTCCTAATGATGTAATTACTGCAATTAAATGATGAGGATTAATTAGTTAATGAAAACTAATGCAATGAATCTAAATGATATGATGAAAGAATTGATTTTAAAAAGAGTGTAGCCTAATGCAACGTAACTTAAATGGAATAATGAAAGATAATGGATGGAAGAAACTATATGTATGCAAACCAATGTAAATGCAATGTTAATTGAATTTAATGACTTGATGAGAATGATTTAGGAATGATTTTAAAAATGAATGCAATGAATGTGACTAAATGGAACAAACTAAAATGAATGTAAGCTAATGCAATGCAATTTAAATGAACTTAAGTTAATGTCCTAAATGGATGCAAGATTACCATGAATGAGATGAATCTAACAAATTCAATTAATCTAATGCTAGGCACCTTTGTATTTGAGTTGAGTTTTGATTTCCAACACAATCGATCAGATATAGTTTTTGATGTGAACCTTTGATTTTTTATTTGACTTTTGATTAACTCCACCCCCTTTCTTCTCTTTTCTAATTTCTAATTTTCAAACTAAAAAAGGAAAATAACTTAAATGCATTTAATCTAGGATGGATGTAGTTAGCTGTCACTATTCACAAATTAGGAGCTTATATTCATCATTGAGCAGTTTTGGAAAATTGAAATTAGTACAACCATCACTAGTTCAAATATGATGATATGAATACCTCTTTCATTTTTAATTTCTTTTCCATCCTTGGTATGACTATCACTAATTGAGACTAATTATGAGAGTACAAATACTGATTTTGTCAGATTCTATGTTACAAGTGGAGTTTGGTATTATGATATTTAACATCAAAATAGCCAAGGTATCCTTTTACGTAAACAAACAAAGATCTTAGTTTCACCATATGTACATGTCCTCAATGATTCTTTGATGATCATGTCCTTAGAAAAATAATACATACTTTAAAACCTTGATCTTAATACAGTGATTCAGAAACCAATAAAATATCATGCTTTCATCATAGCTTGTCTAGTTTAAAAACTTTCATCGATTAGCTAGAAAGGAATGATTTCATCAATCAAGTCAACACTTTTATAATTTTTTTTGCATTATTTCTTCAAATCCATAGTTCAAGTATAGTTCGATCCATTTCATTCTTTTAATCCTGATAAAGATAAGTGTCCTTGTGGGTTCTTGGATCAAAAGTTTTCGTTTGATTGAAATTTTGATTAGGATTTGGATTTGATTGTGTAAGTGTTTTGATTTATGATTTGGTGTCAGATTGATGTTTTCTTTGATGAATCCTTCCTCCTTTAGAGTAGGTTTTTCCCCCATGTTTGAAGTAAGTGCATTATGGGACTTGGAACAATTTGTAGATTAGATTGGTGACAAAACCTTTAGGTACTTGCAAATGCAATTGTGAGGTTTTATTATGCAATACATACAAATGCTGCTGAATGCAATATTTACAAGGACGACCACTAGGCATGAGACTGACTTGGACTTTCAATGGCACTTGTTTACCAGGTTTTCACTGATTGAATGGATTTGCTCTTTTTTTTTTCTTTTTCAAGCTTTGTCCCTTTTTTTTCTATCAAGGTGCCTATTTGCTAGGTTTTCACCATGGTACTTTTTATCTCTTTTTTTTTTGTATTTTGTCTTTTTTCAATTTTTTTTCCCATATCATCAAGGCACCTATTTGCTAGGTTTTCACCAAGACAACATCTTTTTGAGAATCATTTCTAAATGTTTTTAGCTTTCTTCAAGCTCAATTTTCCATTATTTTTGGTCTTTTCTGCATTTTTGATTTGTTTTCTCTTTTCTCTTTTTCAATGTTTTTGAATTTTTCAAGATATCTTTTGACTATGTACGATAAATAGGATGCTCTTTCATCTAATTTTTCTGATACTCTTTTTCTCTATCCTCTTCAATTGCTTCATGCGTGGAACCTTTTTAGGTGTATACTATTTATTGGCTCTTGCAACTCTTCTCCTTCACAATCAGCTAGTTTATAGGTGCCTATCCCAAAAGATGAAGTGATAAAAAAAGGTCCTAACCAGTTTGCTTCCCATTTTCCTTTCTTCTCCCTTCCTGCTTGATTCTTGGGATTTTCTCTCAACACTAGGTCACCTATTTGGAATGCCCTCGGTTTGATATGCTTGTTATATTTTCTGGTCATTCAATTATGATACACTTTTAATTGGTCAAAATCTTATTGTTGTAATTCATCTAATAGCTCTAGTTCATGTAGCCTAGCAACTCTATAGTCTTCTTCACTTAGTAAACCATGCAGTGAGACTCTTAAAGATAGAATTTCTACCTCCAAAGGTAAAACTTCTTCTGCTCCATAAACAAGGGAAAATGGTGTAGCTCCTGTTGGCATTCTAATGCTTTTTCTATAAGCCCATAGAGTAGGGTTTATTTGAATGTGCCAATATCTTCCTAAATTATCCATAATTCTCTTCAATATTTTTAGGATGTTCTTGTTTGTAGCTTCTGCTTGTCCATTACCTTGTGGGTAATATATCGAAGATGAGTGATGTACCATATGAAATTTTGTATATAGTTCTTTCAAATCCTTGTTTTTGAAATATTTTTCATTATCCATTATGATGACATGAGGAACACCGCATCTATAGATTATGTGATTTAATATGAATAAGGATATCTTCTTTCCTATGGTAGTGGATAAGGGTACAACTTCCACCCATTTGGTAAAATAATCCATTGTAGTAATGATAAATTTATGAACATTTGAAGATGGTGGATAAATTATACCTATCAGATCCAAACCCCATTGATAAAAGGGCCAAGGTGTAGTCATAGGATGAAGCTCTTGTGCCAACACGTGGATCAAGTTCCCATGATATTGACATTTACGATAGGTTTTTGCAAAATGACAAGCATCCTTTTCCATAGATGGCCAAAAATATCATATCCTAAGAAGTTTCTTAGCTAGGGTTAAACCATTTGAATGTGACCCACAAATCCCTTCATGAATTTCTTGTAAGGATATGATTTATTCCTCTTTCTCTAGACACCTTAGAAGCATTCCATCTAGACTTTTGTGATACAACGTGTCAGATATCAAGGTGTAGTGAGAGGCTAGTCGGATAAAGCTTTTCTTTTGATTTCTGGTTTGGTCTATGCACAATATTTGGTCTTTCAAGTAGGTGTAAATGGATCCATACCGAGGTGATTCATGTCCTGTTAGTAAACAAATGGTATGAGGGGAAGAGTCAAATGCGGGTTGCTCAACTTCTTCTACCAGGAATTAATATCTAGCGCTTTGATCTGGTATTTTGAGAAGTGATGCCAAAGTAGCCATTGCATCTACTACTTTATTCATATCCCTCGGCACTTGATCAAATGTGATTAGAGTGAAGTACTTCTTAAGATTCTCAATCATGTTCTTGTATGGTATCAACTTATCATCTTTAGTTTGATACTCGTCATTGATTTGATTAATAACTAGTTTGGGAATCTCCATAGATTTTTAGCTCTGTTACTTTCCATTATAATGCCAACTTTATGCTGGTGACCAATGCTTCATACTCAGCTATGGTATTTGTGCATGGAAATATAAATTTGTATGATTTTGGAATTGTAGATCCTTAAGGAGTAATCAATAAAATCCCCACTCCTGATCCATGTTGTGTATAGGAGCCATCAAAATACAATTGCCATGATTTTTCTTCAACATTAACAATTTTAGAATCTAGAAATTCCACTTGGATTGGATGTTCATCTTGTAAAGGTGACTCTGCTAATTGATCAGCTATTACTTGGCCTTTGATAGATTTTCAGTCCACATAATCTATGTCAAACTTGTTAGAAATAGGAAATACTGAGAGGGGGGGGTGAATCAGTATTTCACAAAATTTTACTTTTGCCCACTTATGGATATAACAGATTACTTTAGTGCATACAAAGATTATCAAGCTAATTAATAGACATAGTAGTAAATAGAAAGAACTCATAACACATGATATGTTCTTGAGGAAACCCTGGCCAAGGGAAAGCCCCGGTGGGGATCGTACCCATAAAGATCACTAATCAAAAGTATCCTATTAGGGATATTGGACCCTGTTAAGAGTCTATTTACAATGTATAGTAGATCTATCCTGGTTAAAGGACTTTAGGCCTTGTTAGAAGCCTTAACCCTGTTAGGAGTTAGATTACAAAACTTGATCACCAGCTGAGCTCACTGCCAAAACAGGTAATACAAAATGTTTTTGACTATAATATGGTACTGCTTACAACTTTGCATCAATAGCCTTTACTGCTATCACAATATACAACTTTCACAAGTTATCCTTTTCTTTCTTTTCACAAAAACATCATACTCATTACATTTCAAGTATGCCTAATATATGAGTTATTAGAGCTAATAACTTCATAGGGTCAGCTTCCAAAATATTTATCCAAGGGTAAACATCTAGGATGTCCTCCCTTCATAATGTTAAGTCATTATTTTGACAAGCAAAATAATCCCTTAACTCTTTCGCTAATACTGTCTCCAAAACTGTTCTGTCTGCAAAACTGTCTTTGGTAAACTTTGAATAACTTCGTCTGTACTACTCCAAACTTTATGTGGATTGAGATGGGGTATCCTCATACTCTATAGAAGCTTTAGTTAACTACGCAAACAAAAATATTGCTCCAGTGGACGTCGCCAACTAAATCTTCATCGGGTGCTCTGTCAGGATCACTGCATTCATACTTAGATAATTTCTTCCTTCAACTTGCCATGCTTGCATTCCAGATTCTATGCTCTTAGTAGAGATCATATGTTTGCATAATGACAACATCTATGCATCCACATTAGCCAAATTGTCAACAATCTCCCCCTTTGTCATTGGTGGCAACATATGGGAAAATTGGCTAAGTGTGCAAACAAAACTTCAAAACACTTACACAAAATTGTGGCCAAATGTTATACAAAACATATACAATATTATACTCCATAGAATAGCTCCCCCTATGAGTATTCTTCCTCAACATATTATCAATTTTCTACTATCTCTCCCCCTTTGACAACAATGACAAAGATAGGGTGTACAAAAATTTCAAAAAAAAACTTGATACCTTGTTGTCAGCTATTGCAAAGCCGGTAGGCTTGCAACACAGTCACCAAACTCTGACTTCCATGTTTTGAAATCTTTCTCCCATATCTTCTTGATGGATTCAACAACATTGAGTAAAGTACTCAATCTGTATGCTGCTATCTGACAAGCTTGCAGGGAATTAAAGCTAAACTTCTGAAAATATGTCTTTGCTGAAAGACACTCCTCAATTTGGTCTTCAACAATTGAGGTCTTGATTGAGACATTCTCTCTCAAGATGTTAATCCTGATCATCTTTCTATTTTTCTCCTCTGCTAACATTCTAATTTCATCTTTTAACTTCCTTATGTTCTTCTCCATAGAACTTATCTTTACATTAGGGCTTGTCAAGGTGTTTGTCTCAGCTGTAATTGCATCTATCTTCTCTTTGATCTTCTTATCTTCTTCAACTGTTAGGATTTCTGATTTTGTGCATTGTATATAAAAACTCTTTCCAGTCTCAAAATGTTTCCTCAAATTCTTTATACATACATCCAAATTACCAATATCATTTCGAATATTTACACTTATATTTTGTTGCATTTCTGCTTCATAAGCTTCCTGAGCTTTTATTCTAGCAATATCCTTCAAGTTAGAAAATTTAGAGTCAAAAGAGTTCATTACCATTTTAGCTTTCTCAAGTGGATCTGAGTCAAATACCTTAGTGCTGATCACACTCTCAAGTTTCTCTATCAAAACTCTAACTTTGCCTTCAAGGTCCTTCACCTTCTTATTCTTTCCAATAATTTTATTAAGAGATGTGATGAACTCGAGCTGATCATCATCTTCAACCTCTTTTCCAAGGTCTTCAAAAATTGAACCAATTTGTCTCTTCTTACTGTCAGGTGTGCTAATGTCTTCAACTGGTATAGAAGGTGCACTAGAGGTAGTGACCTCTATCAAAATTTGTTTACTTTTAACTCTCTGCTCTGCTAGAACTGATTTTGATACAGCTGGTGCTTCCTCTACCTCTGTATCCTTTTCTGATTCTGTAACCTTCTCTTGCTCTCCTAAAGCCAAATTGTCAACAATGTTTCCTAGATCACAAAACACTGCATCATCTGACTCTAGTGTCACTTTGGTGCCTTCAATTTCCATTGATTCTTTGCTAATATTGATATGTGAAGAAGATGGGACTTCTTCAATACCAATTTCCTCTGCATGCTGTTCCTCTAATTGCTTCTACTGAGGATCTGATTCAACATGCTTTCCTGCAACTATATCTACAAGAACTTGCATTACAGCTTGCTCAGTCTCTTTCTGTACTTCCTCCTTTTTGCCTCCCATTATAAGAATTGTTCTTCTCTTAGTTCTCAATAAAGTTCCAAGAGGCTTCAAGATTCTCTTCAAATGATCTTCATCCTCAACTTCACAAAACTGTTTGGTTACATGTTCTCTCATCTTTGTGTCCTCTTCTTGTGCTCTTTGTTTTCTATTCACAAGTCTGTTATACAAATCTTCTGGGATCTTACCATGAATAGTGCTAAATTTCTTATCTGTCAAAATCATATGTGTAATCATTGCATTTTCAAAATTTAATTTGTCAAATGATCCATATAGATCATAGTATTTGTTTATCTTAGTGAAGTCTCCATGCTGCAATATATCTTCATTAACTCTTTCAATTCTTGGTTTCCAAATTTTCTTCTTGACTGAAACTTCATCATCATCTTTAATTTCTACTACTTTTCTAGGTACAGGTGGTACAATCACTTTCTGTCTCTTGCCGGGTCCTATTGCACTCTCTTTTACTCTTTTGCTAGGAATAGGAGAAAAGGATTTTTCCCTTTCAAAATTTTCAAGTTCTTCAACTTTTACCTTTATTGCAATAGGATCAATAGGGTCTGCACTGATTCTTTTAGTATTTTCTTTATAGTTGATTCAAATCTCCTACTAGATTGCTTCTTTTCTTTCAAACTTATTTTCAATCACTTTGAAATCATAATAACTTTGATTTTGACCTAATAACACTTCACATAAACTCGATCTGACATCGCATTCATTCATTTTGCCGCTAAAACCTCAAAAAGTTGATTCTGCAAACCTGCAACCATAAAACTTTTTGCGACCTCGCAAAACACAATATTTTCTTTTGCACACTTAACCATAGCATTAGTACAACATAAAAAACCTATATCTAACTATGCAAAACTTAACTCATTCAAATTCCTAATCTACACTAATCCTAAGTCCTAAACTATAGAAACTTACATAATTTAAGTACTTAAAGAAGGGTCAGGTAAAGATTCATCATTACCATCAGATACATTACCTTCTTGACTACTTTTACTACTGAATATACCTCCTTGATCTATGCCTTTATCAAATTTTACTTCATCTTTATTGCTACAACAACCTTTCTCTTTGTTTCCTGCATTTTCATTCATTCTTGCATTGTTCCTAGGGTTAGAGTTATGATGATAACCTCCATTGTTCATTCTGTAAACTCTTTCTGAGTGTCCAAACTTGTTGCATATCTGACAAATGATTCCATTGTTTCCAAATCTCTGTCCTTGCTGGTTAATCTGTGACCTGCAATTTCTAGCAATATGTCCTACTTTGTTGCATCTAAAACATACTACCACTTTTCTTTTATTCATTTCTTCAATAGATCTCTTATCTGCATTGTTAGTATTCCCAATCATTCTATTATCATAATTATTCAAAATTACTTTAGGTCTTCTACATTTGTTAGCTCTATGTCCAAAACCATGACAATTATAACAATGTCCATTAAGAGGTTTAAATTGCTTACCTGTGCAATCTCTCTTCATGTGCCCAATAGTATTACAAGCAAAACATCTACCTTTGAATTCTCTTTGCATACTTTTAGATGATTCATCCTATTTTGATTCTTCTTGCTTTGATTCTTTTTTCTCTCTAGGTGGTTCTTCTTTAGGTGGATCTTCCAATGTGTTCTCATCTAGCTTCATTTCCTCCATACTTTCAGATGTCTTCAAATCTGGCTTCTTACTTTCATGATTTGTTCTAAACATACTAAATCCAAATCTAGTCTTATCAAAGAATGGTTCTCCAAAAGAAATTTGTTTTTTAGTCCTACCACCATTAGAATATAGCCTTTCAAGTTGTTGTTTAGATTGAGTCAATTCACCTTTCACAATTTTATTATACTTCTCAAGTTCTGCATACTGTACTTTTACTTTTTCAGATTCGAATGTTACCTTTTCAAGTCTTGATCTCAGATCTTCATTCTCAATTTTCAATTTTTCATTATCAGATCTCAAATTTCCATCTTTCATACTAAGCTTCATATTTACTATCTTGAGTTCATGCTTAAGGATCTCATTTTCTTTTTCTAATTCATCACAATCTTCAACAAGAATATCAGATTCCTTTTCAGATTTCAGATCTTCAATCTTACCTTTTAATTTTTCAATAACATTCTTTGCATATTCATACTTTCTTCTTAAGGAGTTTCTTTTATTAGTAAGCATATCAATCTGTTCAAGAGCTTCTTTAAGATTCTTCTGAAGTTGATCCATATCCATAGAGATCTTACTCAAGCTGCTAAGCTTTCCTTGAATGTTCCTTCTCCGAGTAACTACGCTCTGATACCAATTGTTAGAAATAGGAAATATTGAGAGGGGGGGGGGGGGTGAATCAATATTTCACAAAATTTTACTTTTTTCCACTTATGGATATAACAGATTACTTTAGTGCATACACAGATTATCAAGCTAATTAACAAACATAGCAGTAAATAGAAAGAACTCATAACACATGATATGTTCTTGAGGAAACCCTGGCCAAGGGAAAACCCCGGTGGCGATGGTACCCAAAAAGATCACTAATCAAAAGTATCTTGTTAGGGATATTGGACCTTGTTAAGAGTCTATTTACAATGTATAGTAGATCTGTCCTGGTTAAAGGACTTTAGGCCTTATTAGAAGCCTTAACCCTGTTAGGAGTTAGATTACAAAACCTGATCACTAGCTGAGCTCACTGTCCAAACAGGTAATAAAAAATGTTTCTGACTATAATATGGTACTGCTTACAACTTCACATCAATAGCCTTTGCTGCTATCACAATATACAACTTTCACAAGTTATCCTTTTCTTTCTTTTCACAAAAACATCATACTCATTACATTTCAAGTATGCCTAATATATGAGTTATTAGAGCTAATAAATTCATATGGTCAGCTTCCAAAATATTTATCCAAGGGTAAACATCTAGGATGTCATCCCTTCATAATGTTAAGTCATTATTTTGACAAGAAAAATAATCCCTTAACTCTTTCGCTAATACTGTCTCCAAAACTGTTTTGTCTGCAAAATTGTCTTCGATAAAATTTGAATAACTTCGCCCGTACTACTCCAAAATTTATGCACACTAAGATGGGGTATCCTCATACTCTGTAGAAGCTTTAGTTAACTGCACAAACAAAAATATTTCTCCAGTGGACGTCGCCAACTAAATCTTCATCGGGTGCTCTGTCAGGATCACTGTATCCATACTTAGACAATTTCTTCCTTCAACTTGCCATACTTGCATTCCAGATTCTGCGCTCTCAGTAGAGATCATATGTTTCCATAATGACAACATCTATGCATCCACATTAGCCAAATTGCCAACAAAACTCACTTAAAACCATGACCCATTTGGCCAATCTTCCATTTAATGCTATTTTTCTAAGAAGGTATTTCAAAGGATCAATCTTTGCAATGAGTCAGATTTTGTGGGATAACATATAATGGCATAATTTTTGGGAAGAAAAAACTATGGCCAAACATTCTCTTTCAATGAAGGTGTAATTCAACTCATACTTCACCAATGTTCTGCTTATGTAGTATATTGCCTTTTCCTTTCCAGCTTTGTTCGCTTGAGCCAAGAGTGCCCCTAATGCATGTTTTGTTGCTAAGATATATAAAATTAAGGGTTTGCCTCTGATTTTTGGAATTAATGTTGGAGGATTCATTAGGTACTTCTTCAATAAGGTGAATGCTTCTTCACATTTCTCATCCCATTTGAACACTGTGTCCTTGTGAAGGAGTTGAGTGAAATTGTGACACTTTTCTGCTAATTGAGAGATGAACCTTCTAATGGATTGAATCCTGCCTTGAAGGGATCTCATTTGAATGATATTTTGAGGTGCCCCCATTTCCATGATTTCCTTTACTTTGGTTGGGTCTACCTCTATTCCTTTTGCTGAGACTATGTATCCCAATAGTTTTCCTGATTGTACACCAAACACACATTTATTTGGATTTAGCCTTACTTTGAATTGCTCCAATCTAGTAAAAATCCTTTCTAAAATGGGTAGATTTTCTTCCCTTGAGTGGGATTTAGCAATTATATCATCTATATAGTCCTCCATGAACTTGTGCATCATGTCATAAAATATGCTCATCATGGCTCTTTGGTATGTGGCTTCAGCATTCTTTAGACCAAAAGGCATAACATTCCAATAGAATGTTCCCCACACACATGTAAATGCCATCTTGTCTTGATCCTCAGGTGCTATCTTTATTTGATTATAACCACTAAACCCATCCATAAGTGAGAACATGTAATGTCCTCCTGTTATATCTACGATGGTGTCTATGCTTGGTAGAGGAAAATCATCTTTAGGACATGCAAGATTAAGATCTCTAAAGTCTATGCAAATTTTGATGGACTTATCTTCCTTTGAAACCAACACAATGTTTGAAATCCACCCAGCATAATCAATGGCTCTTATAAACCCTACTTTCAACAATTTCTCTAACTCCACTTTCACAAGTAATGCTATGTGTGGATGCATCTTTCTCAATTTCTGCTTAACCGGTCTCACTCCTTTAATATTCAAATGATGCATGATTAAATTTAGATCTATTCCTGTCATATCATCATATGACCATGCAAAATTGATTTGTTTTTCTTTGAAGAATTTGATGAAATCCTTTCTTTCTTCACTAGATAAGGATGCTGCTAGGTGTATGATTCTTGGCTCTGATCCTGACCCAATGTTCACTTTCTCTCAATTAAGATAGGTGATCTTTCCTCGTAGTGCTTGGGAAAAGTATCCAACCTTTCTTCTGTAGGCACCTCTATTGGGTTTTCACCTTTGGAAACATTCTTTATCTCTTTTTCTTTTTGATTTAATATTGCCACAATGTGGTTTTCAACATTAGATTCTTTCCATTTTTTTAATTTTTTAAATTTTTTTTCACTTTTTTTTGAACTGAAAGGTTGAATACTCTCCTTTGTCACTTTTTCTTGACATTCCCTGGTAGAAGAAGGTTCAATCGCATTAAGGTATTGGGACACCAAGTTATCATTCAAGAATATGGGGAGGATGGTAGGTTCAATGGAATCCCATTCAATTAGTTTGAGATAGATAAGGATCAAGGGATCGATGCTTTGGTTTGGTTCAATAGGGTTTAAGGACATGACCTCATTTTAAGGTTCAAACATTGTATCACTCAAATCTATGATATGTTATTCTTCTAGATGCTCTAGAGAACTAGGATCAAAATCTTCCTCACTAGAATCCTCTAGAGTTTTCGTTGGGTAAAAATATCTTGGATTAAACCTAGGGTTATATTACTCTATATTAGGTCTCCATGATGGTATGTAAGATTCCCCTACCCATTGATTTCCTTCAATTTCCTAATTTGGTACATTATCTAAGACCTCTTGGCTAGAACTTGAAGCTTGATTCTGATGCTTGTTCTTTTCCCTTGATAGGAGTATAGGTATGGATGACATCAACCTCTTTATCTTGACATGAATCATTTGACAATGAGTCCCATTCCCAATTTTTTGAATCCTCATCACTTTGGGAACCTAGTTGTAAAATTTGGTCATAAACCAAGGGATACTTCTTTTGAGTGTACCCTTGTTATAAGTACCCTAATCCAGTCTTTTCTTTACTAGGTCTCTCCATGAAATTTCAATAGGTTCTATTAATCCTTTTTTTCTTGTACCTAAAGGCCCTTGTCCTTTGTATCCCATTTTATGCATTATTTGAAATCCTTTTCCATACTGGTGAGTGGGAATGCTTATGTTTTGAATGCAATTTTCATGTGCACTTGATTCCTCATCTTTATATAGCCAACTTAAGATTTCATTATCTTCCTCATCCATGGATGAAGAAGTTCTTTCCCTCACAAAGTGGCCATTGTATTTATGAGGTAGATTGGATGGTCTTCCATGAGATTTGGGAGATAAGGGTAGATCCATCATAGATAATGAATATTCACCTACACCTTTCTGTTTGATTTGGCATTGATTTTAAAAATTCTTCATCACATGGTCCATCTTTTGATAATGGGCCTGCTTGGTGTAAATTTGGATAGATCTTTCTTGGTCTTCTTTCTATTCCTCATGAGCACTTTCCTCACTAAACTTTTCTTTTCCTTTAGTCGGTGTAGTTAGGTTAGTGGGAACTTCATAATTTTCAACAACAACACTTTCTTTTTCTTCCTTTTCTTTTCCTTTCAAAGATGGAAGATCTTTTGAAAATTTTTTTTGTTCTATTCTTTGGGAAATAGACCCTTCTTCATTATGTGGGACTAAGGATTCATTAATAGGCTTCATGTTATTATGATATTGGAAGGGGTTTGAATCCTTGCTCACCATGACTTCTTTACCCATGTAAGGGAATTTGAGGCATTGATGGTAGGTTGAAGGTACAACTTGCATTTCATGGATCCATGGCCTTCCTAATAGAATATTGTAAGTCAATTTGAGGTCAAGGACTTGGAAAATGGTCTCCTTTTGTATTGGACCAACTTGGATGGGAAGTATTATGACCCCTTTGGAAGCTCTTTCTTCATCATCATAGGATTTTATGGTTATCTTTTTCTTTGGGTCAATAGCCTCCTTAGAAAATCCTAAGGCTTTAACCAAGTTTAAGGTACAAATATCCAGGCCAGCTCCCCCATCAATGATGACTCTTTTCACTCTATGCTTGTGGATTAGGACTTCTATATGCAAAGGCAAAGTTTGTAGGTGGTTTAAAGACATATCATCTTATTCTAAAAAGGATAGACAATGGGGTGCAACAAGATGACCTACCATGTTTTGGAATTTATCCGCATCTAAATTTAAAGGCACATTGGTCTCCACTAAGGATTTTTCTAGGATCTCCTTATGATTTGGTGAAAGCTTGAGTAATTCTAGATTAGAGATTTAAGCAGGAGTTCTTTGCAATTGATCGACCAAATTATATTGCTTTAAAGATGAAGATGAGGTTTGATTTGGTAAGACAATTCTTGGGGCACCTCTTGGTAAGGTAATCTTTGATGCTTTCTCCCTAGTTACAACATTAGATGTTGCTTCTTTTGGCTTTTCTTTCACCACAATCACATTTATGGTGTTTTCATCACTACTTAGAGTATTGATGGTGTTATCATAAGTATGAGAAAAGTTAACCTTCTCATTACCTCTTTTGTTGTTAGGATTGGTATTTGATGATTCCCCTTTTTCATGATTTAAGAAAGGGTTTTTAAAAGCTGTATGGTCTTCGTTATTTTGAGGTCCTTCTACTTTTATTGTTCCATCATCAATTAGGTCTTGGAAAAGATGTTTTAGTTTCATGCACTCATTCATTTTATGTCCTTTGTTGCGATGGTATTCATAATGATGAGAATCATTCCACCAATTGGGCTTGACTTGGGGTTCATATGACCTTGATTCAGGTACGGTAATGATTTTATTAGCCACCAAAGTCCTTAATGCATTTTCCAAAGGTTCACCTAAAAAGGCAAATTTTCTTTTCTGATATGTGGAAAATAATGGTTTAGGTTTATTGACATTGGAATTATTAAAGGGATTGTTGTTGTTGTTGGAATTTTTGTTGTTGTTATTGTTAGGGTTGTTTTTATTATAAGGATCTTTGGTCATTTGATTGACATTATACATTGGATTTGACCTGCTTGATAAGTTAAATGGGGTAGCCTTTAAGTTGTGCGCTTCCACAACTCCATCATTCACAAGATTTTTATTATTGTTTTTCAACCATAGTATCAGTTTGTCATTGTGATTGTTGGCTCCTTTATTATTGTTATAAGTAGATAAGTTAGGATTGTTATTAGTGTTGGTATAGGGTTTATTATCTTTGAATAACTTGATTTCCCCTCTTTTAACCAAGACTTCTTCAATTTTGATCCCATTTTCAATGAGATTTTCAAAAGTAGGGGATATTGAAGTTGGAGCCTATAGTTCATCTCCACATTCAGGTTATTCATAAATATTTCCATCTTTTCCTTTTTGGGTATACTTCATAGATATCTTGCGAATATTGTTCTCCACCTTTGAAGAAACCCTAGGAAAGATTCACCATCTCGTTGTTTAGTGTTGCATAGGTTGAGCATGGTGATTTCATGCTCAATGTTGTAGAAATAGTGAGTCATGAATTTAGAGGCTAATTCCTCAAATGTCTTTATCCCTTATGGAAGTTTTGAGAACCATTCCATGGCTTGGCCTCCTAAACTTCTTGGAAAAAGCCTCATTAAATAGGTTGTGTCATGCACAAACTCGATACATAGAGCATAAAATTCTCTAAGGTGGTCTTGTGGGTCTGATTTACCCATGTATTTGTCATATTTTGGGAAGACCACATTTATTGGGAAAGGTGCCATAACCAAGCTCTTATCAAAAGGAAATGGGCACAAGGCCTCAATGGAAAATGGCTTAGGTTCGACTACCTTCTTCATTAGGTCAATTTATGCTTGGAAAATTTTTAGTTGTTTATTCATTGCACCTATTAGATTATCATCTTCCTTATCTTTCTTAAGTTGATCAACGCCATAATCATGTGGAAATTTCACCCCTGCTTGGGCTAAATTTAGGAAATATCTTTCCCTATCTCTTTCTATTAGTTTGTCCATAACCTCAATAAATTTGATGTCTTGAGCTTCCCCATTGGATTTGTCTTTGAGTGTTTCTTTAGGCCCTTGATTGGCATTATTAATGTTTTCATTATTTCCTCCATGGATGTATAAGATATAAAATATGGATGGGGTCCTCGAATAATGGTTTGCATATAAAAGAGACCCCATAACTGATATTTTACACATACATGAAATTATAATGATATGGAAAGTAAATGTAGAAGAATAATATTGAAATGAAGAAATAAAGGTACTTACCTTTGAAAAAGAATCGACTAAAAACCCTGTCAAACTATCTCAGAAACTATTGATTTCCACTTTCTTGAATCGAAACTGCGAGATCTACAAAACCCAGCAATATTTTTCTTTTCCAAGCAAGGTCGACCTTGACCCAAGTATAGAGGCACAATTGTGCCCTGACCCAAGTTTAGGGGCACAATTGTACCCCTCTTAATGTCGACCTTGACCTGCACTACTTCGACAAAAAATATGTTTGTGGATCCTCAAAGTTTGATGAAAAGGGTATCCAGATCTGCACTGATATTCATTATCCCGCACCCGTATTTGCAAGAAAAATGGTTTTTTTTTTTGGGAGGAGGGGTTTGCCTTATTCAAACCCCAATTTAGGAATTAACCTTGAAATTGCAATAATAAACAAAGTAAATGGAACAATTCACCTTGCTTATGTTGAAATCCTTGTGGAGGATTCAAATCCTTGAATCTACAAGTATGGATGCTCCAAATGCATGTAGAATTGGATGTAGGATGTCTTAAATTAATTATATTTAGATCTTCAACACCACTCTTGAATGAATCTTGGAATAGGAAGAGGCTTGAATGGAAATGGATGGAGAAATCTTCAACAAGAGGGCTCCATAGAGATTGAATCCTTCAATGGCTAACAATGGATCTCCTTGATGAATTGGATCTTGAATGCTTGAATGCTTGAAGATGAATGAATTATTTTCTTCTCCTTCTTTCTTTCTTGAGAGCTTGAGAGATCATGAGATGAGATATGAGATGGAGAAAATGAGAGAGGAAGGCTCCCTTTTATAGTGATCTAGGGCACAAACTTCTAGAGAGGCCACATAGAAAACAATAATTAAGGGCCCATGGCACAAAACTATAAAGAGGTGCACATGGAGAGGAAATTAAATTAAAGTCTTGACACAAAACTCTAGAAGGGGTCCACCCTTAATATAGAAATAAAAATAATTATTTAAGAGCCTTGTCACAAAATTCAAGGTAAGGCCAACCCCAAAGTTAATTTGAGCACTAGGCATAAAACTCGAGAAAGGATAATCTCCAATAATAAATTAGGAATCCTATACAAATCTCAAGAAAGGTCCACCTCAAATATTAATTTGAGAATTTGACACTTAACTCAAGAAATAGTGGCCCCAAAGAGGGAAAAGACAAAATTTGACGAAACCTCAAAAATGGAACCTAACCCCAAGGATCCTGAACCCTAGGGTCAAGGTCGAGGTCAAATTTGACCTAGGTCAAGGTCAAGGTTGACTTTGACCTAGTTCAAGGTCAAGGTCAACTTTGACCTAGGTCAGAGTTTAGGTTGACCTTGACCCTGAGGTAAAAAAACTCAGGTTTGCAATTCAGGATGCCAAAATTATGTGAGGAAGAAGTGGAAAATAGGGCAGAATAGGGGAAAAAGGCAAATCCAAATCAAATACCATTTCAAGGTGTTCGACATGACCCCAAACCACTTACTCGGAGTGCTAAACCAGTCCTAAATGGAAGTGCTTCCATTTTTTGATGATACATTTAGCCCCCACTTTAGCAAGAGTATGGACTCAATGCAAACTCTTGGTAAAGGAGATCACAAAGAAAAATAAAATCTTATCGAAATCAAAGGGAAAAAAGAATCCTCAAGCCCCCTGGGACTCAAGTTGTTGTCAACTCCCAGATTACAATAAGAGAGACATCATTAGAAAAAAGAGAGAAAAGGAGAGAGAGGAGTGGCCAGCTTGCCCAGTAAGATGTGTGCATCTCACTATGAACCACAAAAGGATAGGATGACCCACCAAGCAAGAACTTGATAGTCACCCCATAAAGTTGATTGCCTTCTGGCCGCTTTGTGCATGTATGTAGTGCATCTTCTAATTGCTTTTATGAAGTACCCATGGATCCATATCCTCATATCACCATAGAATACCTTTATAAAATGTGCATCTCTTCAGGATTTAGCAACTTATGTGCATTACCTTCCAAGGATTTAGCATATTTGAAATTGAAAATGCATGTCTCTTCAGGATTTAGCAACTTATGTGCGTTACCGTCTGAGGATTTAGCATATTTGAAATTGGAAATGCATATCTCTTCAGGATTTAGCAACTTATGTGCATTACCTTCAGAGGATTTAGTAGATTTGAAATTGGAAATGCGCGTCTCTTCAGAATTTAGCAACTTATATGCATTACATTCTAAGAATTTAGCATACTACAAAATAAAAGGTTAGAAAAAAAATACATAATATAGAACAAGGGAGGCCGTATATATGCCCCCCTCCTTAAGATGGAAAAAACATACTATTTTGACATGTTAAGGAAAGAAAAGAACAAAGATAAAGCCTTCTTCAACATCAAGACAATATCCATAGACAACATCCAGTCCAAGCCAAGAAGGTCACAACTCCTATGAGGCCATGGAAGGGATGAATGCAAAGAGATATCATGCAAGAAGGGAAAAAGTAACCCTTGTGAGGGATAGAACACTATCAACATCCTAGGTGAGAGATTTATCAACCATGGAAACCCAATGTCAAATTAAAAAAATAGGTTATGATCAAGGACATAGATCCTCAATGAAAACCAAAATTTTCATGTATGATTGGATATCACATAATAGATAGATACTACTTAACCAAGGGAAAAGTGGATCCCAGAAAGATAGAAAAGAAGGAGATGGCATCCTTGCCCCCCAAGCATAGGAACAAAGATGGAAGGGGACCTATTATATTTCTCACAACACTATACAAGACAACGAGCCCCCAAGGATTAGGCTAACATTGTTGACATAATGTGGAGCTCCATAATAGGAACATAAATATTATTTAGAGAAAACAAGATTGAAATACAACTCATTGCCACATGATATATAACTAACCTTACTATCAATGAGCTGCCTAATCTTATAATGTAAAGCTTGACATTCATTAGTAGAGTGATCATAAAATCTATGATACAAACAAAAAGGAAGAGTCTTCAAGTGTGGACTATGTTTATTTTTGCATTTAGGTCTAGTAATCATCTTAGCACAAAGGAGTTTACGCAAAATAACTTCTTGGTCAAATTTCTTCATAGGTTCATCATGTTTTGAAGTGTTATTTGAGATGTTGTTAACATTGATTTGTTGTTGAGGATTAAATCACAATCCATAAGAATGCTTATGCCCCCCATTCTGTAAGCGCATTTGAATTCCCTGTTTATGCTTACCACATCCTTGAGCATTAAATCCTTATAGTCCACACTTGAAGACTCTTCCATTATCAATCAAGGTCTTACAAATGATACTTTTATTGATAGTAACAAGAAGTATAAGAGCATCATATTGATTCTAAAATTCTTGAGAAGGTAAATCCTTTCGAGTAAATACAATGCCAGGAGGACCCAAGGTAGCTTTGATGGATTGTAAAAAGTTATTGATATTCTCTTGATTAGGAGGTGGAGTGGGAAGAGTTGCTAGAGGTTTTTGCAAGGCTTCATAGTAGGTAGGTGAAGTTTGAAGAAGCTCCCATAGAGAAATCTTGTGAAGGGTATTTTGCAATTGGTTTATCAAATCATACTCCTTGCTAGGAAGATGGGGTGGAGGAGGAAGAATGGGTTGAGAAGGTGGAAAATAAGTAGAAACCACTGGATTAGGTTGAATGTTATTCCTTGTACGATATGTGTGAGCTTTCAAATCTTGGTCATTGAAAGAATCTAAAGACTCCATAGGTTTACCTTTGATAGTAATGTGAGGACAACCTTTGATAGTCAACAAGGGTTTTGGAAAAAGCATATTAGTTGTCTCAACACTACAAATAGACTCACAAGAAGGAAGCAAATAAGACATCCTAGGAGGAGATGAGGTAAGATCTTGATTCTCCATAAGATCAACACTAAGAGGGAGATCATTAAGGGATTTTATATCATTCTCCTCTAATGCCTCATCACTAGAAGGAATCCAAAATGGAGGTAAAGCATCTATAATGTCATCTTCTTTCACTAAAATGTCTACATGTATGCCATCCATTAATAAATCACCCTCTTGTATCAAAGTTTCTTCATGAGGAGGGGATAAATCAATGTCTTTACCCAAGGGTTCATCCCAAAAAGTAGAATCATCCACAATGGTTTCATGAGGAAGAGAGTAATCAACATCCAAATCCAAAGGTTCATCCCAAATAGGAGGATTATCATTCCTACCAATAAAGAACATTGTAGGAGCACCACAACTCACTAAAGCTTGATCCCTAAAGGGGAAAGAAGGTAAATTGTATTCTAAAGTAGGCTCATAGAAAAGACATATATTAGGAGAAGAATTAACATCAATCCCTAACTCATCTTTATAAAGGTCAATTGAAGAGGCTGTGGAGGAGAGTGAAATAGGAATAGGATCAATGGAGATCTCATTCAAACAATCCTCACATCCATGTACCTCATTAAGGGATCTATCATCTTTTGTAAGAAAGACATCATCAAAGTATTCAAAACAAAAATCATACATGTTGAACACAAAGTAATACTATAAGCATGAAAAATGTAAATGTTTTTGTATTTTGAAAGAAATTTTGCATTTTTTTTGTATTTTTGAAATATAAATGCAAGAGCATAAAATAAATCTACTTTTGTAAGCATGGAAGATCTAACACAAAATTTAAGTCTAACACGAAAAAGAAAGATTTGTTTATCGCGGGTTCACCAAAATGTAAGATGAAGGTGAACACACAAGACAATACAAAGGGAAATCTAACACAATAGGGCATCTAATTCCACAAAAGAAAGGGGTAAGCTTGTCAGGTTCACCAAAATTTAAGATGAAGGTGAACACACAAGATAATAAAAAGGGAGATCTAACACCATAAAAGAAAGAGTTGTCTATCGTGGGTTCACCAAAATGTAAGATGAAAAATATGGATGGGGTCTTAGAACAATGGTTTGCACATAAAAGAGACCCCAAAATCAATATTTTACACATACATGAAATTATAATGATATGGAAAGTAAATGTAGAAGAATAATATTGAAATGAATAAATAAAGGTACTTACCTCCGAAAAATAATCGTCTGAATACCCTGTCAGATGGTCTTAGAAACTATTGATTTCTACAATATAATACCGAAACTGCGAGATCTACAAAACCCAAAAATATTTTTCTTTTCTGAGAAAGGTCAAGCTTGACCCAAGTATAGAGGCACAATTGTGCCCCAACCCAAGTTCAAGGGCACAATTGTACCCCTCTTAATGTCGACCTTGACCTGCATTGCTTTGATGAAAATTCTATTTGTGGATCCTGAAAGTTCGACGAAAAGGGTATCCAGATCTGCACTGATATTTGTTGTCCTGCACCTGTATCTGCAAGAAAAATGGTTTTGTTTTTTTGGGGGGAGGGGTTTTCCTAAGTCAAACCCCAATTTAGGAATTAACCTTGAAATTGAATTGAAATTGTAGTAATAAACAAAGTAAATGGAACAATTCACCTTGCTTATGTTGAAACCCTTGTGGAGGATTCAAATCCTTGAATCCACAAGTATGGATGCTCCAAATGAATGTATAATTGGATGTAGGATGTCTCAAATCAACTAGCTTTAGATCTTCAACATCAATCTTTAATGGATCTTGGAATAGAAAGCTGCTTGAATGGAAATGGATGGAGAAATCTTCAACAAGAGGGCTCCATAGAGATTGATTCCTTCAATGGCTAACAATGGATCTCCTTGATGAATTGGATCTTGAATACTTGAATGCTTGAAGGCTTGAAGATGAATGAATTCTTTCCTTCTCCTTCTTTCTTTCTTGAGAGCTTGATAGATTACAAGATTAGATATGAGATGGAGAAAATGAGAGAGGAAGGCTCCTTTATAGTGATATAGGGCACAAAATTCTAGAGAGGCCACATAGAAAACAATAATTAAGGGCCCATGGCACAAAACTATAGAGAGGTGCACATGGAGAGGAAATTAAATTAAATTCTTGACACAAAACTCTAGAAGGGTTCCACCCTTAATATAGAAATAAAAATAATTATTTAAGAGCCTTGTCACAAAATTCAAGGTAAGGCCAACCCCAAAGTTAATTTGAGCACTAGGCACAAAACTCAAGAAAGGCTAATCTCCAATAATAAATTAGGAATCCTATACAAAGCTCAAGAAATGTCCACCTCAAATATTAATTTGCGAATTCGACACTTAACCCAAGAAATAGTGGCCCCGAAGAGAGAAAGGTCAAAATTTGACGAAACCCCAAAACTGGAACCTAACTCTGAGGATCCCAGACCCTAGGGTCAAGGTCAGGGTTGACTTTGACCTAGGTAAAGGTTCAAGTCAACTTTGACCTAGGTCAGAGTCAAGGTTGACCTTGACCCTGAGGTTAAACATCTCTAGTTTGCAATTTAGGATGCCAAAATTATGTCAGGAAGAAGTGGAAAATAGGGTAGAATAGGGGAAAAAGCCAGATCCAAGTCAAATACCCATTCAAGGCATTTGACATGACCCCAAACCACTTACTCAGAGGGCTAAACTAGTCTTGAATGGAAGTGCTTCCATTTTCTGACGATACAAGATGTAATCGTGAAATGCAGAGTTTCTATCCATTGGATCGATTCTCTTTTCAAAAATATTTGGGAGACTATCCCCTTGGTTGTGATTTATAAAAGAGTTTTGAGATTCAAATTTGGGAACCTCTTTTGTAATGAAAGTGCGATCTTCTTGTAAAGATAACTTGAGTTTATGAGATTGTGTAGAAACTGACATTCAACAAAGGTTTGATTTAGGATTGTTTTCCCCAAACTTAGTAATTGTTTGTTTTTTATGAAGAGGTTTAAAAATATAAGATGAATTTTTAAAATGGATATCTCTTACTTGTTGTACGTATTTTTCAAACAAAGCAATCACAAATACACTTGTTCTTTTTAACCCTCTACACAAAAAGTGTTTGAATTTGTAAGGACGTTTTCACGAGTTTTTCACAAAAAGCACTTGAACAAGCAATCTAACTAGTTCACAAGTTGGTTCGCAAGAATGGATTTATAAGGTAGGCTTTGCTAATTTGACAAGGTATTTAATCAAGATTCTATTCAAAATGGACATTAAGTTTTCATCCCCCAAAATTAGGAGGCTTCCCACCACCGTATGTTGGAGTTTTGTGCAATCCTGAAGAACTACTCAAGGAAGTTTGAAAGCTTAATATCCTTTTGTCACACACCCCATTAAGGATGCATGCATTTAATTTTATAGTGGGTTGGATTTTTTCGGAAAAGGAAAATGTATCCCACTTTGGGTTGTCCCTCTCACTGGCCTCGTTAAGGAAAATCTCGGGAGGTGAACCCACTAGAGATCTAGCATATTCATGTTAAAAGTGATAAAATAGAATTAAGAGATAGGTTTTGGGAGTTTGATTCACCAAAAGGTGAAGAACATATCCCTATCTATTCTTGCTTCCCAAACACTATTAACAAGGTTCAATTTTTGAAACCCACTAACTGATGGGAATTGAATATTTATACTCTTTTCCACAAACAAGGGGTTGTTTTATTTAGTGTTTGATTTTATCCTTTAAGCTATTGACTTATTAGATTTGAACAAAAATCACAAGGCCATAATTTAAAGAAAAATTGACCAAGTTTAGGCTTACCTTCAATCGAAGCTAGCAAAGGCTAGGGGTATTTTTGATGATTTTTCCATGATTTAGACTCACCTAGTGGTGATCGTTCCTTCCTTTTTGCCTCTCCTCCAACAAGTTAGTCAATACAAACAAGCAAAATGAAGAAAAACAAGAATAAAATTGAAATCTAAGCCTTATTTATCAAATTTGAACCAAATCAATTAAGGCAAGTAAATCCAATTTAATGAGGAAAATTTAGATTTGTATACTTCTATAATCTTCAAATATTTTTCATATACCTTAGTTTCTTGCTTTGAGTTCTCCAAAACCAGCTTGATATGTGCTATGTTCTCCTCTTTGATTTTTTTAGCCAATGATTTTCCTTCACTATTGAATCTGGTCTCTGGATTTTTGACTTTTTTATGACCAGTCATCCTACAGACACATACAGATCATTTTTCAAATGTTAGATTCTAGAAATTTTCAATTTAATCAAAAGCGCAACAGAACTAATTGAAAGCGCTGCTAAATTATTTAAAAGTGTTGTTAAAAATTTTAAATGTGCTTCAGGAAAAGTTTAAAAGTGCAGAAATAGAAATTGGATGCGTTGTTTTAATAAGCAAAGGCGCATAAAGAAATGATCAAACGCACTTTAGAACAAATTGAACATGCTCCAGAGTCAGGGTACATGTGTTGAAAGAAGGATAGACAAGAAGATATAATGATTAGACACACTGAAATCCTATGCAAAGGCACACAACTTTTCCATAGAAGCACTGATTCAGACCTTGTACGTGTTGTAGGAATAGGTGTACACTCTGCAGAAACTGGTAAAAGCACTGAAAAACCTGTAAAACATAGAACAAAAAAAGGTTTTGCAAGAAAAATTCAATTTCTCTGAATTAAATTAGTGAAGCCTAGGGCCCCACGGTAGGTTCCATTTTGTGTACTAAGATAAGTACCTTCATAGGGTTAGTTTCATCAAATAACTCAAAATAAGAATTAAGTTACCACAACTAGCAATCTAAATAAGCAAGAAAAATGACAAATGAGCACTCTATGGCTCTCTAATTAGGGATGACAAAGAAAATCTCTCAACAAGCTTCCATTAGTGATAGTCCTAATATGAGAAAATATGATAAACAAAGTTAAAATAATTAATTTCAAAAGAAATTATTCTAATTAGCTCCTATATTTGCCTTTCTAGCTTAAAATTGCAAGAGGTTTGATGCTATTCAAATAATTGTGGATGATTTGTGCTTCAATTATGCCTTGCTTTTATATATTTTGGCAAGGGTAGGGAGTGGAGTTGAGTTAATCATGGTTAGGTTAGGGTTAAGTACATGGTTCCACCTTTGGAGACCATTTAAATATTTTTTCCTCAAAGCTTGGGATAAGAGGACAAAATGGGTGGACAAGATTCTCTCTCCTTACGTGTGATGGAGATTCGATGTGAGTTTGATCTATGTGAGCTTGGTTCTCAAATCCTATTGGTTGATGCATTTTCCTCCTATTTGGTGGTTGAGGGAAAATATGATTTAATTAATTGAATTTAATTAATATGTTTAGCCATGTGTACCCCTTGAATGGGTTGATTTGATTTAAATGAACTATGTAATTAATTAGATTAATTGTATAATTTATTGATTTATCATGATTTATTTGATTTAAATTGATTTTATAAATTTTGATTTTCAATTAAATTTGGATTATGGCTTAATTGCAAATTTGCTTTGATTTTCGCTTGATTTGATTTAATCTTTGATTTTTGCCTTAGTTACTCACATGAATTAATCTTGTCCATTTCAGGTGATTACAGATACTACAGAAGAGAATAAACCTATTGAGGCAACAACAATTGATATACCGGGTGATTTACCTATACTAGTACAAGCAATTGAGATTGCTACACAAGGGGAGCCCGAATGCTCTACACCTGAGAAAAAAAATGATACAACCAAGGGATAGGGTACAAACGAGTAGAAAGATACACATGAGCCTGAGAATAAAGAGGTCATAAGAAAAGAACCAAAAAAGAATACATCTATATAGACATCTACAATGTACACCAAACAAGATGCCCAAGGACAAGACACCAAGACACCAGTCAGCAGACAGGATAAGGAAGAGAGTGTGTCTACCGAGCAAGACAAGAAAAATTTGGAGACCAAATCTCTTGTACCATATAGTAAATCCCCCACTCCTGAGAAAAAGAAAAAAATGAAACGTGGTAAGGGTCCTGTCACACTAGATGAAATCATAGAAATTCTTGAATGTGACCCTAGGACTCTAGACCTTGAAGCCTTAAGAAGGTATGGTGAATCATGCACAAGGAAGGAAATAGAAGAGAAAATGATACAAGAAAGTAAAAGTAAACATGTCTTAGAGGAAGTTAGAGATATTTTGATGCAAGTAGTCCTAGATATCAATGTTGATGAGGTAACTCTCATCATTGATCAACTTGCCACTCTAACCAGCCACATCAATGCCCCTGACATAGATGCAAAAGAGAATGGAAGAGTGGGCAAAGGCCAAAATTCAATTGAAGCTAGCATAGAAAATAAGCTAGGAAGTGGCAATAAATAAGGTCAAGCTATTAGAGGTAATCACTATGATTGACACCATTATTCAACAATTAATTATAATTTTGTATAAGTTATGCACTATAGACCACTTCACTACCAAGCTTAGTGAATAGATAAAGAAGCTTGATGAAGAAATACAGGTTAGTGAAAGTAATTCTTTAACCAAGCCAAATGCATTTCACAAGCATTATACAAAAGTTCAAGAATTCCAGCGGTTAAGAATTGACTTAAGGAAGCAAGATGATACAATCAGAGAGCAAATAACTGAGCTTTAGGCTGAATTGCTTCCCCATCTCAAGATAATGGAGAGACATGTGAATAAGGAAAAGGACTTAGTTGCCACCCCAAAGATATCAATGTTAGAAAACATTTTTGATATGCATGCACAAGTTGGTTTAGAGCACATTTCTCTTGAGAACCTTAAGGAGGAATGATAAAATCTCTTGGATACACTGAAGAAAACCCATTATAATATTTTTCACAAGTTACGAGTACATTATTTTTGGCATTAATTTCAAAAAGGGGGAAATTATATGTATATATATGCTTGTATGTACTTCACACTGAGAGCATGTACAAAGGGGGATTTCACATAAGTTCACATAAGATTCATATTTTTGTTAAGTACAAATTTTTGAAGTTGGTACATATACATAAGTTTTGATACTAATGCCAAAGGGGGAGAATATTACTCCTAAAGAGAATTAATGGTTGTCATTAGTATCATTTAGTCATAGAGTCAATAAAGGAGACAAAACATGATAGTCGGTCAATATGCAGAGCCTATACACCGAGCAAGACACAAGACAGATACCTAAGTTAACCAAACATAGCTTTGACTAAGCACTCTTACTAAGCCAGGTGATCACCAAGTACCGAGCACTATGATCATCAAACATTCATATGAACTGAGCAACAATTAATTATCGAGTGATGAATGCAGTGAACACTAAGTGAAATAGGAAACAACATAGCAGTTTGGAATGACACAAACATCAAGGAAAATAGTTTATACCAATCAAAAAATGGTTTACCAAGATTGAGACAAAATTTAATATGGATGTAATCATTAAATTATTGATGATTCCTATGTATTGTTGATCTAGGTTATTTATTTCCATTGTTGATCTTAGGTTTTCTAAGATATTGTAAAACCCTAATTAGGTCAAATTAGTTTGATATAAAATTTGTAAGGATGTCATTTTGATGGAGTATCATCAAGAAGTAGCCACACTCAGGACATCTAAAGATTAGACAGGGTTTTGACATAAGGATTTGATAGAAGTATTTAGTTTTTTAGAATAGACATAAGGCTACCAAGCAATACAGAAGGACATACACATCACGACAATGTGATATCTTTATAGTACTTTAGAGATCTAAATCAGGAAAGTTTGAGTTTCTATTTACAGATATGTCCTATTGTTACTCTTTAACCATTATAGTAGATTTCTAAACCTCTTAATAGAGTGAACTTAATAGTTCTATAGTAAATCTCTTAACCAAGTGCACACTTGCTTGTGTTGCTAAGATCATCTAACTAGGTAGATCTAGTTGATCGTATCATTACTCCTAATAGGGTAAGATCACCAGAAGAAATCAAAATCTTTGTATCCTTAACCAACATACTTTGTTACTGTAGTAGTGGATCTTTTTGGGTGTCATCCCCACTATAGTTTTTACCTTCTAATAAGGGTTTTTGCGATACCAAAATACTTGAGTTATGTGTATGTAGTTTCATGAATGGTTTATTGATTAGGTTACATGTATTTACATTTTAGTTATATTTTGAATGTATGTTACTATGATCAGTGCAAACCTAACCTATTCAAAACATGCGTAGACATTCAAACATTATCCTAAACATCATATACTAAACATATAGTAAACCTATTTGCATGACACCTCAGATAGAGCTTAAACATGAGAACCCTGCCACCGTTTGATTTGATCTTAGATGAGGGATGTGGGTGTGCTCTTGAAACACTATGAGCATGTCCCCAATGTAGATTAGGAAGGTTTAGGATCATTTAAGGACCATGGAAACCCCATAGTGGCATAGAATCAGGTATGGTGAACCTGATTTTCCCCTAGAGCCCCAAGGATCCAAATGAAGCTAGAATGTAGAATTGAGCTATAAATGCTTATGCTAAGTTGATTTTAACCAAATATAAGTGTGATATGATGAAAATGATATGAAAAGAAATGAAAGAAGTGATTTTAATCCATTAAGATAAGCTAGTGTGAGTTATGAAAGCATAAAAATGAGTTAAATCTAACAATATTAGAATTTAAGCTAAGTCTAAATGTAAATGAGCATGATAAGAATGCTTAATATGAAATAGGTGAATTAGTTCATTGCTCATGGAATGAAGATTATTTATAGGATTTGAGGAAGGGCTTGAGTTAAAAAGGGAAGCTAGGGTTAGAATCACAGTTAGGGGTAGAGTTTGGGGTATGGTTAGAGGTATGGTCAAGGGGATAAGGGTTAAGGGTTTCTCACACATGTGTGAGAAACACTTGGGATGTGTGCTTAAGGAAAAATGGTGGAAGAGGAGACATAGGCTTCATTAAGAGGTTGTAAGAGCCATTAATGAGGGTGTAAGGGGCCATTAATGAGTCTATAAGGCTCATTAATGAGGGGGTTTGACCATAAGTCAAAGGATGAGGGTTTAGACTAAGAGGGATAGGAATCACCCTCTAAGAAGGTTTAGGATGGGATTAGGAAAGGGTAGATAGATTTAGGGTTTTCTTGAAGTTTCTAGGGTTTTAGGATTTAAATAAATATTTAATTTATTTAAGGATTGTGACATAATTTATTAAATATTTATTGATAAATTGGAGGGAAAATAATCAAACTAGATTTAAATGCTTTTGGGAGGGATTCTTTAATTAAATGTCTTTAAATAAAATAGGAGAAGGGATAATGACAATAAAAACTAATTAATTAATAAATGATGATATCATCAGGGGTTTTTGTAAAATAAAATATTTTTATTTGGCAAATGGATTTTGGGAGTCTACATTTTTCCCCTCTTTGATGTGATGCCGCAAGTGGCGTGGTGTCAAAGACAAGAAAATAAGATGCTCCAGGCTAGAATAAAATATAAGGGGTTGTGCCCCCTCAAGAAAATAACGCAAAGAGGACACTTTGTGGAATTTTCTCGAAAAGAACACTGAAAGGAAGGGAAAGGATGAAGAAAGATGGGAAAGGGGGATAAACAAACATCCTTCCAAGATAAAAGATGGATGAATGCAAGATGAGGTGAAAGGGAGGATGCAAGACGAAGCTATATGAAGGATGCAAGATGCAAGATTAATCTATATGATGCAGGATGGAGGATTCGGGGAGCTCATTGTGTAAATGTGGAGAGCACAACCTAGTTTGATATAGCAACATTAGAGACTTGCCAAAGTTACTAGGAACTCAAGGCATATTCACTAGTGTTGCATAGGACTAACGCGAAAAGAAACACAAGGTTTACCCCAAAATCATGCATGAACCCAAGAGGAGGCATGGTAGAAATGATGCTGGATAAACTACAAACAATTGACAGTTTCCAAGTGCACCATGTAAACCAAAAGATCACATGTGAAATGTGAAAGGGTCATGTCTGATTGCCTCAGAGGTAGAAGTGAAAGATCAAAATACCTTGCCCCAGATTTCCCTCATTCAAAGCGCACCATGATATAAAGGATCATGGTGACGGTGAGGAGAGGAACAAAAAGAAGTCCTAAAATATAAACAAGATCCAAAGGAAAAAACCCAAGACCAAAGTGATAAATCTAAAAAATGTCCTTTTCCAAGGAGAAGGATTGATTTGATCGATGGGGGGAAGATTAGGTTGGAACATGAGGAAGGATACATCCTACATGGACCCAATTTGATTGATGGAAGATTAGGTCAGACAGGAGGAAGGATACATCTTCAAGGACTCGTTTGATGAGGAGAATGTTATGTTGTTGTTGGAAAATGATGAATCAAGGATAATCATGTGATCAAAGATAGTCTACAAAAGATGTTGAAGTACAAGGCTAGGTGGGACAATGTCATTTGATCAAAGCTACTACAAGACTGATGAGGATATGTACAACAAGATGCGATGATATGTACAACAGATAGGGAGATATTTACAGAAGTTGAGGGATTAGGATAGGAGCATATTGCTATATAGGATATATACAAGAAGCTCAGGATTGAGTTAGGAATTGATTTTTGCATTGGATAGGCTTGAGGAGAGAACACCTTGGGAGTGATGGGGCGGTGGTGGGAATGGGGATTGGATAAAGAGGATTGGGGATCGGGATTGGGATGGGTGGGGGATGGGATTTTGATAGGTAATGACCTGGTCCACTATGTATGGCACCTATTTCTAGGTTTTCATCAACATACTTGTCCAAGGCGCTTGAATTGCCAAGTTTCCACCATTGGACAATTACTTTTTCTTTCCTTTTTTTCTTTTTTTTTTGTAATTTTATGGATTTTCCAATTTTTATGGATTTTATGGATTTTATTGGATTTGGTTCAGGCATAGAACTACTTCAGATGTATGATGTTGATAGGATCATTCAGGGGCTCACCTTCTGGTGTTGATAGCTAATAGGCTCTGGAGCCAAAGCATGTTGTGACAACATAAGAACCCAACCAAGTCGGTTCAAACTTGCCTTTTTCTCTCGATGTGTTTATACTTTTTGATTTTCTTTGAGGATCATGTCGCCCACTTCAAATTTTCTTGGATGGAATTTCTTTCTATAAATCCTTTTGAGTCAATTTTGGTATGCAACTAGTTGATCATATGCTTGCTGCCTCTTTTCATCTAATAGGTCTAGCTATGTGAGGCGTGCCATGTGGTAGTCTTCATCTATGGTATGGTTTTTCATGGAGACACACAATGATGGGAGCTTGACCTCAATTTGTAGAACATCTTCAACACCATATACAAGGGAATATGGGGTGGTGCATGTGGGAGTGCAATAGGCCTAGAGGGTGAGATTTATTTGGAGGTGTCAGTCACAACTAGAATCATTAACAACCTTCTTGAGGATTTTGAGGATGGTTTTATTGGTTGCCTCAACTTTTCTATTTCCTTTAGGGAAGTATGAGCTGGAGAAGTGGTGATGGATGTGGAGTCTAGAACATAGATCATCCATATGCTAGTTTTCAAAAGGTGTGCCATGATCTATGAAGATGGTAGAAGAAATGACAAAGTGGCAAATGATATGGTATAGGATGAACTTGGATATCTGAATGCCAGTAGTAAGGATGAGTGGAATCACTTCAACCTAATTTGTAAAGTATTTTGTTGTTGTTATAATATATTTGTGTCCATCTGAGGAAATGGGAGTGATTAACCCAAGGAGGTCGAAGCCCCAACATGAAAATGGCCAAGGTGGCACAATGAGCTACAAGTCTTGTGCTGGCGCATGAATCAGATTGGCATGCTACTGACATTGTAGGAATTTCTTGATAAATTCATAGGCATCATGCTCCATTGTTGGCCAGTAATACCTGAATCTAAGCAATTGCTTTGTTAGAACAATGCCACTTGTGTGGGCACTGCAAATTCTAGTGTGTACCTCTTGTAAAGCCAAGATGACCTTGTTTGAATCTAAACACCTAGAGAGGATCTTGTGATATCCTCAAAGATAAAGGGTGTTTTCTACAAGAGTGTAGCAGGAAGCTCTGCGAATTAGGTTTTGGCATTGGGTGTTTGTGAGGTGGGGGGATATGATACCATTTTTAAGATATGCATGAATGTTGCGGTACCATGGGGACTGAGGACCAACCAAGATGCACACCATTTCTAAATTGACATTCTCATAAGAAGGCATGTGGAGCTGCTTGACTAAGAATTCATATTGTGTTGAATCTCAAGGGATCTCTAGTAGGGATCCAATAGTTTCCATTGCGTCGACAACTTTGTTTTGAAGCCTTGGTATCTATGTGAACTATAGACTCAGGAAGTGCTCTTTCAATTTGTCTACCAATTCCTTGTAGGGTAGAAGCTTGTTGTCCTTTGTTTGGTATTCATCTAGGACTTTCTTGATTATCAGTTGTGAATCTCCAAACACTTGCAGTTCTATGATATTCCACTGGATCGTTGTTTTGAGGCTTGAGGTGAGTGCCTCATACTCTGCAATGTTTTTGGTGCAAGGGATCCCAATTTGAATGATTTGGGGATATAGTCACCTTGAGGGGTGACAAATAGGATTCATGCCCTTGATCCATGTGATGTATACGAGCCATGAAAGTATAGCTTCCATGTTGGTTGTTCTTCGATCATGCATAGATGTTCATTGATAAATTCCATGATTAGTGTATATGCATCTACCAGGGGTGCTTCTGCTATTTGATTGGCAATGACTTTCCCTTTGATTTCTTTTTGATCTATGTACTAGATATCAAACTCGCTTAGTAGCACAAACCACTTTTCCATTTGGCCTATTAGTGTTAACCTTGATAGAAGATACTTAAGTTTGTCCACCATTGAGATGAGCTTGATGGTGTGGCTAAGCATGTAATGTCTAAGCTTTTGAGTGGCAAAGACCACTATGAGGCATGATTTCTCCATTGGTGAGTAGTTAAGATCATAGCTAACAAGAGTTTGAATGATATAATAGATGGCTCACTCTTTGTTGTTGTCATTAAGTTGTGCTAATAGTGCCCCTAGTGTTGTAGTAGTTGTAGAGATGTATAGGGTCAAAGGGCACCCTAGAATTGGTGTTACAAGAATGGGAGAGCTGGCCATATATTCTTTTAGCTTCTCAAAGCTCCTTTGCAAGATGGGATCCCATTTGAAGCTTGTGTCCTTGCAAAGTAGATGCGTGAAAGGTTGGCACTTGTTTGCTAGATGTGATATGAAATGACACACTGATTGTAGTTTTCCTTGCAGGCTTCTGAGCTACTCAAGTATTATGGGAGGAGTCATTTCCATTATGGCTTTGAATTTTTTGGTGTCAATCTCTATGCTGCATTGTGATATGATGAAGCCGAGCAACTTGCCTGATGTTATGCCGAAGACACACTTCTTTGGATTTAGCTTTAGGCGATAATGATGTAGATGATCAAACATGTTTTCAAGGATGTCAAGGTGTTCACATTGTGTCTTGGATTTTACAAGGATATCCTCCACATAGTCTTCTAGGGTTTTGTGTATCATATCATGGAAGATAGCTATCATTGCCCACTGATAGGTGGCCCCTGCATTCTTTAGTCCAAACAAAATCATATTTTAGTAGAAGGTAGCCCATGGTGTTGTGAAGGTTATTTTGTATTAATCTTCCTCTACTATTCTGAACTTATTGTACCCTGAGAATGCATCCATGAGTGATAACATCTCATGGCCTGCTGTGGGATCCACTATCATGTCAATGTTGGGTAAGGGGAAGTCATCCTTTGGACATGCTATGTTCAAGTCTATGAAGTCTGTGCAGATTCTAATCTCTCCTGAAGGCTTAGTGATAGACACCATGTTTGAGATCCACTCTAAGTAGTTTATAGCTCTGATGATTTTTGCTTGTAAGAGCTTCCCTAGTTCTTTCTTTACCGCAAGGCCACCTTAGAATGCATTTTTTGAAGCTTTTGTTTGACCAGTTTTGCATTAGGGTCCATTGCAAGATGATGGATGATAATATTTGGATCAAGCCTCAACATGTGTGCATATGACCATGCAAAATTGATGGTAGCTTCTTGGAGGAGCATTGGGAAATCCATTTCTTTCGGTTCAGTTAGAGATGCTGTGATGTAAGTGATCCTTGGGTATTCTTTAGTGCCCAAGTTGAATGGTTTTGTTTCCTTGATGATGATGGATGATTTCTCTGGCCTATAGTCCTAGATGGGGGGAAGAGGCAAGTCCTCATCTTCTAGCACCTTAGAGAGGTTTTCACCAGAAGATATGCCCTTTATTTTTGCTTTTTTAGAATCAGTATGTGCCCCAGAGGGGTTTTCACATAAGGAATTATTTTTTTCTTTTTCTTTTTCAATTTTGCAGCTAAAGATTTCCTCTTCCCCAAAGTATCCCTTAGGGTTGAGCTTGCAGATGTGAGTTGATTCTTGTTCTTGATTTGATTGTTGGCCTGATGCTCCCATGAATCTTAAGAGTGCTTTTGTGCTTTGGAACTCATCGATATGTGTGATTCTTAGTTGATCCCAGTCTATGAGTTTGGGATAGATGAGGGGAAGTTCAATGATGTTAATGGTGAGTTGATGGAGGAAAAAATTGCCCAAGAGGGTATCATCATCAAAGATGTCATCATAGGATTTATTTTCTTCCTCTTTAGGGATGTCTTTGATTTCTACGAGTTTGTCCTGGATATTCAAGAGAGTGATGTTAGGTGAATTACTGGCCCCAGTTGCAGTATTGGGTTCTTGTATAGGCAGACAAGGGGTATTAAAGCCAAGACCTTATGTTTAGAATTTTGTGAGGCCTTTATTGCATCTTTTCTTCTACTTTCTTTTGGTCCTAGACCACAACCTTGATAATTCCATTGCTCTGTATCATATTTGTGCAATGAAGGATATTTATCTTTGAAATAACTAAGGATATCAGTGTTAGGAGATGGGGGATCTTTGCATAGCCATCGGTTGATGTCAAGGTCCATTTCTAGATTATTTTTGATTCCATGGGAAATAAAAGTTAATGGCCCCAATTGCTTGATTTTAGGATCAGATGGAGTAGGCTTGCTTTAGTGGCCTAGGTGCCCTTGTGTATTTGGATAAAGAGGTAGGGCCCCTACTGCAAATGCATCATTTAGGCTATACTCACTACAACCCTGGTTGTTGATCTTGACGAAAGAGAGGGTGGAGGCTAAGATTGTTTCTGGATCAGTATGGGATCAGGATGAGCTGGCAACAGAAGTGCCTATTTCAATTCTAGGACAATGAGTGTAATGGGGGAATGATGCTTCTAATGCATGACAATATGTGAAGGGTTGAGGATCTACATGGATAGTGATTTTAGTTCTTTGATACAAAAAATTTGAGGCACTGATGATAAGTAGATGGTACATCTTTGATGGAATGGATCCATGGTCAGCCGAGGAATGGATGACATTGACAATGGGATCAACTTGGGATATGCATCTGAGAAATTTTTCATAGAAGATGTGGGCAGTAGTATACTCTTTTCCATCATCATGGTCTCCTTGTTTTCCTTTTCCTTGGTTCTGGGGTGGAGGATTGGTATTGACTTGGTTCTTCCCATCATTGTGCTGAGGGAACACATTTTGATGGATTTGTAGATTGGCATTGGGTGAAGGTTGGGCTGGTGTGTCCACTTGGATCTCTTTTTTATCAATGAGATCTTGGATATAGTACTTTAGTTTCATGCACCTGAGGGTAGTGTGTCCTTTAACATGATGATAGTCACAATACTCATTCTCTTTGCACCATGTAGGCTTGGGAGTTATATCATCAAATTGCTGAGTTGGAGGATAGGTAATGAGATTGGATTTAGCCATTCAATGGAAGATCATGTCCAATGGCTCACCAAGAGGGGTGAAGGTTCATTTTTTATGAGTCTAGACTCAAGGCCTATTCTGAGTTGGGGTAACGAATATGGTATTAGCCTAATTTTCTTGGTTTTCTTGGTTTACTTGCTATTGATAGTGCTGCATAGGCTATTGATTGATTTGAGGTTGTTGTTGTTGATATGCAGGAGTTGATGTAGGACTGGCCACAACAATTTGGACATGCTTAGTGTCTATGGCTCCATTAGTGACAATGTTCTTGTTCCTATTCGAGTAGTGAGGCTTGTCATTATTAGATTTTCTATGTGAATCATATTTGTAGTGTCGGATGGTGCCTTCATCTAAGAGACCTCTTTCGATGTCTATCCCTTTTCCTTTGATGTCTTGATAGGTTTGGATGCAGTTCATCCTCATGAAATGGGATAGTTTAGGATGTAGGTTATCAATGAAGATTTTGGTGAGATTCTTCTCAGGGGGTTGATATGATAACCTTATGATGAGGTTTTTCCATCATTGTAAGTAATTAGCTAGGCTCTCTCCTCCTTTCTACTTTGAGTTGCAAAGGTCTAACAAGGACAACTCATTTTTGACATTATGGGTGTATTGGGATATGAACTTCTCAGAGAGTTCAACAAAGGTTGTGATTGTCCCATAGGGTATCTTGTAAAACCACTCAATAGTAGTTCCTCCCAATCTCTTGGGGAATAGGTGCATGAGGAAATTGTCATTGTATGTAGCCTCTTGACAAGCCATATAGAATTCCTTGAAATGGCTAACTAAATCTCCTTTCCCTCGATATTTGTTGAGCTTGGGGGTCTCAAAGTGTTTAGGAAAGGGCATTACTATGATTGATCTATTAAAGGGATAAGGACATACCTCGTCAAAATTGAAAGCCTTGCTCTCTGTTATGGCCTTAAGCTCCTTGAGAGTGTTTTTGATCTCTTCCCATTCAGTGTTGATTGGCATTGGAGTGGGTACACCCATTGGGAAAGGATCTAATGGTTCTGGTGAATAAAGATGATTTTGTGGAGGATATTATGGAGTTGGATAGGGAGATTTCCCTACAAGATAGGTGGATTGAAATGGATTATGGGGTGATGGTTATTGGGGAGGATATTATTGCTGAGGTGTGAGAGTGTATTGTTGTGGAGGATATGGAGTTTCTTGTTTCTACTAGGGAATGATGGGATGTTGTTGATGTTGTGCTGGGAAGTACTGCTGCTATGGAGAGGTTGGTGAAATGGTGTAGCTTGTTGATAGGATTGAACTTGATGTACTTGGCTTTGAGATTGACTAATGTATGTAGTATGCATCCCTACATTGCAGAGTGGTAGAGTGGTTGTTTGGAAGCTAGTGGAAGGAGGTGGTTGCACAAGGTAGTTGGTGAGATGGGCGGAACTATGTTGTTATGGTGGTGGAATTATTTAAGAAGTGGTGGGTTGTATGGATAGATAGCTAGTATATGCGGGAAAAGATGAAGCTGGAAGAGGTTATGATGGTTTCTATTGTACTACTTGATGGAACATGGCTTGTTGGTTTACAGTCATGGATATGTGGGATTGGGTCGATATGCCCAAAGCATGCATTTGTTCTTGGGTGAGGCCCCACCAAGAGCCTATTCATGGTAGTACTTGTGATGTAGAGGATGTTGGAAATGCAGATGTGATGGCAAGATTTTGGGATGTAGATGGTGGATTTTTAGGGCCCATGAAGGGCATCCCTATTGTGAAGGCTATCTATTGGGCTTGTGTGTTGGTAATGAAAGGTGGAAGTTGAATGTATGCTTGGGTGAATCCTTGTTGAGAGGTGGAAGAAGGTCCTTGCATTTCCCATGGGAAGGATGGTGCTGATGTGGAAGCTTTCTGAGTGAAGGAGGGAAATAATTTTTTTACCTCTAGAAAGGATGGTATTGATGCAAAAGTTTGCTGAGTGAAAGAGGGGAATGACTATGTTTCCCCTAGAAAGGATGATGTTTCTTGGCTTACAAAATGTGGAGGAACTACTTGTGTGGTGACTTGCATGGGAGGTGGAGGTTGGGTTTGTGCGAAGCTTTGGGCCTGAGTGATAGCTTGAGATGTCGTATATGATGGTGATGTTCCCATGATGGAAAAGGGAGTGGATTGTGTTGTTTCTTGTGTTGTGGGACTTTCAAAGATGCTTTGCAAGAGATGGGGGATAGGAGAGGATGCCTGAGATATTTGTAAGTCATGATCATGGATTTGTTGGATGATGGGGGTATATGATTTAGCTAGGATATAGATTTTTTTAATGGGGATGAGGGGCTGGAGATGTGGTGGGATGGAAGTACCCTCATGTGCAAAGTTTGCCAATATAGCCTATCAATTTTGATCAATGATCGCACTTACCATTTGTGCATGCCTTGGATGGCTCATCAATGCTTCCATGGAGAATGATGTGGGGGTTTCAATTAGATCTTCCCACACATTTTCAACTTGTGGGGTTTGCAGATCATAGGTCACCATCACATTGGTAGGATTGTTGGGATCAAATGAACTAGTGGCCAGATTGGGATCCATATTCCTTCTCTTCCTAGATCGCATCTTGATAGACATGAAATGTAGATCTAAGGATGAAAATGCAGATGATGGCTAAATGCAAGATGCTTCTAAGAAAAATCTAAGGATGGTGGATGCATATCTAAAGAAACTTAAGGATGGTGATTTCTAGGATATGATGAAAGGATTTGGATCAACTGAAGGATGGTGGGATGCTAATTATTTTGAGGATGATGGAAGATTTTGGATAACAAGGATGGTGGAGGATTCCTAAGTGTCAAAAATGAGTTGCTTCTTCTTGATGTGGGATCAATGAGGATATGATTGTCAACCTAAGATAGATAGATGATCTTCAGAAGATGGGACTCTTGTCAATGCACACCAATCTCTTGCTCGAGATGATGAGGCTTACAAACACAAGTATTGTTGGATACAATTGTCTGAAGGACATTGTTGGATTAGCTATGTGTTGTCTTTGATGTCACACAAATGTCATATCAATTATCATTCTCAGTATCTACCGAGTTCAGTCGGTCAGCTAAGCGGTTCTCAGTATCTATCAAGTTCAGTCAGTCAGCTAAGTGGTTCTCAATATCTACCAAGTTCAGTCGATCAGCTAACTAGTTCTCAGTATCTACCGAGTTCAGTCGGTCAGCTAAGCGGTTCTTAGTATCTATCGAGCTCAGTCGGTCAGCTAGGTAGTTTTTAGTGTCTACCGAGTTCTCTTGGGTGTCTAAAGGAAACATGACAGGGTAACAGTGTTAACTGAGCCTCCTCGGTTATTGAAGGAAAATTAGTGGTTACCGAGCTCTCTCAGTCTCAAACGATGTTGTAGAATTCACTGTGGTTACCGAGTTCTCCCGGTCACCGAAGGAAATCTTTTCAAGATTAATGTTTACCGAGCAAGGTCGGCCCTTTCAAAGAATTTTGTTATTACAGTTTGTTTATCCCAGCCGACTGTTATAATAATTATTAGTGCCGACTTGAAAATCTAAATGATTATGAAATGGCATATATATAGAAGGTCAAGTGGTGAATAAAAGATATACAACATGCAAAAATCATTTTGAAGAAAGGTGTGTGCAAATTTTGAAGGATGGTCAGATATCCTTGAGGAGCAGCAAAGATTTAATTGATCAGTAAGGATCCAGTGAAACAAAATAGAGATCTATATTCAGCAATTCAGTTGCAGGTCATTTCATTGTTACTCTCTAGCAATTGTAGCAGTGATATCAAAATCTCTTAACCGAGTTGGTTTAACAACCATTTTGTAAATCCTCTAACAAGGTAACAATTTTATTAAATTGTTTCAAGACCTCTTACAAGGCCACTCCTAGCAGGGTGATTAAATCCTCTAACAAGGTCACACCTAACAGTGTGTTTTGTAACCTTTTACCAGGTTGGCTTCTAACCGAGCATCACTTCAGAAGAGTGAAAAATAGTAACTAGTTACATTGGTGGTTTTTCCCATATTGGGTTTCCACGGTAAATCTGGTGTCTCTTGTGTTCATGTTATTTTCTTTATTCATGTAAGTTAATCAGTGATGAATGCTTAAGAACAGTTTAATTATTACACATTTCAAGGATCAAGTTTTCAACATTTCTCTGTATATTTACCGAGTGGCACAGTAAATAATTTGTTAAGATATTTAAGGGATCAGTGGTAATATTTTTGTGGTTAACTAATTCACCCCCCCTCTCAGTTATTGCATCTATATTTCCAACGATTGGTATCAGAGCTTTTGGTGCTTGTAGGAAGGGTTTCAAGGACCTAAGCTAAAGATCATGATGTCTTACAAAAGAGAAATTCCAAGGCTTAACAGAAATAACTTTTCAGCATGGCAAGGTCTCATGAGACTACATCTAGCTTCCATTGGTGATTCAAGATGAAAATATATTGATCAAGAATATACAATTCCTACTGGCACATTAACTTTTGAAGACATTGCAGAGAAGAAGAACCATAACACTATGATGATAGACATTGCATCAGCTCTTAGCTATGAAAAATTTGATGAAATCAAAGACTGCACAACTGCTCATGAAATGTGGAACAAGCTGAAGAAAATCTATGGCGGTGATGACAATGTGAAGAGAGCCAAAGCAGAGAGCCTAAGAGGATAGTTTGATCAAATGAAAATGAGAGAAGAAGAAAACATTGCAAAATATGTTGAAAGGATCAAGACAAGTGTTAGTGCAATCAGAGCTTCTGGAGGAAAAATTGATGATGAAACGGTTATAAGTAAGGTTCTTAGAACATTACTCCCTATTTATGCAATAAGAGTTTTTGCTATTCAAAAAAGAAGATGTGAAGAAAATCACAATATAACTTTGGATGCCTTAGTTGGAAGATTGACAGCCTTTGAACTGGATAACTATGACAACTATGTTCCAACTTCTAAAAATATTGAATCATCTTTTGAGGCCAAACTTTCACTCAAGAAAGGGAAGAAAATCCAATCAGAAAGTGAAGAAGAATTAGAGGAAAGTTCTGATAGCAATCTTGAAGTTATTGAAGCATTACTTGCAAAGAAGTATTCAAGAGGCAGAGGAAAATACAAAGGTCAAACTCCCTTAATCTATTTTTCATGTGAAGAAATTGGTCATATTGCAGCTAGGTGTCCAAACAAGCAAAGCAAAGATGAGAAGAAAAATTACAAGTACAATGGCAAGAAAAAATTCAAATCATTCAAGGATAAAGGTAAGAAAACATGTTTTTTAGCTAAAGATTCAGATGATAGTGAAGAAGAAATTGTTTTCATTGCTGTAAAAGATGAATTTGATAATGATGAAGATGAGATGGCACTTATCTCTCATATAAGCAAGAATGATACATGGATTATAGACAGTGGATGTTCACATCATATGACTGGTGATAGGACCAAGTTTGAACACTTTAAACACTTTGATGGTGGTAATGTAAGGTTTGGAAACAATGAACCTTGTTGTATAAAAGGAAAGGGATGAATTTCATTAACCAAAGAACTTATATGTGATAATGCATATTGGGTCGAAGGACTAAAGCATAATCTTCTAAGTGTAGCACAGCTAATCAACATTGGATTCAAGGTTGAATTCATGAATGGCAAAGCAAGACTGCTGGATGACAAAGGAAAACTGATAGGATCAGGCAAACAAACCAAAGGTAACCTGTTTTATCTTGATCTTGGTGATTAATCATGTTTTATTTCTCAAATTGAAGAAAGTTGGTTATGGCACAAAAGGTTATGTCATGTAAATTTTGACAACATGATGAAAATAAGCAAATTCAAGAAAGTAAGAGGTATTCCTACTTTGAAGAAACCTGATGTTGGTCTATGCAAGAATTGTCAAATTGGTAAAATGGGAAAGTCTAGTTTCAAAAGTAAAAACTATCAGTCTGAAGATATTTTGGAAATTGTGCATACTAATTTATGTGGACCTATTGGAATTGAGAGCTATACCAGAGAAAAATTATTTATTCTCTTTGTTGATGATTATTCTAGAATGATGACTGTTATGTATTTAAGAGAAAAGTCTAAAGCATTTGAGAAGTTCAAATGGTATTTAGCAAGAGTAGAAAAGGAAACAGGAAAAAGAATAAAATGCTTGAGATCAGATAGAGGTGGTGAATTCATCTCCCATGAATTCAATAATTTCTACATTGAAAGAGGAATCAAAAGACAGGTATTAGCCCCGAGAACTCCTGAGCAGAATGGAATAGCTGAAAGAAGGAACAGATCTATCATGGACTGTGCAAGGACTCTAATGATTGAAAAGAACATTGCTATGAAATACTGGAAGGAATCTATTAGCACTACAGTTCATACCTTGAACCGAGTACAGCTGAGAAAAGACACGTTCAAGACTCCTTATGAGCTATGGTATGGCTACAAACCAAATGTAAGTTACCTAAAAGTATTTGGTAGTAAATGTTACATCTTAAAAGAATCTAGAAAAGGAAAATTTGATGTAAAAAGTGATGAAGGAATATTTTTGGGATATTCTTGCAAAAGTAAGGCATATAGATGTCTAAATTTGTCTACTCACAAAATCATAGAAAGTGCACATGTGAGAATTGATGAGTTTGCAGAAAAGATTGAAGAAGAAAGCAAAAAGGAACCAAAGGACTATAAAAAATTTGTTTACATTGAACCTGATACATTGCCAGACACATGTAAGGAGACTACATCTACTGAGCCCAGTACAGTAACCGAGTCACAAGAAGAAGTTCAGACCGAGTCACAAATTACTGAGTCTCAGTCTGAAGCTACCGAGCAAGTATCTACTGAGCCCGAGCAATCTGAACCTGAAGATGAAGAAGATGACAATGTAACTCATTCAGGAAGCAAGGAACTTGTATTAGCCAAGTATGTCAGAAAGCATCATAAACCAGATCAGATTATTGGAAACAAATCAGATGGTACTATGACAAGAATTAAACTAAAAGGTACATGTTTATTTGCTGATTTTGAACCTAAAAATGTCAAAGATGCATTAGAAAATGAAAGTTGGATTGAGGCTATGAATGAAGAAATAGAGCAAATAGATAAAAATAAGACATGGACTCTTGTACCTAAGCCTAAAGATAAAAATGTAATTGGGACAAAATGGGTATTCAGAAATAAGTTGAATGAAGGTGGTCAAGTATCAAGAAACAAAGCAAGATTGGTATGTAAAGGATATTCTCAAGAAGAAGGAATAGATTATGGAGAGAATTTTGCTCCTGTTGCAAGATTAGAAGGTGTGAGGACTTTACTTGCACATGCAGCACATAAAGGATTTAAGGTATATCAGATGGATATCAAATCTGCTTTTCTTAATGGTATTCTTGAGGAAGAAGTCTACATTGAGCAACCTGAAGGTTTTATTGATCCAGACAAAAGGGATATGGTCTGCAAATTACACAAAGCATTGTATGGTCTGAAACAAGCTCCTAGAGCATGGTATGAAAGATTACATAACTATCTTACTCAGATTAATTTCAAAAGGGCTAATGACAACAACAATTTATACATCAAAGAAGGATCAGATAACAAAATTGTTTTGGCAGAAATATTTGTGGATGATACTGTGTTTACAGGAAATGATGATCAGTGCAAAGAATTTTTAGAGCTTATGAACAAAGAATTTGAAATGTCTATGTTTGGTTAGATAAAATTCTTTGTTGGACTTTAGATTCAGCAGAACAAAAATGGTATCTACATTACTCAGTCTAAATATATCAGGGAAATACTTAAGAAATTTGGTATGGAAGCTTCAAAACCAGTTGGTACACCCATGTCTACTGGACTGAAGCTTTCCAAAGATGATGATTCCAAAGAAGTAGATCAGACCTTATACAGATCAATGATTGGAAAATTATAGTATGTAGTACACACAAGGCCTGATATTGCCTTAGCAGTTGGAATAGTGGCAAGATTCTCGGCTAAACCCAGAGAAAATCACATGATGGCAATCAAAAGAATCTTGAGGTATTTAAGGGGAACTGAAGATTATGGCTTGTGGTATAAATTTGGAGGCAATCTGGATTTAAAAGTGTTTATTGATGTTGATTGGGCAGGAAACATTGATGACAGAAAGAGTACAAGTGGTGGAGCATTCTTTCTTGGCAAGAGGTTAGTATCTTGGACTAGTAAAAAGAAAAATTGCACATACCAATCCACAGCAGAAGTAGAATATGTTGCTGCAGTAGTAAACTACTCTAATATTATATGGTTTAAACAACTTTTGGAAGGCATGAAGGTTGAGATCAAAGAACTAGTTGTTATGTTTTGTGATAATACAAGTGCAATAAATATTTCAAAGAATCTAGTAATGCATTCCAAAACCAAGCACATTGCAATTAAATATCACTTTGTCAGAGAATTGGTGCAGGATAAGGAAATTAGATTGGAATATATTCATACAAAAGAACAAATTGCAGATATCTTCACCAAGCCACTACCTAAGGATGCATTCTTGTATCTAAGAGGCAAGTTAGGGGTCACTCCCCTATCCGAGGTTCACTAAATAAAGTTTTAGTGATGCATCAACTAGAACATGTTGAAGATCAATCGGTTGATGCAGCATAGTCAAGGAATCATTGCATATGAATCAGTACATAAGGTGCATTGATATTTACCAAAACTATGTAAGTTGTCTTTGGCATGTGTTGTCAAAGAGGGAGAGTTTGCTGTCATTTCAAGAAATTTCTAAGAAGAATAATTTGAGAAGTTAAGAGGGAGAGTTCTCAGTCAGAGAAAGAAGTTTAAAGATGATGGAAATCAGAATGAAGCTAAGGATATGTTTCTTACTCTTGGTTTCTCTATGAAATTTCATTGTCCTATGACATGTTGTGTTGCCATCAATGCCAAAGAGGGAGATTGTTGGATACAATTATCTGAAGGACATTGTTGGATTAGCTATGTGTTGTCTTTGATGTCACACAAATGTCATATCAATTATCATTCTCAGTATCTATCGAGTTCAGTCAGTCAGCTAAGCGGTTCTCAGTATCTACCGAGTTCAGTCGGTCAGCTAAGTGGTTCTCAGTATCTACCGAGTTTAGTCAGTCAACTAAGCGGTTCTCAGTATCTACCAAGTTCAGTCAGTTAGCTAAGCGGTTCTCAGTATCTACCAAGCTCAGTTGGTCAGCTAGGTGGTTTTTAGTGTCTACCGAGTTCTCTCGGGTGTCTAAAGGAAACATGACAGGGTAACAGTGTTAACCGAGCCTCCTCGGTTATCGAAGGAAAATTAGTGGTTACCAAGCTCTCTCAGTCTCCAAAGGATGTTGCAGAATTTGCTATGGTTACCAAGTTCTCCCTGTCACCGAAGGAAATCTTTTCAGGATTAATGTTTACCGAGCAAGGTCAGCCCTTTCAAAGAATTTTGTTATTACAGTTTGTTTATCCCAGCTGACTATTATAATAATTATTAGTGCCGACTTGACAATCTAAATGATTATGAAATGGCATATATATATATAGAAGGTCAAGTGGTGAATAAAAGATATACAACATGTAGAAATCATTTTGAAGAAAGGTGTGTGCGAATTTTGAAGGATGGTTAGATATCCTTGAGGAGCAGCAAATATTTAATTGATTAGTAAGGATCCAATGAAACAGAATAGAGATCTATATTCAGCAATTCAGTTGCAGGTCATTTCATTGTTACTCTCTAGCAATTGTAGCAGTGATATCAAAATCTCTTAACCGAGTTGGTTTAACAACCATTTTGTAAATCCTCTAACAAGGTAATAGTTCTATTGAATTATTTCAAGACCTCTTACAAGGCCACTCCTAGCAGGGTGATTAAATCCTCTAACAAGGTCACACCTAACAGTGTGTTTTGTAACCTTTTACCGAGTTGGCTTCTAACCGGGCATCACTTCAGAAGAGTGAAAAATAGTAACTAGTTACATTGGTGGTTTTTCCCATATTGGGTTTCCATGGTAAATCTGGTGTCTCTTGTGTTCATGTTATTTTCTTTATTCATGTAAGTTAATCAGTGATGAATGCTTAAGAATAGTTTAATTATTACACATTTCAAGGATCAAGTTTTCAACATTTCTCTGTATATTTACCGAGTGGCACAGTAAATAATTTGTTAAGATATTTAAGGGATCAGTGGTAATATTTTTGTGGTTAACTAATTCACCCCCCCTCTCAGTTACTGCATCTATATTTCCAACAAAGTATAGAATGCCCTAGACAATGCTTAGCCAAAGGGTGGAGATTTCTGATTTAGGATAAGGATTTGAAGCAACTTAAAGGATATGACACAAAGTGGATGGTGTAATAACTGGATTTGGTTCAAGGATGATGGATTTTGGCTTGGATGTTGGATTTTGGATTTGGGATCAAGGATGATGGGATGAGGCAAGGATTCTAATTTTGGATTGTTGATTCAAGGATGATGGAGGATGACCAAATGATGTTTTTCTAAAGGATGACCTAATATGAAATGATGATCTATGATGCAATCTAGGAAGATGACCAATGATGCAAGAATGTAACTAGGAAAATGATAAAGGTGCTACTAAGGATGAATGATGATGCAATGATGTAGCTAAGGATGATTTAGGATGTAAGGATGTTGAGATAGGATGTAGGATTCTAAATGAATGATGGGTAAGTGATGGGCCAAACTAGTCTTCACTCTCTAGGTTCACATAGCGATGATTGACCTAGAATTGGGCTACAAATTATTTCACTCTTGTGTTGTAACCCACATTATCTAGTTTCTCGTGATACTTGGTTTCTTCTTGGATTGCCTTTAGGGAAGGTTGGTGATCTTTTAGGTCTCTTTTTGTAATCTTCTTCTCCTGATGGACTCGAGAATTGGGAAACTTGGCTTTCTTATGTTTGATCGAATCAGACATAGTTTTGAAGGATTTGGAAATTGGATTTAATCAATGCTTCTGAATGACTTGATATTTTGATAGGTTCCTGATTTGGTTTCTAGTTTTATTTGCCTCCAATGGAAAAGGATAAAAAAGACTCAAGAGATATTCCAAAAGCAATCTCGAAAAAGGACACAACAACTTTGTGGGATACAAGCAAATGACCACTAATTTTTGATAATGTTCTCAGAGAATGTGTATGTTCTAACAACTATTTTCATTGAGTTTGAAACTTAAAAAAAACATCAATAAGAACTACATAAGGACAAGCTAGTATCAAAATCTTTGCCCACAACTTGGTATCCCTAAAAGGGATATAGATGATGAGTAATCTTTAGGTGATTTGAGAAACCACTTGGATCGATCCTTGCACAAAGATTTTGATACCTTCGTGAGTAGATTGGGAAGACTCTGATTTAAGAAGTGTATAATTTGGTATGTGGTGTCCTCCCAATCAGTTTGTATGTGCATGACTCACTTAAGAGCCTAGTTGACCATGTCGAAAGAGTAGGGATATTCACCTACCTCAGTCTACCATCAACACGCATCACTCAAGCTTGAGGGGATGAAGGGAGAGTTTTCTCAATGCTTTATTTCTATACCGGTCGGGGAAGTATCGGTTTGAGGTCATTCTCCAAAGAGGAATCTCTATTCTCTCTAGACAAGCCTCTCTAGAAGTAGAACAAATGAACTTGTCCAAGTTCAGTTTATTTTATGTCACTTAGTCTAAATAGGATTTGCAGAATTGGAAATCTCCTAGAAGCACATCAAAAAGGAGTTCTTTTCCAAATTGATTGTGTTTTTCAAACCAAGACTTGAAAACACACATGTTTAGAACTTGATTTGTTCTTTCTTTGAAAGCAATAAATGAAAGTTTTTTGAAAAAGATGTTACAAGTTTTTTACCCTTTTGCATTCAAGATTGAGTTTGCTCTTTAGGATCCCGATTTGAGCTTTGAAATGAAATGAAGTTGCTTTGTTTTAACTTTGGTCATTCAAGACTGTGTTATTTCTTTAGGACTCTAATGAAATGACTTTTGATTTTGACTTTGGTTTATTTCTTTAGGGACATTCAATATTTGGTGTTTTAGGATTCACTTTAAGAGCAAAAATGAGGTGTTCCTAGATTGCTTTAGGAATACAAAAAACTTTAAAAACACTCAAGATTTTGAAAATGATGTTTATTTTATCTATGAACAAAGTATCAATATTGATTTAGGAACATTTAGAATGGATTAGGATTGATTAGGAACTAATTAGGAATGACATGCAGATTTAGTCCTTTTTAAGCACTCAAATTTTGAAGTGTTCCTAGCTTGCAAAAAAAACCTAAAGCACTTATGTTTGGATGAATGAATTTATTTTTATCCAAAAATGAAACATTATAATTGAGTTTTATTTCTTTAGGATTGATTAGGGATTATTAGGAAACGTTTAGGAAAGATATGCAATTTTAGTCCATTTAAGGCATTCAAGAGTGGATGAGAGTTCATTTTAAGCCCAATAAATGAAGTTTTTAAGTTCCTAAACATGAAATAAGGTTAATGAGCCTTAAGTATTTGATATTTTTGTGATATTATTTCTTCCAATGATTTCCTGCAAAAACATGGAGTTAGAAATTGAAAATTTGAAGTCTAGAGGCACTAGGAGGGCCCAATGAACCCTAAAAACCAACTAACCCAAGTTTGAGGCCTTAAACATGACCCCTATTTCACATAAAGGTAGATAGGGCAGGTTATTTGATGTCCTTTACTTGTATGATTCAGGATGGAGGTTCATATGAGTCACTTTGACTCCTGGTACGAGCAAACAGGGTCATAAGGCTTAAAAAAGGCCTAAAATACATGCAGAAGTCCCATACGAGTAATGGGAACCTCTAGTACAAGAAAAAATAAGTGAAAATATGATAAAAAAAACCCCATGGAGTTTACTCATATGAGAATTCACCTAGAAAAGGATAAGATTTCTAAAAAAGTAGGTTTTTTGGCTCAAAAACCCTAAAAAAAGTAGTTGTGGAGGTCCCACCGGGCGTGCCAAAATGTGATCAATGTAAACCTAACTTGTTCAGAACATGCATAGACATTAAAAAATTATCCTAAGAAGAATATACTGAACATATAGTAAATCTATTTGCATGACACCTCAGATAGAGCTTAAACGGGAGCACCCTGTCACCGTTTGATTTGCTCTTAGATTAGGGATGTGGGTGTGCTCTCGAAAAACTATGAGCATGTCCCCAATGTAGATTAGGAAGGTTTAGGATCATTTAAGGATCATGGAAACCCCATAGTGTCACAGAATCAAGTATGGTGAACCTGATTTTCCCCTAGAGCCCCAAGGATCCAAATGAAGCTATAATGCAGAACTGAGCTATAAATGCCTATCCTAAGTTGATTTTAACCAAATATAAGTGTGATATGTGTATACACCTAAAAATGGTCATCTAGACTATTAGCCCCTTTTGCTAAATCATCAATTACTTATTCTTGATCAAATCCTAGTTCTATCATTTTTTCGATTATTTTCTATGGGCTAACCATCTTATCCTAAGTCTTTATTTATTAAAAGGAATATTTCCTCCCCTTTTAATAAATAAAAAGCCCCCACTTTTCTTCTTATCCTAAGTTGCACAAATAAAGCATTATTCTTATTTTATAAAAAGAGAAAAAACACTTTTTGTCTCATATGGACACAAAAGTCAACTCCTATTTTCCTATTGGAGGATACTTGTGCACATGGATTGCTCCTCTTTTAAGCTCCACCGTTGATTAAATCTTTTGCCTCTTAATCTCCATGGTCCATTCCTTCTCATTTCCTATAAAAGAAGAGCTCTCTTCTTCATTCTAGATCCCCAACTTTTTATGCTATTGTTATGCTACAGGTTTTCTAGGTCATCTTGGAGCTTTTGGAGATATTCTTGCATCTAGGGTTTGAAGATTTGGAGCATTGTTGGCATTCATCTTGGATCTTCATCAACAATATATCTTCTTGTCTTCATTCTTGCATCATCATGGCTTTCTTGCTTCATAGTTAGATTTCATTTCTTGCATAGTAGCTTCATTTTCATGGCATTCTTAGTTTAGATTCCTTTATGCTTTAGGTTAATTCATCTAGTTTAACTAGGAGGCTTTGTAATACTTGCATCTTTCATTTCCATAGTTTAGCTTGCATTTCCATTCTTAATCTAGCTTGCATTGCATTTCATTCTTGATTCTTGAGGATATTGGCATTCTTGCCCTTGTCTTCATTGAATCTCCCATTGCATGGTTTACTAGCAAGGTTATTGGCTAAATAGCTCTAGCTGAGAGCATTCTTAAAACCTTTGCACTCCATGCCTAGGGAGCTATGGATCGATTTGTGAGGCCTCATTCTTGAGTTCCCTTGCATGTAATGATCCATAGAAGTGTGACACATTTTTCACCACACATTTTTGGCGCCCACCGTGGGGCAGAGTAGACTAGCTTTGTCCCTTCTTTTTCTGCATTTTCGTCAATTTTTCGGCAAGTTTTTAGCGTAATTTTTGTTCTCTGGTTTTTTGTCACAGAATATCACGCGATACTTCTCAAGTATATCGCGCGATATACCTTACTATATGCGTGCGATACTTCGCGTCAGAGAAGAATCGCACGGCAGTATTGAGGTATATCGCCTGGTCTCAGGCGAAATATCGCGTGGACTGAGAAGTATCGCCTGGTGTCGGGTGAAGTATCGCACGATACTGTGTCTGAATCTGGCAGTGAGCTATTTTTGGGCTATTTTATCTATCTTGCAAGTTTCGGGTTGTTAGCTATCTTTTTGAAATTTTCTAAAATTTCCAGCGTTTTCAAATCCGTGCTACTCTGGAAAATGGGTGCCCATTTTTTTTGAAATTTTGCAAATGGTATCAAAGGTTTAAGTGTGATATATCGTTGGAAAGGTCTTTCCAAGCCCAATCCAACCATGATGGTTTCATTTTCAGATTTTATCATTTGATCAATTATTTTTGCAGATTATCAGATTTTTCATGTGCTAACCATTGTGGGTCTAACAAGTTGTGGTTGTAGGTGCACTTGCTTGAGATATTTTGCCAAAAGAACGCATGTCAAAGAGGGCTACTAATGGTTTTTGTAGGGCTGCCCTAAGCATAAAAACTAAATCCAGTGCTTGTTTAATTACTTTTTTTTATTAAGTGCGGCATATACTAGTTGTTTCATTTCATAGGCACTTAATACTTTGTGAAAGGAATCTTGGGGTGGTAGGAGAAGTATGCTCTTCACCTTTAGGTGAATCAAAAAATCTTGACCCATCTTGAGGTTTTGGAAGCAAAGGGGTAATTGGATCTTGCTTGGTGTGTTTGGGAGAAGTTTTTGAGATAGGGGAGTATGCTCTTCACCCTTGTGGTGAATCAAAAACCTTGAACCTCAAAAATCATCCATTCTTTGTTTAGCTTAGGATCCTTTAGCAGGCCTACTCTTGAGAAATCAAGAGGAATGACCCAAGTGGGGACAACCTTGTCATCATTTTCCTTGGTGGTGAGTGATTCCAACTCACTATAATCTCAAGGCTATCGAGGACACAAAACCTTGGTAGACATAGTACTTATCTTCGCTTGATGTGAGTAACTTGTGGGATTGTGACCATGAGGAAAGCATTAAGCAAGAATGCTTAAGGTACTCTTGAGGCCGCGAGGTCCTAGTCCTTTATGAGGAGCAAGAGGGGTGCTATGAACGGAAACCCTTACTATGAACCATTAGATAGAGGCCACCCTATTTTAGCCGCTTAGCTTCTTGGTGCAAGGATTGATCCAAGTGGACTTACCCAGATCACCCCAAGATACTCACCATATGTGTTCCTTTGGTTGTGTTTTTGACACCTCCATGACAATGCCAATACCTCTTGTGGGCAACCACTTGGTGTGAGGCAAGGGAGCATCAAGTTGTGGGCCACGTTGCTAAGTAATGAGCCTTGTCCTTCTAGGTAGTAATTGCTTGAATTATCTTCGATTGTGCTATGCCCGTGTAAACATTCTCAACATTCAAACAAATGGTAGCATTCATAAGGTTCTCTATTTTGATATCACAAGTGCTTGTCTTGACAAGGTTGCTTTTGCCCTTGTTTCAAGTGTTCTATGACATGTTTGATCACCTACTGTTTGCAAACTTGTCTTTTATCTGCTGTTACTGCTTGTCAAACTGAAAAATTGCACTATCCAATCTTTGAACTTGATCAAAACACTTCAAAACTGAGATTTTTATGTTCATTGGTTAAGAGTCACACTGTTTGCCTGGGAACTATCACACAAAGTTATTTTGCTATCTCACTACTGCTTGCAATCTGAAGTTGATTTGTGTCACTTCCAGTCATCCTTGGTCAGTCCAGGTCAGATCTTAGAGGTTATTACATGTTGCTCAATATTCAAATGGACTTCAATGGTATCAATTTGCACAAAATGACTCTTGGTCTTCTTTTTTCCACATCTCCCATATCTTCCTAGTCTTCCATTTCTCTTCTTCCTTCATGCTTCTTTCTCTTCTTCCTAACCTCTTCATGTCTTCTTGATCCTTTTCCTCTTATTATCTAGTCTACCTTCTTCTATTTCATCTCTTCTATTCATTTCTTTCATGCTTGATTCCTCCTCTTCTAGAATCATGAATTTCAACTATCTTGCTATAGAACCTCTCTTGAGAAGGGATGATCTCGAACTCATTGCTCAATTCGAATAGTATTATTTTTCCAAGCATCCCGCAAGTCATCAACTTAAGACAAGAGTAAACAAAAAGATGTTTGAGTCTGACGCCTTTGCTAGGATTATAGACATGATTCTCTCACAATCTCCTTCTTCCAAACACTCTTTTTCTTCTAGGTCTTCTCATCATTCTTCATCTTCCACATCTTACCATGCCTTTTCCAAACATCATTATCCTTCTTCATCTTACCATGACTCTTCTCAACATCATTCAAATTCTTCCTTAGCTAAGTTTTCTTCTTCCACTATGTCTTCATTTTCTCCTTCTTTAAGATCTTGTTCTTCTTCTACTTCCCCCAAGAGTCTTGCTTTTCTTCATGAGCCATACCATAATGAGCAACATGACAATCCTTGTAATACCTTTGATGACTATGATGATGGACAATGTAGTGATACTTATGACACCTCTACTCCTCAGAGTCCTCGCAGACTCATGCTTACCGAAAATGGGTCATCCTATTGGATAGATTGTGATGGTGATCCATATGATTCTGATTTTGAAAGAGAGTTTAGTGATGTTTGTAGACAATACCTTGATAATAATCCATCTACTACTGCTGAGGACTATAAAATACAACGCGCTGATTATAAACGTTACTACTATGAGCATTTCTTCTCTAAGAATTCCACTGCTAAAAATCAAAATTGTACTTCTGAGCAAGATCATATTAATGTTGAACCTTTGTCTTGTGATGGTCCCCTTCCATCCCCTACTTCCTCCAATACTCATACATCTCCTAAAGCTCCTGAGTCTTCCAAATCTTTCACAAATCCTTCACCCAACAAAGATCCTAATGCTTTTCATGCAGTTCCCTATAGTTATCCTCAAGAGCTACCTCTTCAAGAAACTCAAGCTAACCTTCACTTGGCTGAAAATAATTTCAATAATGCTAAACCTAAAGAGCCTAAGCCTTTATGCACTACAATGCCTACTTCAGCTAGTCCTTCACTATCTATTCCAAAGTCTTCCATACAATTTCAAAATGCTTCCTTGTCCTTAGAAGTGGCTTCATGTCAAGAGGACTCTAAAAATGATACAGAAAAGAATATAAAGAAAGATCAAGATCAAGAACCATCCATGTCATCCAATTATTTTCATGATGTCTCTGATCCATTTCATGGTTCTTTTGATCCTCTATGCTCTTCTACATTCATTCCACCATGTCTTAAGTCTTCTCCTAAGCAAGATCAAGCTACCACTTGCACTATTGAGCTTATTGATAATCAAAATAACCTTACTACGCTTGCACTTTCCAAAGCTGATACTTCCATTAAGGTTATTAAAAATAGTGTCGTTACTTCTGATGTTAAGCTTATTAAAAATCAAGAGAAAAATTCTACGCTTATGCTATCCAAAGATCCTTGTCACGATCAAAGTCTTCCATCTTCTTGTTCTACCACTCCATGTTCGCTTCCATTTTCTACTCTTCCTAAGTCTTTGCAAGCTTTGAACGATTCTATCAATGAATTTGCTCCTATTAAAGATGTTCATGATCCTATTGCAAATCCTAATGCTCACTCTAAAGATGCTGATGTCCTTGGTTGTCATATAGATGCTGATGAAATTATTGATTATCCTTTTGCATCTTCCACTTCCATCCTTGGACCTCTTCCACTGCTAAAGGCTTCATGCCTTCCTTCCATCTTGGGTCCTTATGTCCCTTCACTTTCCCCTCCTAACTCTCCTAATTCATCATCCATTTTGGGTCCTTACATCCCTCCATCTCCTATCTTTCCTCAAGATCAACATAGATGCATACCCTTGAATCCTTTTCATCCACTCACCCATCTAAACCAGTCATATTTTCCTCCTTCTTCCACAAGTCCCAAGTCTTTTGGAAGTAACTTGAATGTTCAATACCAGAAAAAGAAGCAATACAAGAATCCATCAAAAAAAGATCACCATGTCTCCTCTAATCGACATGGGCACATAAAGTCAAAAGAGATATCTAAGAAGAAAACTACAAGACAAGTATGGGTTCCAAAATCCATCATTACAGATATTCCCTCTAAATCATCAAAAAGAAATAAAAAGCCTAAGGCTATATGGATTCCAAAATCTCTCTTGAAAGAGTCTTATGTTGAACAAAAAGTGAAGTTGACATTCAAGCTTCCAAAGGCTTCCACTTCATCTTCTTCCAAAAATGATCTTTCATTCCATGTGCCTGAACCGCAACCTCTGCTAAACATTCATCATATTCCTTCACGTATTCCTTTATTCATATTTCCTCCATCCTCTCACCACCCTTCAAGGTGTGTGTCGATGTTGATCTTGCCTTCCTTCCCATCTACCCTTTCACAATCTTTCCATTCATTATCCTTCTACCTTCTATCCTTTTTCCTCATTTGCCTATTCCTCATATCTTCCAACCTCACTCGCTTTACATAAAGCCTTATCCTCCTTTTTTCTCTTCCATCTTCCTTTCCCTATCAGCATCTTTGAGCATATCATTTTGAATCCTTGGCATGTCAGGGTTTATCCTTTCAAGGAGTACTATCTAAAAAGCTTGCCTTCTTCCAAAAATAGAAAAAAGAAAAAAAAAAAAGAATGAAAAAATTGAAAATGTGCCATGGTGAAAACCTGGAAACAGGCGCCTTGGTAGCAAAAGTAAAGAGAAATAAATTCATCCTATGGTGACAACCACTCCCTTGTGGCACCTTGGATAAGTACCATGATGAAAACCTGGCAATCAGGCATCATGCGTAGTTCTTCTACATGTTTCATCCATTCCATCTTCTCTCGTTGATCTTGGCAATGTTCAGCTATACACGAATATTTGGCTATCTTGTGAGCTATCTTACGATGATCTTGCTTTCATTCCATTCATATTCATTCCTTCATTTTCCTCCATTCGTTCTAGCCTTTCTTTATCCTTTTCCCCTTTGGTCTTGATCTAATAAAAAAGAGTAAAAAATGATGCTATGAAGCCTCTTGACATGTCTACTCCTTTGGAATGCATCCTTTTCTTCTTTTGCAGTGCGCTTTCATGACTTATCCTATGCTGGCCTTTCATTGCTTGTTCAATGTGCTTTACATGATAATTTTTCCCTAGCTTGGGTACTCTTGAGGAGTTTGACCTTGAGGATTTCTTCCCTCCATTCGCCTTCATTCTCCTTTCCTCCATCTCATTCATGAGCTTTCCCTCCCTCTTGTCCTCCACCTTGCTAGACTTTGGGACTACACGATGTGATCTTGCTCATGAGTTTGATGCCCGTTTCTATCTAGGGCATTCTTTGTACATACTTTATGTTCCTGAAAAAATTCCAAAAAAAATTCATATACGATGCTGAAAAAAACCTAAAAAGCATATAAAGTACTGAAAAAATGAGCATCCTAGTGAAAACCTAGCAATAGGCATTTTGATGTCTCACCAAAAAAATCAAAAAATTCAAAAATTCAAAAAAAATTGAAAAAGTGCCTTGGTGAAAACTTGGAAACAAGCGCCTTGGTAGCAAAAATACAAAAAAATTATAAAAAGTCCTGAAAAAATTGTAATAAATCTATCAAGTGGTGAAAACCTGGAAACAGGCGCTACTTGAGACCCTCTGCACCTATGTCTATCAGTCTTGCATGGCGCTCTTTCGCTCCACTTCTTGCTTTGCCTCTCCTAGCCTGGAATTGATTCTTGTCTTAGTCTAGGGGGCATATGTTGCTTTAAGCTTATCTTGGGTCTCTTTGTGCGTCTGGGTTTCTTGGGCAACTTGGTTCCAATGGTGTTTTTCAACACCACCCTAATTGTGTTCTTCAACACTACCCTTGCGTCGAGTGTTTCTCAACACTTATCAGATGTCCTACCTGCAGTCTAGTATGATGTGATATTTCTCATTTGCAGATGTGATACTCAAAGCTTGACTCTATGACCTACACACACGCACTTGACTTGTTGAGATATGTTGACTTTATTTTTCTTTGTGTGCTGTCTATGAAGATTTCTTTGATGAGTGGTCTCTCCCTGAGAAGTTTTCGATGATGCATACCTAGAAGACTGAGGGTATGAGAACATGTTTTATTTCTTTATCTGCTTGTGGGTATATTTTGTTGGTCCTCACTGTCATGAGCATTTATGCTGGTCTTACTTGACACTATGGACCTACAAGGTATTATCCTTGACTGTTTCGCGAGTGCATGCTTATAGTCATCTTGACTTTCTTGTGTCTCGATGCGAGCATAATCTTGCTATATCAAACTTAGGTGATCTCACTGCATTAGTCATCTAGACCTACATGTCTTTGATGCCTAGGTGAGATTTCCACATTCCTATCTGATAAAGATCATATTCATATTCACATAGTTATGCTAGTGTGTATTGTATGATCTTGCGACGCTACCAATAACGCTCGATGATGATAATTAGATGTCTATTGGCTTTGTAACCTTACAAGTAAACCACTTTTCATGTAGCTTGCATTTCTTAGGTTCATGTTAGTTTAGTTTTGCATCTTGCATATGGAGAGAGCTCTCCTTTCATTTTTCATGGACTTGTTAATCAGCTGCGCTCACCTTTCGCTTCTTCCTGATCATGTCTTTCGCTTCTTGCCTTTCATATCACATCATTTTCTCTTCATTTCGGGATCAAAACTGAAATCCGCGTTCATCTTTTTCCTTCTTCCGTGCAGTTGGCTGACCTTTTGAGGTCTGATCCTTCGATCTTCACTGGGGCATTCTTCACCTTTTCATCCCCATCTCTTTCAAACTTCTAGTCTTTCATTCACTTTCAAATCTCAAGTTCAAATTCTTCCCCCTCCGTGGTGTTTTCGGGTTGAGGGACCGCTTGGTTCGTGCCCCGTGTCCCATGTGTGGGGCATATCTTCACTGCTTGATGGTTATTCTATTCTCTTTCTTCGATTATGATTTCTAGTGATTTGATCATGTTGCTCTTGCTTCTGCATTCCCTCTACTCAGATTTCGCTTTTGATCCCGAGGGGGCAGACACATCATATCTTATTAGCTATCTCTTTCCTAAGTGTTCAGTACTGTCGCTACCAGGCTGACCATGTAGGATTTGCTATCTCTCTGCACTTCATTCTTTGGAGTCAGATCGCTATTTGCTTTCCTTCTTGGCTATTTTCTTGCCTTCTTGGCTATCTCTTGCTTTCTTGGCTGATCTGAGTTGCTTTGTGATCCCAAATCGATCTCACATTTCAACTTCATTCTTTGACTACATGTGTTCCCAAATCGATCACACATTAGTCAAAGAGGGGCAAATGTATACACCTAAAAATGGTCATCTAGACTATTAGCCCCTTTTGCTAAATCATCAATTACTTATTCTTGATCAAATCCTAGTTCTATCATTTTTTCGATTATTTTCTATGGGCTAACCATCTTATCCTAAGTCTTTATTTATTAAAAGGAATATTTCCTCCCCTTTTAATAAATAAAAAGCCCCCACTTTTCTTCTTATCCTAAGTTGCACAAATAAAGCATTATTCTTATTTTATAAAAAGAGAAAAAACACTTTTTGTCTCATATGGACACAAAAGTCAACTCCTATTTTCCTATTGGAGGATACTTGTGCACATGGATTGCTCCTCTTTTAAGCTCCACCGTTGATTAAATCTTTTGCCTCTTAATCTCCATGGTCCATTCCTTCTCATTTCCTATAAAAGAAGAGCTCTCTTCTTCATTCTAGATCCTCAACTTTTTATGCTATTGTTATGCTACAGGTTTTCTAGGTCATCTTGGAGCTTTTGGAGATATTCTTGCATCTAGGGTTTGAAGATTTGGAGCATTGTTGGCATTCATCTTGGATCTTCATCAACACTCTATCTTCTTGTCTTCATTCTTGCATCATCATGGCTTTCTTGCTTCATAGTTAGATTTCATTTCTTGCATAGTAGCTTCATTTTCATGGCATTCTTAGTTTAGATTCCTTTATGCTTTAGATTAATTCATCTAGTTTAACTAGGAGGCTTTGTAATACTTGCATCTTTCATTTCCATAGTTTAGCATGCATTTCCATTCTTAATCTAGCTTGCATTGCATTTCATTCTTGATTCTTGAGGATATTGGCATTCTTGCCCTTGTCTTCATTGAATCTCCCATTGCATGGTTTACTAGCAAGGTTATTGGCTAAATAGCTCTAGCTGAGAGCATTCTTAAAACCTTTGCACTCCATGCCTAGGGAGCTATGGATCGATTTGTGAGGCCTCATTCTTGAGTTCCCTTGCATGTAATGATCCATAGAAGTGTGACACATTTTTCACCACACAATATGATGAATATTATATGAAAAGAAATTAAATAAGCTATGTTAATTGATTAAGCTAAGCTAGTGTGAGTTATGAAAGCATAGAAATGAGTTAAATCTAACAATATTAGAATTTAAGCTAAGTCTAAATGTAAATGAGCATGATAACAATGCTTAATATGAAATAGGTGAATTGGTGAATCTCTCTTGGAATGAAGATTATTTATAGGATTTGAGGAAGGGCTTGGGTTAAAAAGGGAAGTTAGGGTTAGAGTTAGGGTTAGGGGTAGAGTTTGGGGTATGGTTAGAGGTATGGTCAAGGGGATAAGGGTTAAGGGTTTCTCACACATGTATGAGCAACACTTGGGATGTGTGATTAGGGAAAAATGGTGGAAGAGGAGACATAGGCTTCATTAATAGGCTGTAAGAGCCATTAATGAGGGTGTAAGGGGCCATTAATGAGTCTATAAGGCTCATTAATGAGGGGGTTTGACCAAAAGTCAAAGGATGAGGGTTTAGACTAAGAGGGTTAGGAATCACCCTCTAAGTACGTTTAGGAAGGGATTAGGAAAGGGTAGACAGGTTTAGGGTTTAAATAAATATTTGATTTATTTAAGGATTGCGACATAATTTATTAATTTGTTTTTGATGAATAGAGGCATTTTCAATTAAAAATATAAAGAGTACCGAGTGACTTGCGGGGTGATTTTTCCCCGACCCTTTTTTGTGAATACTGTACTTTTTATATTTATTAAATATTAATTAATAAATTGGAGGGAAAATCATTCAAATTGGATTTAAATACTTTTGGGAGGGATTCTTTAATTAAATATCTTTAATTAAAATAGGAGAAGGGATAATGACAATAAAAACTAATTAATTAATTAATTAATGATGAGGTCATCAGGGGTTTTTGCAAAATAAAATATTTTTATTTGGCAAAGGGATTTTGGGTGGCTACAATTACATGCAATGGACTCAGTCGGTTAATGATATTATAGCTTACAAAGTTTCAGTCTTGAAAAGTTTTAAAGGTACTGATTCACCCCTCCCCTCTCAATACATATCTTTCCATAATCCCAACATGTGGTGTGCTAATTGAATCATTTTTTTTTGGAGGATGATAGGTTTTTGTTTCATTCAATGCAACCATAGTACTTAAAGGATCAAAGGTGTCCTATGGCTTCTTGGGATCAAACTCTTTTATCATGGGAGCTTCATAATCTCTATCAACCATTGTATCACTAGTTTTTTAATAGGATTGAGATCTACAAACACTTTTCTATCTGGGATTTTCTTGTTCCTTCTCTTTCTTTTGGATCTGGTAGTGCAAATAGGGGAATGACTCAAACTAGACTTCTTTAGCTTTTTAGAAACTAAACTTTCACTTTTCACATTAACAGTACGTATAATACAACTAGTAATAGAGTTGTTAGTAGAAATAACATGGGCCTGTGAGGGCATAGTAACATCAATGCTCATAGAGGTTTCTACATCACATATCATCATTTTCCCAAATTTTTGATTCCTCAACCATTTCTCAGATCTTCTAATCACTAGGAAGGTTGATGCAGGAGCATCCTAGGATTCTTGGAAATCCCGTGTCAACCAAAATTATGTTTATTTTGAAAGGAAGATTAGTATTTTTGATCTTAGTTGGTGAAGTATTTTCTCAGTTTTGGAATTTGGTTGCTCAGTTTCTGTGGTTATCGGGGTGCTTGGTCTTTGAAGAATGCTTGGTAACTAAAGGCATTGGTTGTTTCTAGCGCTCAACGATAACTATGTTGCTCGGTCATGCTTGGCATGGTCGGTTCTATGGTGCTCAGTTATTTCTATGACACTCGATGTTCTTGTTGAACAACATGGTTATTTGGATGAATCGGCTTGGATGACTGGTGCATTTAATTTGGGTCATGTTTCTCAAGTTATGGATTGACCATTGAACCTATGGGGACCTAGATCTAGCGTGTTGCATTCTTATATGTAGATCTGATAACTGTTTGGGCCATCTTGGGTAATGTAATTTATTGTAAGGCTATTTTGTAAGCCGAATGATGTTTTGGCATTTAATAATTGTTCGTAGGAGTTAATTGTTTCATCTAGCCGACTTGTGGTTGAGGATGAGTATTTATAGGATGGTTGGGTAGTTGTTTAGAAAAGGATCAGAAGATTCAAGGATTGGGAGTTAGTAGCTTGCGAGCTTACACACAGGAAGATTACTTGGAAGTTGTGAGTACAAGTTTAGATCTTTCCTGGGACCCTACCAGTGTCTTGCCGTGTTGCAGACCTCGACTAGCTAAGTGGTGAATTTGTGGAAAGACTTGGATCTTGTGAGATCTTGTAGACTGTTACTTGCTTTGCAATTGGCCATAATTAGGAAGGCCTTACAACCCAACACATTGCATGTAATCAGTGAATTTATGAATAAATATTCTAGCTTTATATTAGATCTGGTGTTATTATTATTGAATTTCGCTATGTATTGGGTTGGCTGCAAGGTTGGACAGTCCTTAATTAGATCCTCCATCCTTGACTACATCAAAGGTTTTGGCCTAAATTTGATCCTCTTCATCTTTATTCATGTCAATCTCTAGAATAGGTTACCCTTGTACCTTTTCATTATATTGTGATTCCAAGACATTTTCTCCATCACCATTTCCCTTGGTGATATTCATTTCTAGATTGAGAGTAATTATATGGTTCAAAGTGAACCGTGATCACATCCTCCTTCTCACCTCAAATTCATCATGATAATTTTCCTAGATTTCCTCCAATTAGGGAATATGAGAGAATCATACACCCAAGTTCAAGTGGGCTTGTGCGTAGCCTCTACTATAAAATCTAGGTCTAGCAATGTAATAGTGTAGGATTAAATTTTTCAATTCTATTTCTAGGTTCAAGGCATCTGAGATAGTTTTACAATGAGATAGCCCAATTCAATAGGGAGTGATACTCCTGAACTATGCCTTACTTATAGCTTCTTATCAATATGTGTTAGTTGTCTACAAACTTCAATTAGCACATAACAGTCAAGAGAATACCTTGGTAACCTGAATGAATCACCTTCAAAATCGCCAAATCGAATATAGGTGAACCTAGGAAATTGGATAAAATAGATGTAGTATGTGCTTAATAGTTGCATATCTTCATCTGACATTCTTCTGTTAACATTTCCCTATAGTTCATGAACCAATCTACCAAGAAAAAATTATTTGGCCTTCTAAAATTTTCAGAATATCTCTGTTATTGTAAATGGGGGAAATATTTGTAAATATTCATTCCATTCACCCATGGTTCATGGTATAGTACTTTCCATGGTCTTGTACATGCTAAGAAATAGAAAAGGTACGAGGACATAAATAAATTCTTATTTCCAATGAAATTAATTAGACCTTCATTCAACCCTATAACAATAATCTTAGCCCAATCCAAATATTGCTGCCCTCCAAGAAGAAATTGTATGAAAAGTACATCTAGTCCTCCCAATAAAATGAATTTTGGTTCCCCTTAAGTCCATTCTATTGGAAAGTGAGCCATTCAAGGTTTTCATTTATGGAAACGCTATATTTATGTATGATCATGTAGAGTAAAACATAGTTTTGGTGATAAGGTGTTGAAAAATGACTAAGTCTAGGAAGACGTTTACTAAGTACAAGAGTACAATTTTGGGCAGTGAGCATTGCATATGATAAAATAAGTCTTGTAAACTTAGAGAAAGGTAAATTATGATGTGGTAGACCTTTAGTTAAGGTTTCTTGTGTTTTGAAGTTTAGAGATGAGAATTACAACTAGTTGAGGACATGTGATGGTAGTGAAGTAGCGATACATAATAGTTGAATGGTCGCAATGATTAAGGGAGTATAATGTGGAATCCAGACATGCTAAGTTGGATATGGATTAGGTCCTACCATAATTTTGATAATTTATGATCATCAAATTTCTATTTTATATTTGGATAAGAGTTGGTCATGATTTGTGATGCATTTGTGAGCCGACTGGTTGAGGAATTGATTATATATATAATGAGGTTTTGAGAAGTGAAGAAAGGAAAAGATACGATCATGTGTATGTATGCACTGTGATGTTAGAATCAGACATAGAGTGGTACAAGCTATAACTAGAACTACTTAAGCATATTAGATGCTTGTATAAGTTCATTTTTGATAAATCATTGTAACAAAGATAAATTTTTGATTGTAAGAGCAGTATGCCCATTATACACCTCTAACAGGGTTTTTGTATTCCTTTAACAAGGAAATATGCTAATGTAATAATCAACTCCTAATAGGGCTAGGTTTCCTAATAGGGACACAATAAATTTAGTACATATTTGTGGGTACCATCCCCACTGGGGTTTTCCCTTAATAGAGTTTCCTCGAGAAAAAAATTATGGTGTTATGAGTTGTATATTTTCTATTTATGTTCTTTTCATTTTGGTAATTATTTGGTTAATATGGAAATTTCTAAGATCAAATAATTTTTTTTGTAATACTGATTCACCCCCCCTCTTAGTATTACTTAATCCTAACAATTGGTATTAGAGCACTAGGCCCTTGGAGAGAAAGCCTAACATCTTAAGGGAGATCAAGATGGATTTTAAAAGTTTGAAAGATAACTTTGAAGAAGCACTTGAAGACTTAGATAAAGAGAAAGCTGAAAATGGAGATTTGAAATTTAAATTAAGAAGAGAAGAGGGTTTCATCAAGAAACTTAAAGAACAACTTGAACTTTCCTGGAACTAGAGGCAAGATAAAAGATAAAAGAAGATTCAGATAATGATTCATCAAATCAAATCAAACAACTTGAACTAGAGAATGAAGCATTAAAGATGTATCATGAAAATACTTATATCAGATGCATAAAGAAATTCAACATGAGAAAGATGAAATAATCATAATTGAAGAGAGCTTGAGGAGTGATAATGTTCAGATGAAAAAAATGCAGCTTGAACTCGATGATTACATGAATAAATATCAAGAATTGGAGAAATACAATCACATCATCAAAGGAGAACTTTTGAGGCTAAGAAACACATTGAAAAACTTCATATGAGTAATGATAAGATCACTGATCAAAGAAAAAGATAGAAACCTAAGGGAGACATGATAGGAGTTGGCTTTGATGGATCAGAATGTTCTAAAACTCAAGAAAATAGATATGAAGAGAAGATAGAAAGACCCACTCATGAAGAGCCTAGAGAGAATATTAGACCTTTTAGAGGTAGATGTTTTGGATGCAACAAAATAGGGCACATGAAAATAAATTGCAGAGGTAAAGCATCTTACAAGCCCTTTATTGGTTATTGTTTCAATTGCTATGCATATGGACACAAGAAGGTAGAATGTAAGAAGACTGATCAATCTAGAACCAAGAAAGATTATATTAGTGAAGAAATAACATCCAAGATGACTTGTCATAAATGCAATAAATTTGGACACATAGAAAAGTAATGTAAATTATAGGTAAATAAAAAATAGATCACCTCCTACATGTTACAAATGCAATAATCTAGGACACATAGCGAAGTTTTGTTGGTATAATGGAACTGAGAATAGAAGTGGACCACATCCTATTTTTTTGAAGAAAAATGTTGGTGATACTAGTAAGAGTCTTGCACAATACATGGATGAATTCAACAACCATTTCAAGAAAGTAGATATTGATAATGGTAAGGTATGGAAAGTGAAGGAACCAAGTGAGGAAAAGGTTTGGGGAGAGTCAGTAGATGCTACTGATTCTTCACTTGATGATTACATTATCACATCGACCTAGATGAACAAACATGGCCTTAGAGGGAGCATTGGAAAGATACATTAGAGAATTATCTAGCCCTTGTTTATAAAGAATAAGCTCATGCAAGCTTCTGGAGAGTATGTACGAATGATATGGAACATGTATCTATGATCGCATAGCTTTACAACCTATATCCTATGATCGCTAGATTGATGGTCGATTGGATCATTGCAAAGATGAGTTCATTGGGAACTATGCCATTTCTTTTGACAATGAAGTATAAGGGTAATCAAAAGAACAAATCTAATCACTATTCAAAGAGCAAAGTCGAAGAAGAGAAGTGTTTTGAGCAAGAAGATCAAGGAAGCTAGGGCATTTGCGACTGATCGAAGAAATAACTCACAGATTTATCAAAAAAGGTATTTAGCTTACTTGTGAGCTTGTGAATATGGATACACCTTTGATATTTGATGTAAATGAGAGATCTAGATACAAGTTTAAGAGAAATCCTTACAAATCCACTGAGGATGACCCTGAAGGTGAATTTTCTCAAATGCCCTAAGGATTTCTACATGTAGAGGATATTAGGGATTACATCCACTGTAAGTATGAGTCTTTGGGAGACTTTGAGATATATAAAGAAATGAAGGATATGATCAAAGATGATAGGAAATGGAAGGATGAGTTCGCTCATCTTGAGAACCTTAGTGTGATAAAAATGGAAGAGTTATATGAGTTTGAAGAAGAAGAATGGTTTAAGATTGTGTTGAGTAGAGTGCATGACCAATTCATTTGGATTGGTGACCAACCTATAAAGATCTACAGTGAGTTGACCTATGACATTACTAGTTGGGATAACTCTAGAATTATCCCAGTAGCAGAGAAGAATACAAAGAAACGAGTGGAAAACCTAACCCACTCTAAATGGGATAAGCAAGTGATGACAATGGCCAATATCTTCCAACAAGATGCTATATTGGTTACAAAGTTATTAGGATATAAATTTCATTATAGCAGTTGACAAAATTCAATATTAGCTGGTGTTATAATGATGGCTTATAAAATGGTGAAGGATAATGTTAAGTATAACCTATGTGAAGTGCTAGCACATAAATTCATGGAGAATGTTAAGAAAATAAAGAGAGATAGAAAAAATGCATTTAGATTTGGATCATTGTTGATACATATGTATATACACATTGTGCATAAATTTCCTGGCATGCACCCAAGAGCTTGGAGAGATAATGAACCTACTGGTTTCACTAGTAAATTCTAGCTTATTTTTTGACGAGGTTTAGTTGATTATTAGACGCCTATTGGTCAGCTAATAGACCATAACAGTCATCGGATTTTTTTTGTTGAAAATACCACACTTAAAATCTCTGTCGCAATTGTGACATCCACAGAGGTTGAACTATCGATGAAAATGACATCAAAATCATTGCTTCAAACTGGAAGAATTGTCGGTTATAGCCTTATCCCTACGACCAATGTACGTCGAAATTGTGACATAAAATCATCACAATAAACGTCAAATGTATAGCTTTCTCATTGATATTTCTATTCTTTGTTGGTTGAAATATCGACATACAATATAATTTTTTTAATATATATATATATATATATATATATATATATATATATATATATATATATATATATATATATATATATTATCAAATTAAGCACAATAATATTATGTCATTGTTGTTTACTGTTTACAAATAGTCACACATTTTTGGAGACAATGTAATTGTATACCCAGACGATGCAGAGAAACTCCTGCACCTCCAATTCCAAGTTGACTACATTTGTTGCTCATGAATACAAGGTCCTCCAACAAATGTATTCAACTTGGAATCGGAGGTGCAGAAGTTGCTCTACATTGCTTGGGTACACAACTCAATTACGTTGTCTCCAAAAAATTGTGACCATGATGCCTACAATTATGTTTCTCAGCTATTGTGAAATCTACATTTATGTTTCTCAATTGTCATGTTTATGTGCATGTTTTTTATGTGTTTTGGATAGTAAGTCTTATTTAATTTGTCCATGGACTAAGACCTTAAATTATTGAGCTTCTCTTTGTTTTGAGAAGAGTATAACATTCTCTACTTAACAGGGACAACCACATGAAGGTGGAAGCTCATCTGGCCCCTCCTAGGAGCCTCTTATGACCCTTTATGACATTTTAAGACCTCTAAGATGTATTCTTAGGGATCGTAAATGGTCATAAAGGGTCATAAGGGGTCTTGGGACACAAAAACTAAGAAACATAATTGTAGGCATCATGGTCACATCTTTTTGGAGACAATGTAATTGAGTTGTATACCCAAGTGATGGAGTGCAACTTCTGCACCTCCGATTCCAAATTGACACTACGGGATTCAAAGACCATAGATAAGGAATAAATTTAGAGAGCGGAGGAGGGCCATAATGACAAAAATAATATAGGACAAACCTCAAGTTAAAAGAGGCAACTGCAAACATTTTAATAGATTTTTATTATTAAATAATGAAATTTGCATATACTAGTGTTCTAAGCCCTCTAATTACATGATTTATTATTGTAAGCCCCCTCTAACTTACGCATCTAGAAAATGAAACTACAACCGATTGGGATTGAGACAAACCTTATAGAACAACAAAAGATAGGAAGGATCGCTTTCCAACATCTATTGAATACATATATTGGAGGACCTTGTATTCATGAGCTACACCTTGTATTCATGAGCTACAGATGTATTCAAAATATGTATTCAACAGATGTTGGCAAGTGATCATTCCTAGCTGTTGTTGTTCTATAAGGTTTGTCTCAATCCCAATAGGTTGTAGTTTCATTTTCTAGATGCATAAGTTAGAGGGGGCTTACAATAATAAATCATGTAATGAGAGGGCTTAGAACACTAGTATATGTAAATTTCATTATTTAATAATAAAAATCTATTAAATTTTTTGCAGTTGCCTCATTTAACTTGAGGTTCATCCTATATTATTTTGGTCATTATGGACCTCCTCTGCTCTCTAAATTTATTCCTTATCTATGGTCTTTGTATCCCGTAGTGTCAACTTGGAATCAGAGGTGCAGAAGTTGCACTCCATCACTTGGGTATACAACTCAATTACATTGTCTCCAAAAAATTGTGATCGTGATGCCTACAATTATGTTTCTCACCTATTGTGAAATCTGCATTTATGTTTCTTAGTTTTCGTGTTTATACCTTCTCTCATTTGTTGGTGTAATTCCTCTTTGAGTATCCCCATTCTCCTATGCATCCAAAATGAACTCATTCCAATCCCTCACTGGAATAAAGGGAGACTTCATACCACACTGCACTCAAACTTTAGCGAGACTTCATACCACACATCATTCGTAGATTATGTTCAATGCGTTATTTACACTTGTATTGGTGGGAAAACTCTTGAAAACACGCAAAAGAGATTGCATTCAACCATGTTGTTTACATGACACATGTAGTTTACCTCCAGCATAAATCAACGTTGCATACAAATCTGCGGATGCTGCATGGTATGAAGCCTTGCTCAAGCTTGAAAATGATAGTCAATCCATAGTTAAGGTCAAGGAACAAATGGAATAACCAAGAAAACACTATACGTTAAATCATGTGATTGATAGAAGATTGGGGCTCACTTGAGACATAAACATGAAGAATTATTCTAAAAAAAGATGTAAACCATATATATGCGCACTTGAGGCAAAGAGAAGTTATGTCATATCAATATTAAAATATTAGTTACAATATGAAAATACTAAACTAACTGATTCCTGAGTTCATCTCTGCATATGGTCGCAACAAAGATATGCAATTGCAATACAGAGAAGGCATCGTAAAAATATAATTTCAAAATTTTCCCTAGCCTGACATGTTTTGCACTCAAATCCTTCATTGTGGATAAGTGGAGATGGGTGGATAGATGCAGATGAGTTGTCATCGACCCAACTAAAGTATTCACAACCATTATTTCCTTGTGATACCCAGTCTACATTAGTTCTTATATTATAATGAATAGTATTTACATTAGAAACTTTAAATATATACACATTAGCAACCTTTTTTCTATTTGGGCAGCACCAAAATTGTCATCCAGGGTTGTTCAATGTCTGTGAAGTCTTCAACACACACTGCCCATCACCACATTGATAGTTTGGCACATTGACAAGAGTCATCGAGCCTATATCAATAATACACCAAGGAGTACCATTAGAAATATTAACCATTTACAATAATGAAAAGTAAACCTAAATCAAATAGCTCATTTTTTTATTAGCATGTGTAGTCTCTGTGTATATGAAAAATGAAAGAAATATGAAGCTGAAATAAAATAGTGAACAAAATAGTATTTCACATAGAGTGAATGAAATATACCATCAAAAGAAGGTGACAAAATCCTATCACGAAGCACAAACATAGGAAATAAAAAAGGGACAAAAGACAAGAAATAAGAAAAATCATTATGACTATAGAAAAATCATTTATACTATAATAAAAAAAAGAAACACTCTTTGTCAACAATTTTCAAAATCATTAGGACAATAGAAAAATAATTAAGATTATACAAAATCAAATTTTAGAAATGGACGGTTCGACTGATGCTTTGCCATTACAATAATTGAGCATTCATCATTTGGTATTGTGTATTCCATTTAAGTATGTCAACAATGTTCAAAATCTTGTCACCAAGCACAAACAAGAAATAAGAAAAATCATTAGGACTATAGAAAAATCAAGTTCTAGAAATGGACGGTTCTGATATTGCTTTATCATTACAACACTTGAGCATTCATCATTTGGTACTTCTTGGTGTATTCTCTGTGTGTGAAAATTGTACCTGATCTGTAGACACAACACTTCAGTAAAACATTAGAGGTTAGCAAAAATAAAATCGTACAATGAATTGAAAGCTAAACTAAATAGGCAATTTACTGCCTTCTAATAGGTGCGAGTATGATGTTCTCAGATTGTTATCAAGATCAGTGACCTTGATGACACCTAAATGAAGGATTTGAATGCAAAACTGATATGAAATGTATGCAATTAATCTTTTTTTTTTTTGGATTTTAGATGCAATAAGATGAAAAACTTGATATGAAATCTATGATATGTAAAAACTAATATGCTATGAATTGATCTAACAATGATATGATATGAAAACTACATGAATGTAAAAACCAAATTGATCTCACAATAGCCCTGATTTGCAATAAGCTTTGATTCTCTAGATAGCAATTCTTCAGCGTGATTATACAAAATTATGAGATGATTTGGGATGAGCTGAAGCCTTAATTTATAGAAATCCAGGGCTTTGAGGATGCATGGATAAAAGCCATAAATCACTCAAATAAACTCAACTTGATTTTTGAGTTATCTGAAAATAAAGATAATTTAATTCACAAAAACATGCAAATCATGCAAAAACAACTTTTTAACTCAAATTAGAAGTTTAGATCAACTTTAAAACTCAAAAATGATGTTGAGTTCCAAAAAGTCAATAACTTGCATTGATTTTCTGATTTGGAGTTTAACTGCTCTTTGATTGTGCACATGGATAATTATGAATTAATAAATAAATAAAGTGATTTATTCTCAACTTAACTGATTTTGAAAAATAAAACAATTGATTTATGGGTTAATCAATCATTTAATCAAACTTTTATTCAAAATTACAATATTAAAAATTGACAAAAATGATTTAATTAATTAAATAAAATATTTAATCAATTATTTGTAAGATTGTGGATTTATTGTCAAAATTAAATATCATAATTAGGAATAATGGAATTAAATTCAATTAAATAATTAAGTGGCAAAATTAAATCTAATTAATTAAATATTTAGAATATTCAATTAATCAAACTTTAGGATAAATAAGATTTATCGCCAAATAATCATTAAATTAAAGATAATTATGATGATTAGGAATATTACTAGGAATATTCCCTGATGCAGAATTTAGGATAATCAATTAGGATTTGATGATGTTCAGATGTGCCTTAGGTTAGGACTTTTGATGAAGGGTGCTCCCCTTAATACCACAAACACATAACAGACATAGAGAAACAACAACAATAATATGCAAGAACAGAAAATTGGCTTCTTATTATCTCCACAAATGTGGAATTACAAATTTTCAAAATTACAACATGCAGAGCCACATGGGCATTCCCTTACAATATTCTGTAGGACAAAGCCTCGAATCAATACCCAGATCTACTACCCAGAACTATTCTGAACTGCCTAAGACAATAATACAGCCTTCCTTATATAGGCAATTATCCACCGCCTGGGAAGGTTCCAGAATTTTAGCCAATAAGGCCGACCAAACTTAGAATTATTTTATTTTACATTTTATTACATCATAGTCGGCTCAAGATAACCTTTGAAACCCGAATAGAAATTTTGAAGAAAATTATTTTTCGCCATTTCAGGTGGCCCAACTTCCGAAGACCATAAGTCATCACCAGTTGACCCGCTCGGCCACTATAACCCCATTTCGGAAATGCCACGAAGCGCTCTACAAGCTTGACCAACGCAAGCGCTTGTCACCCAAATTTTTGACCTCATCCGGGGCCTCTAAAGCCTTCAAAACTGAGTTCGAAGTTTCTGTACCCTGCTGCCAATACCGAAAATCTTCAATATCTTCCAATATACACTTGATCTGGCAATGAAACTTTACTGGCAGACTTATATGACCAAAATCAACCTCCAAGAAAGAAATCAGATCATTCTGAGCACATACGAAAATTACCAAAAATAGCAACTTTCCATAAATAGCAGCTCTGCACAAAATAGCCCTTATTGAATATAAAAATAGAAATATTTTTGGGTGATGCAAGATTGCTCTTACACCCAGGATGCTCCTGCATCAGACACCCAGGGTAATTTGAGAAGTGACCCTGTCACGACTCAGGTGTGCAGAGGAAAACCAAGACGGTTAACCTCCACCCTTGTTAGCCATGATGAATCTTCAATAGGTCGTCCTTTCCACTTGACCAGATATTCTTCATATGTCCTGTTCCTTGTGCTTCTGCCAACACGACTGTCCAGTATATCTTCGATCTTCTTAGTGTCTGAACTAGTTGCTGGAATACTCCACTGTGCTGCTGCAACCTCATCTTCAACACCTCCTTCGTGATACTCTGTCAAATCTGAAATGTTAAACACTGGTGAAATATTCAGCTCACTAGGCAATTCTACCTCATATGCATTTCCTGAATCATGCTTCTTCAGTATCTTACATGGTCCTAACTTCTTCATTTTCAGCTTGTTATATGTACCAACTGGAAACCGCTCCTTCCGCAAATGAACCATGACTTCATCACCAACCTGAAATTCCTTATACCTCCTTTTCTCATCTGCCTTAGCCTTATACTGTGCGTTCATCTTGGTAATATGCTTCCTCACCTCCCCATGGATGTTCTTCAAGTGTTCTGCAAAATCCTCAGCTTCAGCACTACTTATTTCTCCGTTATCTATCTTCCTTAATTCAGATGCATTTCTTGGACTACTTCCATATACAATCTGGAATGGTGATTTACCAGTGCTCCTGTTGACAGAATTATTGTATGCAAATTCTGCCTCTGGTAAAATCAAATCCCATCCTGTTGGCTTATCTCCAACCAAACATCTCAGCAAATTTCCCAAACTTCTATTCACCACCTCTGTCTGTCCATCAGTCTGTGGATGATGTGATGAACTAAACTTCAAATCTGTCTTCAACTTCTTCCACAATGTACGCCAGAAATATCCAACAAACTTAGTGTCCCGATCTGAAACTATGGTCTTTGGCAAACCATGAAGTCTCACTACTTCTCTGAAAAACAATTCTGCTACATGAACAGCATCATTAGTCTTCTTGCAGGGAATAAAATGTGCCATCTTTGAAAATCTGTCAACCACTACAAAAATTGAATCATGTCCCCGCTGAGTCCTCGGTAAACCAAGAACAAAGTCCATGCTGATATCCTCCCAAGGCTTCTCTGGTACAGGTAATGGCTGATACAACCCTGTATTCTGCTTCACTCCTTTCGCCATCTGACATACTCTGCAACTCTGTACAAACTTCTTCACATCTTGCTGCAATTGTGGCCAATAATAATTTTCACTAACCAAAGAAAGGGTTTTGTCACGACCAAAATGTCCAGCCAATCCCCCGCTATGCTTCTCCTTGATGAGATTCTCCCTCATAGAACTTCGTGGAATGCACAACTGACTCTCTCTGAATAGCATATCACCCTGGATGATGAAATCCAACCATTTCGTCCTGTCTAGAGTAACAGGTTCTGTACAAGCTTTCCAAGCTTCACCAAAATCAGGATCCTCTGGATATAAATTCTTGAGTTCCTTGAACCCAACCACTTCAATCTGCATTTCTGTCAGCAATAGTTGCCTTCTGCTAAGAGCATCTGCAACCCTATTAGACTTTCCACTCCTGTGTTTCAAAACAAATGTATAACTCTGCAAAAACTCAACCCATTTCAAATGCCTTTGATTCAATTTTCCTTGACTATTCAAATATTGCAAAGCTTGATGATCAGTATACAAAACAAACTCCTTAGGAAGCAGATAATGTCTCCACTTCTTTAATGCCTGAACTATAGCATAAAATTCCTGATCATAAACAGAATATTTCCTCTTGGCATCATTTAACTTCTCACTGAAATAAGCAATAGGCTTACCTTCTTGGCTCATAACAGCTCCTATTGCAGTACCACTAGCATCACAATCTACTTGAAACACTTTATTAAAATCTGGAAGTGCTAAAACAGGTTGTTCTGTAACTTTTTGTTTCAACAATTGAAAACTCCTTTCTGCCCCATTAGTCCACTTAAACTCTTTTCTATCCCCTCTCATTGTTTCAGTCAAGGGTCCACAAATACTGCTAAAATTTTTGATAAACTTTCTGTAAAAGCTAGCTAGACCGTGAAAATATCTTACCTCAGTAGCATTCCTTGGAGTAGGCCATTCAAGGATAGCCTGTACCTTCTCTGGGTCCATTTTTAGACCTTCTCCTGAAACTACAAACCCCAAATACACCAACTCTTTCTTCACAAAACTGCACTTCTTCAAATTAATCAACAATTTCTCTTCTCTCAGCTTCTCAAATACCATACGAATATGCATCATATGCTCCTCCAATGTCTTACTAAAGATCAAAATATCATCTAGATAAACAATGACAAACTTACCCAGAAATTCTTTCAGAACCTCGTTCATGAGCCGCATGAAAGTGCTCAGTGCATTGGTTAGCCCAAAAGGCATGACTAACCACTCATACAGTCCTTCCTTTGTCTTGAAGGCAGTCTTCCATTCATCTCCTTCTCTGATCCGAATCTGATGATATCCACTCTTCAGATCTATCTTTGAGAAATACACAGCTCCACTCAAACAGTCCATAATATCATCCATTCGTGGCAATGGAAACCTGTACTTGATTGTGATCTTGTTTATTGCTCTGGAATCTGTACACATCCTCCACTCTCCATTCTTCTTTGGTGCTAATACCGCAGGTACAGCACAGGGACTCAGACTCTCTCGAATCAACCCCTTCTGTAACAGTTCATGTACTTGTCTGTTCAACTCCTCACTTTCTGCAGGTGTCATTCTGTGTGCTGCCTTATTCGGCAAACTTGCTCCTGGGATCAAGTCCATCTGATGACTGATCTTCCTGACTGGTGGTAATCCATCAGGCACGTTATCGGATACAATATCCTGAAACTCATTCAACAAATCTGCAACTTCTACAGGAACATCTTCTACTTCCTCTTTACCAGCTTTTGGAATTAAAGCAAAACATACATGCTCATGCCTCATACCATCTAGGAATTTCCTTCCATCAACAAATGTTATTCTTGCATTACCACATACCTTTTCTTCGGTCTCCTTCAATGGCTTTAGCTTATGTCGCACTCCATCTTTTGTCAGGGAATAAGTATTCGCACGACCATCATGTACAGCACATCTGTCAAACTGCCACGGTCTACCCAATAACATATGACATGCATCCATAGAGATGATATCACATAGTACCTCATCTTGGTACCCACCGATCTTGAACTTCACTAGGCATTGTTCATTGACCATGACCTTGTGGTCATCCTGTACCCAGGCAATCCGATATGGATGTGGGTGTTTCTATTTCTTGAGCTTCAACTTTGTCACCATCTCTTCTGACACCAAATTGTCAGTGCTTCCACTATCAATGATCACATCACAACATTTACCTTCACACTTGCACCTGGTGCGAAACAGGCTCCTCCTTTGCTCAGGTTCATTCTCACCACTCAATAGAACTCTTCTGTTAATCAACGTTTCTCCTCTTTCAACATCTTCAGAATTTGATGATCTGGCATCTTCATCTACATGTGCAACTCTGGCCTGGCCTTCATTTATCCTGTCTGTTCTGCCTTGGTGCTGAGGACATTCAAATGCCCTATGACCTTCTTCTCCACAGTGAAAACATGTTCCACGGAAGCCTCCTCTTCCAGATCCTTGTCCTCGTCCTCTTCCTCTCTGATCTCTATTATTCTGATCCTGGAAGCGATTGGAATTATTTCCACGCTGATTCTGACTGCTACTGGCCTCATCCTTCTTTTTCGGATCTTCATTTTGGCCACCATATGACCGTCCACCAGATCGTCCACCGCGACCTCTTCCGTTTTGTCTGCTCTCGAACTTCTTGTTCAGCTTTTCCTCTACTTTTAGGGCAAATTGGTATGCCTCCTCAATACTGTTCATTCGAACCAGATTCAGCTCCTCCTGAATGCTTGGCCTTAACCCATTAAGGTATCGGGCAACTTTCTCCTTATCAGCTTCGGCATGGCCTGTTCTGATGAGGAGTCGATAGAACTCCTCTGTATACTCCTGAACAGATTTTCCTGCTTGCTTCAAACTTTGCATTTTCTTCAGTAGGTCAAGCTCATAATCAACAGGAATGAACTGTCGCTTCAATTTTTCCACCATCCGATCCCATCTTGTGATTTTATCTTTCCCTCTTCTATTTCGCTCCAATTGAATTTCTTGCCACCAGATCTTCGCATGACCTTTCAGTCTGGCCTTCGCAAATTTGACTCTATCAGGATCGTCAACATCTTCGTACTCAAAATATTCCTCACATTCATTGATCCAGTCAATCAATTCCTCTGGGTTAAGATTTCCAAAAAATGTAGGAACCTCAATCTTAGGTCTTTTCCCAATCTTGGAAATGGCCCGAAAAAGTCTTTCTTCCTCCTGGTTCACAATTTCAACTTCTCCTGCTTGATATTCTTCTTCGGCTTCATCCTTGCTTTCATCTCTGACATTAAGATTCATTCCTCTACGAATCTCTTCTTGCAATGCTCGCACTTGTCTCTGCAGCTCTCTAACCTCAGGTGTCACAACACTAGGTCTTCCGCCACATTCTCTTCGTGGAGGCATTTTCGTGATGCGCGCTGAAACCCTAACCACGGTCCTGGTGCAAACTGCCTCACAGTCGGCGATCTGTTTACACACTCAAGAACCCCTACTCTGATACCACTTGATGAAGGGTGCTCCCCTTAATACCACAAACACATAACAGACATAGAGAAACAACAACAATAATATGCAAGAACAGAAAATTGGCTTCTTATTATCTCCACAAATGTGGAATTACAATTTTTTAGAATTACAACATGCAGAGCCACATGGGCATTCCCTTACAATATTCTGTAGGACAAAGCCTCGAATCAATACCCAGATCTACTACCCAGAACTATTCTGAACTGCCTAAGACAATAATACAGCCTTCCTTATATAGGCAATTATCCACCGCCTGGGAAGGTTCCAGAATTTTAGCCAATAAGGCCGACCAAACTTAGAATTATTTTATTTTACATTTTATTACATCATAGTCGGCTCAAGATAACCTTTGAAACCCGAATAGAAATTTTGAAGAAAATTATTTTTCGCCATTTCAGGTGGCCCAACTTCCGAAGACCATAAGTCATCACCAGTTGACCCGCTCGGCCACTATAACCCCATTTCGGATATGCCACGAAGCACTCTACAGGCTTGACCAACGCAAGCGCTCGTCACCCAAATTTTCGACCTCATCCGGGGCCTCTAAAGCCTTCAAAACTGAGTTCGAAGTTTCTGTACCCTGCTGCCAATACCGAAAATCTTCAATATCTTCCAATATACACTTGATCTGGCAATGAAACTTTACTGGCAGACTTATATGACCAAAATCAACCTCCAAGAAAGAAATCAGATCATTCTGAGCACATACCAAAATTACCAAAAATAGCAACTTTCCATAAATAGCAGCTCTGCACAAAATAGCCCTTATTGAATATAAAAATAGAAATATTTTTGGGTGATGCAAGATTTCTCTTACACCCAGGATGCTCCTGCATCAACTTTGATGTCGATTTCATTCGATATGTCGATATAGAGGTTAATGAGCTTATAGCCAATTTTTGGGGTATTACATTTTGCCCCTCTTTGAATTACTGTGTGAAGCGCAGTGGTTCAAAGACAGTCTGTGTTTGATAAAGATATGAAATTGATGTTTGATAATTGATATGAGACAGAAGCTGATTGAAAGATTTGATATGAAGATAACAGGTCCTGAATGACCAAAGATAATGTTAACTATAACAGCGATGAACCAATGAAACAAAAGCATCAAAACACCTGATTCCGAACCTTATGATTGCAAAGAAGTGAGTGACCGGTTCCAAACTTGATTGTCTTAGAAGAACCACGTAGGTATCACATCTGAACCCTTAAGTTACCAAAGAACCAAGGAAATAACATAGTTGAATTGATAGTTGCGAAAAATTGATATAGATTACAAGATTAAGAGAATACCGGATTGATATGGATCGATGAATCTGATATGCCCCAAGTGGTGATAGATTTGCCCCGAGCGATGAGGACTTTTGATGAATCAACAACTAGACATGGTTGTTGTCTTGATTACTGAGGAAAGATATGATTCCAATAAAGATATGATTTCAAATTTAGATTACAAACTTTGAATGATGTGCAATACCATGCCCCCTTCGGGATTAAAATTGAAATCTGACAAGAAAAGTCAGCGTTGATAGTTTAGAAGCATGTTAATTGATTTGAGAAGTGGTTAAACACGTCCAGGAACACATTCTACATCATTGGAGGGTCCAAAAGACCAAGTTTGACTGGGTTAAACCATGACTTGACCATAGTTAACCAAGTTGAAATTTTGATAGTTTGATGTAAGATAATCAGTTAAGTTGAATATTGGATTTCTATGATGAATGAAGGTCGATTATGCAAGTAGTTGATAATATAAATGATCTTAGATTTTGATTTTTATCCTGAAAAAGGATTCTACTTGCTGTTTCATTGGAGGAACCTTCATGTGAGATTCAGCTCTTGTTAGATTTGAAGAATTGATATGAAGAATTGTTTAAGCTTTGAAGTGTTTCCAAACATTTGTGAGATCATGCAGAAATGCAAAAATGCAAAGAAACATGCAGGATGAAATGCAACCTAAGACCTAGGACCTAGTTACTGATCATATGTTGATTTGTTATCATCATTGAACTTTTAGGTAACTAGATAAATCGATACAATGCCCACTAGCTATGAAACCATAGACATATGAATATCGATTTGTATGCGCAAGAATCAATACAACACCCACTGGCTAGGCAACCATGGACATATGAATATTGATTTTGTTTTTGGAATGTCGGATTAGATATAAGCACCAAGGCACAAACACCAGGATGACCTGAATATCATGTCCATTTTGATATAGCAATTTGTATAAGCATCAAAACATAAACATCATGATGACCTGAATACGCCTTACGTCAAACACATCAAACAGTCAAGAGATCATTCTAAATCTAGTGTGAATTACCTGTAGTGACCCTTTATCATTCACATCCTTAGGCAAGATCACATTTCACAGTAGGAGAAAGAACTCACTCAAAAGATAATAGTTAGATCAAGCTTCCTTGAATTTTCTAGGTATCAACGGTTGAGGTACGCATGGCCATCCAATTCGAGATAGAGGCACTTATAGTCAGACACTATTTCAATCCAAAATTTCCAAAGTTAGATTTTCACATACAAGCAGAAGACAAAGAAAAGATTATGCCCCCAGTCATCACTCTCTAAATCCTATAAAGGACATCATCGAAGAGCTCAAAGGGACACAATATGCAAAAATCTCAATGCGAATCAGTAAGCATACAAGGAGATAAAAGCATGTAAAAAGCATAGATTGTTTTTAGTTTGTGTTTGATGTTTGATTGCATTGTTGTAGATGCAAAATTCTTTCTGGAGACAAGATAGACTAACTGACTCAATTGAAGCTTTGAAGGACTTTGATTGGATATGATACATCTAAGATACATTTGGAGGCCATAGGATATGACATTGATTGCCCCCAAGTGTTAAGCATTGATAAGATACAGACGCTGGAGCTGATTGGTGTACAAACCAACTTATTGAAAATAGGAATGTAGAAACAAACCGGGAGATATGTACAAACTAAAGCAAGACTAAAAGATGGGAAAGACCAAGATTGCACTGATAGATGGAGTGTTTTGAAACAAGTGGCACCCGTTTGCTGGGTTTTCACCATCTTGGTAGAGATTCTATTTTTCCTACCAAGGCGCCTGTTTCCAGGTTTTCACCAAGGCACTTTTTCTTTTTCTCATTTTTTTGTATTTTTCATTTTTTCAATTTTTTTTGTACTTTTGATTTTTTCAATTTTTTTTGTACTTTGGTTATTTTTTTATTTTTTTGTGAATCATCAAGGTGCCTATTGCTAGGTTTTCACCAAGATGTTCATTTTTCCAGGACTTTTTCCAATTTTAAAGATTTTTTCAGGACATTTTACCATAGACTGAATGCTTTAGGCATAGAATTTCTTCAGATGGAGAACGTTCATTGGTTCTCAAAGCTATTCTCCTTCAGTCATTGAGATAGGCATAATCATCTTGCCAACCTTAATTAGCAATGTTTGTGATATATGTCAAGTACTTATAATCAGTATGCCCAAAAAATAGAGACTTAGTAGTAAAAGCATGTCCTTTGGTTTACTAGTTTACTTATAATCAGTATGTCTTGACCTACTAGTTTACTTATAATCAGTATGTCTTGACCTACTAGTTTACTTATAATCAGTATGCCCTTGATCATTTTTCCAGTTGTTTTGTCCATTACTAAGATCCAGTAATCTGAATTTGTGCCTCCACATTTCACTAGAAAAAATATGTTATATCAGTTCACGCACTTGCATATGCTTTGAGGAATGTCCATACCCTACATGAAAGCTCCCATATTGGTACAGGCAGGAAGAATGTCGATAAAAGTTTGTAGAAAGAAGATTTGTATCCGTCAATTGCATTACTCAAAAAATCTATGAGCCTTTTCAAAAAATATATTTTGTGCAGATTAAAACTTCCCTATCTTTTATGTTTTGATGGAATACTTATACTGTTTGTAGCCTCTGGCTCGAATTGATGGATATCCACACTCTGATCTACGGCTCCCAAATTGGCATAGGTAGATTGGACACTAGAAAAGGTTCTCAAATATGTATTTACACCTACAGATTGCATTTGTGTAGGAGCCCTTTCAACAAATCTAAGTTCTCCATATTCTACTCCAACGGATTGACAGATGTAAAGGCAGATTCCCAATTTTTTTTCTATCAGAAAAGGGGCTTTGGAGCAAGGTATGGACATCTACCAAAAGATAACAAAAGAGTCATTTTTGTTAGATGTAGTTGTAAGTGCACTGGTAGACATGTATGCAAAATGTGGAACAATAGACAAGCATTTCAACTGTTTGAGAAAATGCTTCGAGGAAATGTAATGATCGTAGGATATGTACTACATGGATTTTTTTGAAAAGGATTTAGAAACTTATAAACAAATTCAACTGGAACTTGTAAAGACAAATTCTACAACCTTTATAAGTTGTTGAACCGAAACAACAAAGTGTTGCAATAGAAGATTCTTTGGAAGAAGTAACAGATTTGGAAGTTGAAGTGGTGGCATGTGAATATCTCATGGTTGATAGAAAAGTACATGAAGATGTATAAAATATTTTTTATGAAGAGGAGATGACGATTAAAGAAGTGGTTAGTTCTTGTGATTCTATGCACATAGATTTGTTGAACAAAGAAGGATGAAGTTAAAGTCTATCATACTGTAATGAGTTTTTATGAGAGTGCAATAGATATTCTCCTTTAAAAGATATATTGATCAAAGTGGAAAAAGAAAGGAAGTACCTTATTGAGGCTCATACAAAATATTTATGGATTCTTTTAGTTTTCATAATATTGGTTGCGCTTATTTGATTGTAGGTAAAACAATTATGATTAAAGAGGATGAGATCGTAGTTGGAGCAAGTCTTATAGAAGGCATGAAATTATTTGTGCATGAAGCTTTATTAAAGAGCATAGAATAGTTATAATAGCGGTTAGTCCTCTGGAGGACATGATGATGTTAGTGGATGTGATATAGTGAAGCATAGATAATTTGTTGCCATGCAAGGAGTGGATGAAGAGTTGGTGATCAAAATTTATGTTTTATTAATGCTTTTAGAGCCGAGAGTGCAAGGGATATATTATCTTATATGCACATGTCAAATTGTTCTCTCATATATTAACTTACATATTTCCTATCAGCTAACCCTTTCACCTCTTTTGGACTGATCTATAGTGCCTCCAAAGCTTCTACTCAAAAGAATCTTCTCACCACTCGTGACTCTTCAAATTCTCTTGTTTCCTTTAGACCTCCAAACATGTGTACTATGAATTGACCTCCAACAAATGAACTTGTGATGATTTTCACAATAGTACATGTGTTGGAGGAAAGTTCACAGTACTGCTTAGGCAAATCTGAATGCTAAGTAAAAAATATAATATGTATGAGAAGGAAAAATCATGATGGCTACTCTAATACATATATTGTTCAAGAAGAGAAATGCTTGGAATGTATAGGCCTGATCTAAAGAAATCAGCAAATAAAAACTAACATGCAAAATGTTAAATTGAATGACATTTTATTATAGAGATAAATGTGTTGTCTAGATTACTACATTTCAAAAAGAAATATTGATATGCCAGAGCACCTTTCAAGTTGGGAAAAGCTGAGACTGAGTAGAATTGCTTCACTCTCTATATGCATGATGGTATATTGATTTATTATCATTTCCTTGTATTTATTTCATTTTTTTCATGAAGTTTTAAGGCAGAGAACACAAGTTGTTCTTGAGTGTCCTGTACAGGGGTTTTGCAATCAACAATCTTGTTTTGAAGTTGCATTTGAATAAATTTGCACATGATAGACGATATAGAGCCTCATGAATGAGTGATGAGCAAAGTCTTGTGAGTAGGGAACAAGATTATGCAGATTTTTCTATTGGTGAGTACAAGGAGAAATTTTTGTGTGATATAGTACCAATGACATGTTGTCACATCCTCTTAGGAAGACCTTGGTAGTCCCTAAGAAGGAAAATATGATGGGTACAAGAATACTTGTTCATAAGGATGGTAACAAGTTTATTCTCAAGCCTTTGCAAAAATAATTCTTCATATGAGATAAGGGTTATCTATTTTGGAAAGAAAGAGTATGCTGATTTGAAGAGTCGCACAAGGAAGAGGTCTATGAAAGAGGATTACAAGATTGGAGCATCAATAATGGTTCTAAAAACCGATGATTATGATAGTGAACAAAAGATGGAAAATTGGAAGAGTAGTGTGATTGAAGAAGATATAGTTATGTGCACACATTGGTGTCCTATCATTGCAAAAGTGAAAGACGGTAAGGGTCTATTCATGGATGGAAGAAAAAAAGGTCATTTTAACCTTACAAGGCAAGAGGAGAGACAATCCAAATAATTCTATGATGACTATCCCAAACAACAAACAAATGATGGAATTGCTAACATGTTTTATTTTCATGTTTCTAACAAGTTTGTTGCAAATAGAACCATCATTACAATAGAACCACTCTTTCAAGATATTCTTGACCAAATCGACCTGGATAAAGAAAGAAGATTGATCATGGAATAAATTGAGTCTTTGATCTGAGAAACAATAGATCTCAAAATGGCTTATAAAGAAGCAGAAAATAATTATTAGATTGATATTATATTTAGAAGTTGTAGATCTTTTAGTAATATCATTTTGAATACCATTATCCATCTATTTGATTGAATTACAAAACCCCTATCAAGTTCAGATCAGATTGGAACCCAACTTAATAGTCATTAATGCAAAGGAAAAATATTAGAAAGAATTGATATATCTCAGTACATCCTATTTAATACAGGACTTGGAAAAATATGAACTTCTTGAAGATAAGATGTATCAATCCCTCTGTTGATAGAACCACTCTTGAAACCTTAGAAATGCTACAAATTGGATGCAAAAAAATATAAATGTAGCACAAGAACTTTTTCAAAGATTAAACAACTTTTGTTCAATGCATGTTTTCACATATATTGTATCCCCATCCATTGTTGTGTTACATTCACATTCCCTTCTTGCAATGCATTTTTTTATATTGATCAGGTTCAAAAAGAAACTCATACACAATAAAGAGTATTGCAACACTTAGTGGCTAAGCCTTGCAATTGGAAACAACTTAGCAACTGAATAAAAGATTAATGAGCCGATATATTGTAATGGCTATAACAGTCATGGTGACTCTTTTTCTTCTAACTCTACTCTTCTAACACCACCATAATTGCAGCAGTTGTTAGTCTCATTGACTTCCCTGTAGCTTATTTCATATGAAGGTAGATAAGGTGGATTTTATTGCATTTATGGGGGTAATATTGCTACAATTCTGAAGGCAATCAAGGGCTTTATCACAAAATTGACATTTCTCATCTTCAACAAATACTTTTTTCCAAAGAAAAAGTTTGTTGACGAGGGACTTTGTCCAATACAAATTCCCTAACTTTTTCAAGAGGTTAATGGTGGTGGTTTCTCCCAGTGCATTTAGAAGCAATGGATTAGAAAGGCAAACCTGAACCAAGCTTCTTGCCTTCCTATAAGTTATCGCATAGTCTTCTATGTTAAAGTTTGATCAGATTTGTATGTAGAAGGAATTTTATTTTAATCTCAGATCTATGTATGTATCTTCAATAATGATGATATAATAATTCACAATATCACAATGATGATTCTTATAGCCCAATCACTATTTAATATCAATCGATTCTAATCTTAGTGCAGATATAAATCTAAGATATCTAATCTCAATATCAATTTCCTATAAATCTATAATTAGACTGATGTAATATGATCTTAATGAATATCAACATCTTATTTAATCTTACTCAATAAGATTACTCTCAATCTGAATTTGTTCCTATTGCTTGGATCAAAATTATTACATTCAATGGTGCACATCACTAGACTATGGAAGCAGTGAAAATAGAATAATAAAAAAGCATTAAAATCAAATAATTAAAGCACTCTATTCTATTTCATACAAACCTTAGATCAAATGTCGTGGAAAATACTGTTAATTTAGTGCAAGAGTGAGTAAATTCACAAAATAATTAGCTATTTGCACAAAATAGTGTTAATTTAGTGCAAGAGTGAGTAAAGTGAAAAGATTAGGTAGTTAATTAGATGAAGTGGATTTTTAGGATTTAGTTATTAATAAAATGGATAATCGGTGCATATTATGTGGAATTTGATATTAATTGATTTAATAAATTGTGAACAATGAGAATTTTATTTATTAATTTGATAGATAATGTTGACTCTATGATTAAATAATTATGAATGATAATAGAAGATAAATAATATAATAATGATAGATGTTGATGAATATTATTAATGGATCAAATAATAGCATATTGATAGATGAAATAATAATTATTTCAGTGTCTACAAGCTCCGTTAGCTAAAATCATGACCAACCAAATATGGTTGAGGTAGTTGTAATAGGATTATATATACACCAAACAAGGAATGTATGGGCAGGATCCCTGGTATGTACAAATGAGAACAGTAAATAAAAGATAAAAACCAGTTTGTGTGCAATTTGTGATTTTGGAAAGGTCTTAAGAGCCTTGTTTTGGATTCCATTCTCTTTATGCAATAAGGGATTAATTCAGTCATTCATTTTCTTCCATTGAATGATTTGAAGAAGTTTATGTGACTGTTCCATGCGTTAGTAATATGTAACAGTGATTGAGAATTAGTAACAAAAAAATTGTATTCTCTTCATTTTATATCTCATGAGTGGATTTAAATGTAAATCTTGATTGCATAACATCTATAGGAGTCCAATAAGTCAATTGAAGGTCACATAGTAAGATTTGAAATGTTTTGAGAGTCACCTAATGTGGCTGTACCCACAAAACAATGACATATACTGACTTGTACAATTTTCTTTCTCTGTTTTGTTTCTACAGTAGGACTTTAAGAAGAATGGGGGTCATTCCATGAACATAGAGCCTAATCTTCATGGAGTGATGTTGTTTAACTTGTATTATAAATTCCTAACATTGCATATGTAGAATCAAGCAGGGTTAAAGGTGATCATAACATTGAACAATGAGAAAATACATTGAAAATGAATGCCAAAGTATAGCAGTGGCTAATCTATCCAAACAAGGGGTGATTTTTGTGTTTGGAAATGTTATAACATGTTGAGTAGATGGTGAATCAGTCACCAATTTGATGCAGAAGTGCATGGAGATAAGACATTGAGAAAACCCTAAAAATAAGGGTTTGGAGACACAAAAATGAGGTTTTCGGGGTTGCTATGGACTGTGTTTAATTGCTTGGAGATTTGGACATTTTGAATCATTATAAGAGATTGTTGAAGGTTTGGGGTCTTGGAAGTACAAGGAGTATGGGGTTTCTTTGTTATTTGAGGCCTTTTTAAGAACTGTTGAAGTCACTGTATGGAAACAGTCATAACTTGTCCAAAGAAGTCCATGGTAGGGTTTTGGTATGTTATAGTACTTGGAAAAGGGTATCTGCAAATGCTTTTACTTTTCCAAAATCAAAAAATTATCAAACCCTAAATATCTTCCAAGTCTTATACTTGGGTTCAATATCAGATTTGGGCAACAAACATAATTAACCAAAATAGTTATCCCTGCATCTTCTTAGCTTCATTTTCATATTCTAGAAGCATCTTCCTTTTTGTACCAATATTTGAAGAGATATGCCTATTTTTCCTTTCCTTTTGAAGAGATTTGTGTTCACCATAACTTTCAAAAGACAAATTCTTATTGCAAGATGTTACCTATTCTATGTTCTCTACTGAGTCAAGGGCTCTTTCTATTATACCTATCTCAAGAAGGCAATATTTTGCTATTGCAGTTCCTTTTGGTTGACCTTGAGATTTATCATATTCCCCTCGACAAAGTCCACCAAAATGATACCAAAGGGACAAACTATCAACATATATTTGCAGGGCGGTGGCTTAAAAAAAAGGGCCGCTAGCATATACTCGGTTACATAATGCCAAAATTTTATCGGCAATTCCTTATACCAAAGACCATGTTGAGATTAAGGTTTCAAAATATTTTAGGCATTTTCCATGCTAAAGATTAAACTCACCAAGTTTTGATGCTAGAGCAGAGATCTGAATGTAAATTCCTCACTTTGCTTGAATACCAAATCAAACATAGAAAAATGCCAAAACTCAAGAAGGACACCAAATACAGGTACAAATGAAAGCCAAATATGGGTGCACACTGCAAATAGAGCCATAACACATTGTGCTAATCCAACGTAGTCATGCCAGTGTCCATGTTGAGTGCCAAAAAGTGGCGAACCAAAAAGGCTAGAACCATTGCAAACGAAAGCTAGGAGGGTTTAAAAACTTACAGACATGCGGTCCTCCTTCGTGCATTGCCCTTGACCTAATTCATCATGTTCGTGTGCCTGAATAATGAAATGAGAAATGAAACCTTTTATTATTTATGCCCGTGTTGGTCAAACTTTTGACCTCCACGGTATTGGTCAAAATTTCAACCAACACGAGTATGGATTAAAAAAAAATCAAAGTTTTCCTTCTATAATCCAACCAAACAAAACCTTTTTATTTGCTGGTCAAAAATTTTGGTCGAATAATAAGGTCAAATGTACTAGTGTTTACAAGTGTCAAACAAGTATAGAAGACAAAAAATACTTGGGTAGATGGAGAACTATTTTCTATGATAAAAATATTGCATAGAGAAATGAAGCAAAGAGTAAGGATACCAAAGGAAATAGTGGAGAAGTATAAAGACACAATCTATTTCATGGTTGAAATTGATTGTGTGTGCTTTAAGGCAGTAGATTGAGAATGAAATGATGTTACCCCATGGGGTACGAAGTTAGTGCATAAGTATTGACAATGCAAGTTGAACATGTGTTGTCATCTAAGATTGATACATCAGAGGAGAGATGGGGAACCTATAAAGAGAAATCTTCCAAGATTAGAGAGGAGCAAACCAAAGATGCAAGGAAAAGGAAAGTTGATAAGGTTTTAGATGAACTAGAAAAGAAGCCTCTTTGACATAAAAAAGGAGAAGATGAAGGAAATAAGGAGCACAATGACAAAGAGTGCATCTGGATTGGCGAGATCTATGCCTAAAGATCTCCCATGTCCAGAAGTTTAGAAGACTAATAGTCCACCCCCTACTATGGTAGAAATAAATGATACTACACTATAACAACCTGAGAAGATTGACAAGGAAACACAAAGAACTGCAAAGAGGACAAGGTCCTCCAAATAGAATTCACCACCCAAGAAACAAAGAAAAAAAGTAGAAAAGAAGAAAGAAGAGGAGAAGAAAAGGAAAGAAGAAGAGAAGAAGAGGAAAGAAGAAGAAGAGGAAAATAAGAAACATGAAGAGAACAAGAAGAAAGAAGAAAAAGAGAAAGACACACAAGATAAGCCTATGAATAGACAACCATGGAAGCCTGATATAAGAGTATTAGAGAAAAGGATTCTTGACCAAGGTAAACTCAATCAGCTACCAAGATTCTATGATAGGTATGATGATAATGACAAATTTATTATTGAATATATTATAATTAAACACATGTTGGCTTTCAAGAAGAATTTGATTGAAATGGTTGGTAGTATTCCTAAACAGCTATATGATAAACTTGAGGTTTGGAAACAATTAGCATTGAAAGAAGAGAAAATTAGAATAGAAGCTATTGAGACTATGTTACCTATGATAACATTTGATGAGCATGAAAGAATCATGAATGAGCTGAAACCCATGTTAATAATAAAGTCCAAAATGATCAAAATAATGGGGAGAAAATATGATGAGGTAATTGAAGACACACATAAGGTCATTGATAAATTGTTAATGGAAGTTCAATCAGAGAAATCTACCCCTCCCAAACCTAAGGCTACTAAGCCTATAATAATTTTGATGGGAGAGTCATCAAAAGTAGTCGAGGCAAATATTGCTACATCCAAGGATGATGAAGATGATAGTCAATTTATCAGTACTATAAAACAACCAGATTTCTTTGTTGTTGGTGTTCTTGTGACTTTGGACACCTCATAGAAACTAATGACCCTTTTGAAGGGAATACTGACATTGCACCTGATATTGATGATAGTGATAGAAAATATAGAAAGAAACCTATTACAGAAGAGCCTCCCAAGAGCAAAGAATAAGTGAGCATTGCTGAGGATGAAAAGGAACCTGAAAATAAGGTTGATATGAAGCAAGAAACAACTATACCTATTTCTTTAGCCTTATTGTTGGCAAGTGGAGAGAAATAATTGAGCACAAATATTGAGAGTATGGATGAAGATGAGCTTGTGAAGCTATCTTACATCACATTTCCTAAAGAAAAGGAGAGGTCAGAACACAAAATTGAGAAGAAGTCAAGGGTATTAGACATGGCACTTGATACCATCAACAAACTCCTACCTATACCTTTAACTTTTCAAGGAAAGGACATTGTAGAGAACTTGAACAAGGAATTAGATGACTTGATAGTCACTATGAGTCTCTGGAGAAGATCACTGAGGTGAAAGTTGAGAAATATTACTTGGCGAAGAAGCTAGAGTAAATGTGCAAGTCCATTTTATGGGACTTGGATATAATCAACAAGACTATTTTTTATACAAAGGGTTGTGTGGAACATGGAAGAAGGTTATATAGTTATTTTATAAACCCCATCAGACACTTTAAAAACATTGAAAATATCATTGCACAGGACATGAAGACACTTGACAAGCTGGTGCACAGTTGTGAGACCTCCTCACACACTATTTTAGAGCTAGACAAGGAGGTGTCCACATTGATTGATAAGATAAGTGAACTAGAGATAGAGAAAGGGAGAGTTGTAGGGAGATTTGGTATGCTAAATAGTTTAATCACTCCCAATCTATCAATTCTTGAGACACACCTGTCAGATATGGAGAAAACAACAAAGTCTCTTACCGAAAACATGCCTACTGAGTTAAAAGGAGATGAGATAAAATCTTTTGAGATGAAAGGACTGATCCATGTGGGTAATATTTTGGTAAAGACCTGGACAAAAGAGGTAAAGATCTTGGAAAACTCTTTCTGAGATATTCTTAATTTGGTGTAAAATTTTTTTAAGCAAGTATACAATATTGTTATATGCATAAATCTAAATTTTTGCACACCTTTTTCATTGATGTCAAAGGGGGAGTAGTAGTATGAAAATGTATAAAAGGAGATATAGTGAAGAATATATAGAAGATATGTAAAGGAGGAAATATATAGATAAGGATTTAGTACTTTGGTATTGGGCACTTAGTCATTTTTCACTAAGTGTTTCCATCAATGCTAAAGGGGGAGATTGTTGGAAAGTGATCCATTTAGGGTTATCATTTATGGAAACACTACAGTTATGTATGATCGCCTGGAGTAATTTTTTTTTTTTGGTGATAATGTGTTGAAAAATGACTAAGTCGAGGAAGCAGTTTACTGGGTATAGGAGTACAATTTTGGGCAGCAAGCACTGCATAAGATAAACTAAGTCTTGCAAACTTAGAGAAAGGTAATTTAGGATGTGGTAGACCTTTAGTTAAGGTCACTTGTGTTTTGAAGTTCAGTGATGAGAATTACAACTAGTTGAAGATATGCGGTGACAGTGAAGCAACAATACAAAATAGTTGAATGGCCATGATGATTTAGGGAGTATAACATGGAATCCAGATGTGCTAAGTTGGATATGGATTGGGTCCTAACCTAATTTTGATAATGTATGATCGTCAACTTTGTATTTGATATTTGGATAAGAATTAGTCATGATTTGTGATGCATTTGTGAGCCAACTGGTTGAGGAATTGAGTATATATATAAAGAGGTTTTGAAAAGAGAAGAAAGGACAAGATATGATTGTGTATATGGATGCATTGTGATGTCAGAATTAGAAAGAGAGTTTTGCAAGCTATAACTGGGACTACATAAGCATAGCAGATGCTTGCATAAGCTCATTTTTTATAAATCATTGTAACCAAGATAGATTTATGATTGTAAGAGCAGTATGCTTATTGTACACCTCTAACAAAGTTTTTGTATTCCTTTAACAAGGAAATATGCTAATATAATAATCAGCTCCTAACAAAGCTAGGTATCCTAATAGGGACACAATACTTTTAGTACATATTTGTGGGTACCATCCCCACCAGAGTTTTCCCTTAACAGGGTTTCCTCGAGAACAAAATCATGGTGTTATGAGTTGTATATTTTTTGTTTATGTTCTTTTCATTTCGGTAATTATTTTGTTAATATGGAAGTTTCTAAGATTAGATAAAAATTGATGTAATATTGATTCACCCCACCTCTCAGTATTACTTAATCTTAACATATTCAACAAAATCACAATGTCCCTAATTTCTGTAATAAGGTGTTACCTGGTTAATGGATGTGGCAGCCTTAAACCACCCTTTTGTAGTTTCAAAACCCAATATATGGTGATTACACTCCTATATTTAGTATTCTTTTTAGAAAAGGTGCAATATGATGTGGCTATAGTCTACTCGGCATAGTGTGGAATTTTTATCACAACCATAATGGTTTCCCTATTAATTCTCAACAATACACTAACATTTGAAGACCAAATACACCTATTTTCTACATCATATAAGTTCATTCCCAAACCAGCTCTGTACATGGTGCAACTATTCAGAAAATGACAACTTCTATGAGTCCACTATCTACAATTTTCTTCATCATGGGGGAATTTGCAGGATTATTTGCCCTTTATAAGAAATATTTTAATTTGGCCTCAGCTAGGCATGTATCTCCAAATTTTGGAAGCAAACTAACAAGAGTAGAACTCGACCCTAATTTTCGGTAGACAGACTTCTCAAAACAAACTAGTTTAGTGATCTAGGAAATGCAAAAAATTCTAACACTTTTATTCGACAATAAAGAAACAATGATGATATTAAGATGTTGTTGGATTAATAATGGAAAGTTAAGTACTAAAAGGGGAGGGGTGAATTAGTACTCCAAAAGCTTTTATCAACTATTCTGATCATTTACCGAAATATAAACTTTGCATACATCATCATAAAATAGAAATTAAAACATAAAAACATAACTCATAACACCATGATTTTTGGTCTCATTGAAAACTTTGGTCAAAAGGAAAAATTGTAGTGGGGATGGTACCCACAATCCTTCACTACTATAGTAAAAAGGTTTCTTGATTAGAGCTACAAAATTTAGCTACTTCTGATAGCTTACTCGATTAAGAATACATACCCTGCTAGGAGTACAAAAGACTTATGCAGTCTACCTTACTAAAGGATTTTACAATCTCTAATCTAAGAGATGTACCCTATTAAAGGATTTACAACATAAGACCTATTAGGGCCTACCCAGTAAAGGGACTTTATAACTATGATTACAATACAATTCAGTACTAAAAATGTCTGTAGTAATGTATCAAAAAATGCTTGTCAGAATCAATGTGCTCAATAACACTTTACCTCAATTTGTACTTCAGTGTATTTCAATCACAATTCAGTTTATGTACTCAATAGCCTCAAATTTGATTCACATTAACTCTTTTGCCTCTAACTTCTCTATTATTCAATAGCTTCACATCACCATCACATCAGCTTTATATTCCTCTCTGATTCTGCTCATCATCTGCTCTACCTCTCTGATCTTCATACACTGATCTTTTTATACTTGATCTAGAAGTGGTGGAAATGTTCTAGATTCTTATCCTAAAATGGTGGTAGCATTGGATACATCTCTAATGTATATATTCCATTTATTTTCCATTGGTGGATCTTACCTCGTAATCATGCGCAATCATATTTGTTTATATCTCCAATGTTTTACCAAATGATCTTCTTGAAATCTACAAAATGTTTTATGCTTGGTGCTCAGATTCAATGTATCTAACATAATCTATTATTTCAGCTTATGCTACTTGGTAACACATTTTTTTCTTTCTTGGTAACATGTATACTCGGCTCGATAACTATCTTGCAATGCTTGATGGCTGTCTTGCTTTGCTTGGTGCCTGTCTCTTATTTTCCTTTACCATACTATCTCTACCTTTATCGACTTCACTATTTTCTTTACCAACTGAGTCCTATGACTCCTTTCACTGAATGACTTTGAAAATGCAATATTACTTTAACAAACCTAATGACAACAAAATAAATCTTTAGGATTATCAATCTCCCCCTTTGGCATTAGTTTGGCATCTTTGTTAAAAACTTCAAAGTCATCAAAATTTTGACCATGTATAAAACTTTAAGCTCTCGGTATAAATTATAACTCCATAACTCCTTAAGTATTTATAACACCCCCTATGGAAATACTTCCTATATATATATATATATATATATCCCCCTTTTTTGACAAATATACCAAAAACAAAATTATTTACACGAATCCAATGGTGGAATTTGATAAAAAATATGTTGATATCTCTTCTTGGCATCTTCCAGGGATGTCTTCCATGATTCCTTTAGTGTTTGTAACACAAAAATTTGTTCACCGATATCTATCGCTAATCCAATCATGTTATCCATAGCACTGATGTTAGGGGTATTCACAAATTCCTTTTCCTTGTGTACATGTTTTTGTAAGGATTCAATTTGGGGAATCAAAATTTCTTGCAGCTCCAGAAGTTCCATTCTTATCTTATTCTCTTCTTTTCTTAATTCATGTTGCATTCTCATTAAATGTTTTAGCCTCTAATAATAAACTTGAAGTGTTCCAAGCTCAGTTGTGACCTTCATTATCTGCTCGATCAACTCTTTCTCAACAGACACATCCTTCTTTCTGATTTTCTTAGTAAAATTTGATATCAAACAAATATTTTGAAATAATGAAATAATTATTCAACTTAGTTTCCAATTCTTTAATCAACTCAGAAAGTGATACTTTATCCAATGCAACAGATTGTAGTAAATCTTCAATAATTTAATTCTCCATGTTCTTCTTGTGCACTTGCATTAGATACTTAGTGGTCTCTATACCAGGTTATTTTACTTTCTTTACTAATTCTTCTAGTTGAATCAATAGGCTTCCCTTCTCATTTACTTTTGCATCAGGAACAGTCTCCTGCAATATATACTTAACACTTTCTAGCACATCTATCTTTTTCTTCCTTGCTAGTATTTTGTCCTGGGCTGCTTTCATCTTTAGTAGATCTTTGAATTCAAATAATTCTTTAGGGATTAGTCAGGAGATATCTACCTTTGGTATTACTATAGGTTCACTCAAGTCAACTTTTTCTTTCTCATGCTTCCTTTTATTTGACTTTTTCTTCTCAACTTGTATACTTTCATGAGTAGAAAAATTTGGGGAATGTGATGCCTTCATTGCATCAGATGTAGTAGTAGTATTGGTCTCTTTAGTTATTTCTTCTCTTTCTTCTTCTTGCTTTTATTCTTTCTTATCTTCATGTTTCTCCTCTTGTTTTTCCTCTTTCTTCTCTTCTTCTTGTGTTTCCTCTTGCTTCTCCTTCTCTTTTTCTTGCTTGTCTACATTTTTTTTATTGTCCGAAGGTATCAGTAGATGTGAATTTATCATTATTTTGATCTATATTTGTCTCAATTTATTTATTGTCCTCAGTTGCCTTTTTTTCTATCTCCTTTCCCTAATCAATAGTTTTCTCTTCTTCATCAGTAGGGATCTCTTAAACAACTTTAGAGATAAGCTCATGAATCTCAAGAAAATCAAATACTTGTTGGAGCACTAGATCTTCATCCATAAACTTAGTAGTATAAACATCATTAGTTTCCATTTGTTTAGTGTCCTTGTCCTTGGTGTCCATGACATATTCATCGTGTATGATTTCTTTAGTTGGATCCTTGTCAGTGATGTCTTCAATAATCACTTCATCTTTGTCTAGAGTTAAGTCAATAGGATTAGACTTACCTTGTTGCTCCTCAATCTAGGTTGACTAATCAGGAAAGATCTTTCTCCATATATCATCAGTTTCCTTTTGTACTACTTCAAGTTCTCTGACCATGATCCTTAGTGATCTTCTTTTTACAAGAAATATTTTTTAGTGCTCTTTCAATTCTTCTTTGATCTCTTGTACTGAAAAATAAGGTACAATAATTGATAGGGATCTTTCCCTCATTTATTTTTCATAAGTCATTGAATATTTCCATCAGGCATCAATATTATTATATAGATCATCAGGTAGTCAGTTGTGTTAGATAACTGAGAGGGGGGGTGAATCAGTTAAGTCCAGTTATCCTATAGTCCCAAATCTCCCAGATGTATATATTAAAACTTTTCTATCAAATAATCAACTCAGTAAGATATCAACTGTGTCTTTCTCTTCATATACCAATTGTTAGTAAATTAAATACTGTGTTCACTGATCTATATAGTTATGAAATGTGTAAAGGAAAATAAAAATTCAACAAATCATACACATATAACACAGATTTTAAAATGGAAACCATGCTAGGGGAAAAACCACCTAGGACTGGTAAGACAAAATAATTCACTCTTCTGAAGTGAGCTTGGTTAGGATCCAACCTTGTTCAAAGTTACAAAACACATTGTGAGGTGTGACCTGGTTAGAGCATTTATCACTAATAGTTCTCCCTTGACCATGCATTCACTATGGGGTCAACAATAAAATGATCAACATTCATTGAATGTCATATTGAAATACAAAACATTGTTAATTCTCACTCAATTAAGAGATTTATCTATAACAATGGTTAAACTGATACAATAATGATCTGATTCAAATACAACTATTATTTGCAAATTTTTAGATCTATGCTAAGCTCAAAAATACCTTTGATCAATAATCAATTCAATCCTTCATATCCTCCAACTTTATTCCACTCGGTGTATGCTTCTTTGACGCTCGGTAATGTCTATAGTTCAACTCAGTTTTGTCTTCAATTAGTTTGATCAGTGGTGCATGAAAATAATCCTTTTCATGCAAATTCTCCTGCAGTATCAAAAATCCCAGAATCAATAATGAATCCCATGTCTCCTTATATAGACATCATAAACTATTTTCTTTTCATCCATATATTTTGCCTCTTATTCTTCACTGTTCATTTTTGCATCTTTAACCTTCCTCGACAGTTGTGTCATTAACACGTTTCATTCTCCTTCATCTAATCAATCTTGAATTTTGTTAGTTGTTAGATCATCATAACAAACATTATCTCATACCTCAGAATCATAAGCAATTGTCCATCTCATCATTTCAGTCTGTTGTTATAAACTTTATTTATTTCTTTCACTCGGTCAATACTAGAATGTGTCGGTGATTACCTACTCGGTTAATACTATACTTGGTATACACTACACTAGCTCAGTGTATACATAAATCTTCATTTATCGACCACACAAACTTGTTCATTTTTTATCTTCAATACATAAAAAAATTGTGTAATACAATCAAGTCATCAACGTGATGCCATTGACTCATCAATAAGTTACCCAATGTATACCATATCCATATCTTTCATATCCATCTCATCTTCATATAGATATCTCATTCCTTTACCATTTTCCTTATTTAGATGTTTGCAACCATCATGACAATTATAGTCAAAATTAGTTGACATCAATGACAATACATTGATTGATTTAATTGTCTTACATATACTTTAGTAGCTTGATGACCATCAATCACTATCTTTCACTTGTCCATTCTTTCCATCAAGATATTCAATGAGTTGTAGGTTATCAATCTCTCCCTTTGGCATTGATGGCAACACAATATGAAATATGTCATAGAATACCAAATATTTTTTCTACAACTCTATAAACAAATGTTGTAACTCGGTAACCTCTCCCTAGCTTGTATGTTTAATATGTTTAATCACTACACAACATTAATACATCCAAGCATACTCTCCTTGTGGATTTGATCATTTTATTGTGTATCTTACAGTCTTATCTCCCTTTTTCCTTCTCTCCCTTTGGATAAATATTTCATTGATTCTTCTCTCCCTTTGACAACAATGCCAAAAAGAATAAATAACTCTTCAATAGCCAAAATAGTATCTTTGGTGTTTGGTTTAGATCAAGTACCTTTCATGTACCGATATACAGTGTTAGTTTGTTCTCCAATTTCTAGCTTTCACAACCTTAGGAGACCTAAAGTGTGAACACTTTGCATTAACATCATTTGATATTCTGATAAAGTATAGGTTGATGCAACCTCCTAATCACCTTAGTGACCAATAGATAGGGGATGGACCCCTAGTCTAGTCCTCAAGTACTCAAATGTATCCTTAGGTAAGGGTTTAGTAAATATATTTGCAAGTTGTTCTTTTGATTTTACAAACTCCAATTTTACTTGCTTTTCATGTACTTATTCCCTCAAGTAGTGATACTTTATAGATATATGCTTTGTCTTTGCATGTAGCACCAGATTCTTAGAAATGTTTATAACATTGGTGTTATCATAATATATTATCACTGGGTCAGTGATTTCTTGATTCATAGGTTTCAAGAGTTATTTTATCCATGCAATGTTTGAACAATTAGCAGTAGCAGCAACATATTCTACTTTGATAGTAGACTGAGAAATGCATCCTTGTCTCTTGCTTATCCAAGTAACTAATCTATCTCCCAAAAAGAATGCTCCACCATTAGTACTCTTTTGGTCATCAATGTTTCTAGCCCAATCTGCATTTGTGTAAATGCTTAGTTCAAAATTGCCCTCTTTCTTGTACCATAAACCATAGTTTTCTATGTTTTTCAAATATCTCAAGATTATTTTAACAATAGTCATATGTGATTCTTTAGGATTAGCAGAAAATATTGCTACAATTCCAACTGCATGTTCAATATCTGGTCTACTATGCACAACATACATCAATTTACCAATCATTGATCTATATAATGTTTGATTTACCTCGGTTGACCGATCATCCTTTGTTAATTTGGATCATGTGATCATAGGTGTACCAACTGGTTTTGAATATTCCATACTAAAGGTCTTCAACACTTCTTTGATGTACTTTGATTGTGTAATGAATATACCTTCACTTTGTTGTAGAATTTGCAAACCAAGAAAGAATTTAATCTCTCCAAACATTGACATTTTAAATTCTTTTCTGATTTCATCAGCAAATATTTGCATAGATTATCATGTCCTCCAAATATGATATCATCAACAAAAAATTTAGCAATAAGAATCTTATCATCGGTTTCATCTTTCAAGTTTAATTTTTTGTTGTCACTTGTTCTAACAAATCTAATATTGATAAGATGGGAATGCAGTCTTTCATACCATGCTCTTGGTGCTTGTTTCAGTCCATATAGTGCTTTGTGCAACTTACATACCATGTTTTTCTAATTTGGATCAACAAAACCTTCATGTTGTTTAATGTATACCTCTTCCTCAAGTATTCCATTAAAAAATAGAGATTTGACATCCATTTGATATACTTTAAATCCTTTGTAGACAACATATGCAAGTAATATTCTAACTCCTTCAAGTCTAGAAATTGGTGCAAAAGTCTCACCATAATCAATACCTTTTTATGCATATCCTTTGCATACAAGTCTTGCCTTATTCCTAGTGACTTCACCATTTTCATTCAACTTGTTTCTGAATATCCATTTGGTTCCAATTACATTCTTATCATTCAGTCTTGGTACCAATGTCCATGTTTTTTTTTCCAGTATTTTCTCTATTTCTTCATTCATGGAATCAATCCATTCATCATTTTCAAGTGCATCTCTAACATTTTTAGGTTCAAATTCACAAACTAAACATGTGTTGTTTCTCAACTTACTTTGTGTCATCATGCCATCTTTCTTGTCTCCAATAATCAGATTCTGTGGATGGCATCTCCTCACAAATTTTGCAAGTACATACTTTGTTCTATGTTCTCATTTGGTGTAGGATCAAGATCTACCTCGGTAATTATTTCTTGATTCTCGGTCTGTATAGGTTGATGCTTGGTATCATTATTCTTTTGCTCGATAATGCCAGGTTATTTCTCAGGTAGAGTGTTAGGTTTCTCAATGTATGTAAATATACCATAATCTTCTAGTTCCTTTTTGCTTTCTTCATCATTTTTCTCAAAAAACTCATCAACCCTCACATTTTCACTTTCAATCATTTTGTTAGTAGCCTTATTCAAACATTTTTAAGATTTACTTTTAGTAGAATATCCTAAGAATATTCCTTCATCACCTTTTGAATCAAATTTCCCATTTCTATCATCTTTAAGAATGTAACATCTACTTCCAAATATTCTAAAATAACTTACATTTGGTGTGTAACCATACCATAACTCATAGGGTGTTTTGTTTGAATCTTTCTTTAGTTGTACTTAGTTTAGTGTGTTTACAATAGTGCTAACAACTTCTCTCTAGTATGTTTGTGCAACATCTTTTTCAATCATTAGTGTTCTAACACAATCAACAATAGATCTATTCCTCCTTTCAACAATTTCATTTTGTTATGTATCCTTGGTGCAGAAACATGTCTTTAAATTCCATGCTCATTACAAAAATTAGTGAACTCATTAGAAATAAACTCACCACCTCTATCTGATCTCAAGCATTTTAAATCTTTTCCACTTTCTCTTTCCACTTTATCTTTATACCATTTAAACATCTTAAAAGCTTCAAATTTTTCTTTTAAAAAACATAAAATTCATCATCCTAGAGTAGTCATCAACAAATAATATGAAATATATGTCTCCATAATAACTATGAGTTCTCATAGGACCACACAAATTGGTATGAACCAATTCCAAAATAGCATTATATGAATAGTTTTTTCTCTAGAAACTAGATTTTGACATTTTTCCCATTTGACATTGTTTGCACATGACATGGTCAGGTTTAGATAAGCTCGATAAGCCTCTAACTCTCCTTTTCTTACTGAATTTGACCATGTTGTCAAAATTCACATGACACATCCTTTTGTGCCATAACCACACACCTTCAGTTCTAGCCAATAAACAAGAAGTTTCAGCATTGTCAAGATAAAATAGATTACCTTTCAATTATTCACCAGTACTGACCAACTTTCCAGTCTCATCATAGATTTTCACCTTTCTTTTTTCAAATACAACTCGATGACCTATGTTATTTAGTTGTGCACCACTCAAAAAATTATAGTTAAGTCCCTTCACCCAATATGCATTCTCACATCTAATCTTATTGTTTAACAAGATAGATCCTTTTCCTTTTACTAGACAAGGTGTATCATTTCCCATTTTAACAGATCAACCATTATAATGTTCAAGGTATTCAAATATGTCTTCATCACCAGTCATATGATGTGTACAACCATTATCAATAATCCACATATCATTCTTGCTAACTTTAGAAATAAGTATTGTTTTAACATACCTTTCTTCTTCTAAATCTTCTTTTAAAGCTACAAATACCACCTCAATGTCTTCATCATTGTTGGTGTCAGTGTCATCATCATCTTCAATAAGGTAACATGCTTGTGTGCCTTTGTCTTTACAGTCTTGGTTGCTTCTTTAGTCATACTGTCAGTTGCCTCTGTGTTCTCAGTTATCTCTTCTGTCAAATTTTCTTTCACCAGATCGTTCATTTTCTTTGTCATCTTCTTTCCGGTTAGGACATCTAGCTACCCTGTGGCCAATTTCTTTACAATTAAAACATACCAAAGGTAATTTCCCTTTATATCTTCCTTTACCTTTTTGTAGTCTTCTAGCCATTAATGCTTCAAGTTCATCAAGTTCATCCTCATCCTCATCACTGTCACTATCACTCTCATTTCTTATCATGTGTTTACTACTTGATTTATCAATTTTCAAGGATGACATAAACGTAGACTCCACATTAGGAACAATATTGTTATCAAAGTTATTCAACTAAAAAATAGTCAGTTTGTAATGCCCCGCTGGGAACCCATGAGAACTTAACCTAAACATGCAACTAAGTTTGCAGAGCAATTTTTTTTTTAAAGAGTTAACAATCAACAACATCAAGTTTCACAATATGGAAGCAAAGCATAGCAATAAACAACTCACATAGATTACAACTCTCAAGGGTCCCTTGACGTAGATTACAAAAGAATTAATTAATTAATGAAGATAAGATAAAATAATGAATCTCAAGAGTACAACTAAAATACAACATCATAAGCATGATAACTCAAATACAATTGGCACCATAAAATAACCATAATAATCTGCATCCACTACACATGTTGTAGGGTATGTAATACAATAACTGGAAAAGAAGAAGAACAAGATATCTTTGAACCTCTGATACAAGATCACAAGAAGAAAGAAGAACAAGAACACATCTTCATCAATGAAGATCAAGAAAGAAAAACTGCCACAAGGATCATCCAGCCTCAGTGCACGAATGTCAGAATCTCAAATGGTAAAAGAATCACTACCACTTGACCTCGTGAACCTAAACGGTCCACTCCCACCGTGCTGAGGAGATAACATCAGATCCCACTCGGATAACAAACAACAATAACAATCAAGGAAGAGGTCCTGAAAGCTTCTAACTCAAAGGTACAAGAAGCACAACAAGGTATAACATACTCAACCAAAGGCAAGCAAAACATGTAGGAAACCTAAGATGCATAGAGGAAGTGTCATCATATGAGCCAAATCTAAGGTTATCTTGGTAGTCTCTTCAGACCTCGATGCCCTAGTGACTCTATGTGGTTATAGTAACCTCTTGTGTAGACAAGGTACTACCTATGCCATATCTAGTCCATAAAGGCGACAAGCATCATCTCACTCCCATCCTAGTCAAACTCAATCGAAAACTTAGGCATGGGTGAGGCTCATAATATCTTATTAGGTTCATTTTAAATTCCCAATGTTTATTAATTATCACTTATTAACCTACTTATAATGGGATCTCCTGGTAGCCACTTCCAGGCTTCGGTACCAATTACAAGCCACTTCCTGACATACACTTAGATGACCTACTCTAGGGTTTCACAAGATCAATATGAACTCTAAGTTAACACAACTCATGAATCACAACATCAAGATCCAACATGCAAGACCCGAAAACACCAAGTACAAAACCCACCTAGGGTTAGAACAACTCATACAATCTAACAGAGTATGCAAAGCAAACAAAAGAGACAATCATAACACCTGATATACCCGCCTCTGGATTATATCCCAAAAAGTCAACTGCAACCTCCAAAAATCAATACAAAATACATTGCCCAAGGGTATCTAAGTCTTCATGATAAACAATGCTTGCTAAAAATTGCATCACTCATATAAAAGAATAAAACAATTCAAATTATCAAAAGATTAAATCTCACTTAATTCTATACCAGATATAATCAATTAAAAGCAATACGAGATTATTCTAACTTTCAAAGACATCCCAAGATAATACATTTATAAGACAATTTAAGTTACTTTATGAACAAACTAAAATTCATAAATATTATCCTCATAATAATCTTTTAACAATAAACAGAATTATTATTAAAAATTAGATTAAACTAATTTCCTTTAGTAAATATCTAAAACCATAAATAAATAAAAATTAGAATTAACTAACTTACATTTAAGAATAATTTAAATTAAAAAATTTAATTATAAACAAATTTAATTAAACTAATTACTAAATAAATTTAATAACAAAAATATTTAACAAAAACTAATTAAAAACACTTATCAAAATTTAACTAATCATTAAATAATGATTACATAATTTAATAACTTAATAATATAAAATACACATAAAATTAAAAAAAAGTCTATTTTTTTGAAATTGCATTAACAAGGTGTGGTACCGTGCGACAGTACCAGAGGCACTGCCGCACGACAGCCCCTCAAGGGGGACTGACGTGCGACAGTACCCCTGGGTATTGCTGCACGACAACCCCTCCCAAGGGAGGACTGTCATGTGACAATACCTCCGGGTATTGCCGCATGGCAGCCCTGCCATGGGTTGCCGTGTGGGCCAGGAGTTGGGGGGAGTTAATAGCCCCTCAACCCAAAAAAAATACATTTCGCTTTAACAATTTTATTTTTTTTAACACAAAATTTAAATACGACAATCTTCTTTTTAATATATATATACTATCAAAATTCACCATTTTGATATATATATATATATATATATATATATAATTTTTTTTTAAAAAGGGGACTTATTCAATATCAATCAAAATTCAAAAAATAATTGAATCTTCACAAAACCAATAAATAAATAAATATATATATATATATATATATATATATATATATATATATATATATATATATATATATATATATATATATATATATATATATATATATATATATATATATATATATATATATATATATATATATATATATATATATATATATATATATATATATATATATATATATATATATATATATATATATATATATATATATATATATATATATACATACACACACACGCAGCATAAAAACATAAATATATATAAATAATCCACAATAATAAAGTCTCTTTTAACGTAAATATTAACTCCATTAATATTCATCAAAGATCAAAACCTTAGTCCAATTGGGCTTTCTAATATTCATTCTACAGATTCCTCAGAACCATCAAATCATGAAACAGATAGGCGAAACTATTTAAATCACATTGCAATAACATACAAAACTTCTCAAGCATTCAGATCCAACAAGCACGAGGAAGAAACACTTTTATTTTCTACAGAGATCTGAAAAGTAATAACAAGAATAAATTTCAAAACCTACCTCAAATCAAAATTATACAGATTCAATGATTTCCAGAACGAAGAAAACAGAATCCAAACTTTTCAAAGAGCTCTCAAAAATCTGTCCCAAATCTGTCTCCAAAATTCCTCCTCCAAAACTTGTGTCTCCCAACAATGGCTAAACCCACAATACATAAAGGAATTACCTTCCCCATGCAAGAATTCAAACTCAACTCCAAGAGGGCTTTGCATGAAAATGAACTTTAGTTTACAATTCAGTTCAGTTGAACTAGAGTCTCCTCTCCACTTTGACTTTTGTTGAAAAGCTCTTAACCAAACTTTAACTAATATTATCAATTAAATTTCATTCAATTATGAATGTGCAACTTAATGCATTTAGATAATTGAAAATTAGAACATTTAGTTAACATAAATACCACATGCCAAAATAACCCTTAATTTAATAAAAATATTTTAATTAAACAAAGGTCAATTTCATGATTAAATATTTCAATCACACTCAATATAAGCATATAATTAATTTCCAATTAATTTATGCATCAACTATATAATACAAATAATAATTAAACTAAATATATACATTTATTTAATTACCATTTAAAAGATATTCCACAGCTAAAAATAGAATGATCTAAAAATAGAAATCACACCAAATGCCACAAATCAAAGAATCAAAAAGACCTAAGGACCCACATTCATACTTAGGACATAGGTATAAACTCTTGCCAATTGGATGAGTTTAGAAGGGTGGAAACACAGAATCTTGTCCCCTACTTTAGGAAAAATTGGCTTAGGTTAGGATTTAGAATTGAATATTATCTCCCCTCTTTTACCATTGAGATTAGCGATAGGGCATGCTCATCCTGACAATTCAGGGAGTTCAATGCCTAGTACCTGCAAACCTACATAAGAGACAAGCATGTGCATATATATAGAGATATAACAGACAATGGCAGGATCGGCCAATCATGTGGATCTCGCAAGCAAGTAACTATGACTCCGTCCCTCAACCACATCAGGCACATCAAATAGAAGTATAAAACAAACACATCAACCATACACATGCAAGTATGGGGTCAGTAAAATCACAAGCATCAACAAATTCCTAACTTATAATCTATCATCCTAGATTAATTACAACATTTATAAAATCAGACTAGGGGCGAGGTACTACATAGTTTACCGATTAGGCTATCAAGTGTAAGATGATTACCTGGAACTGATCTCATTTCATGGATTTCAGAGATTCTAATAGCATGAATAGGTATCAAGGTTCTAAGAATTTTACTTACAACAATGTCTTCTTCAATAATACCTCCTACTCCTCAGATAGCATTGACAATCTCCTTAATTTGTTTGTTGTATTGTAAAATGTTTTCTCCTTTCATTTTCATGTCATCAAAATTTCCTCTAAGACTCTCATCTTTTTCCCTTAGCACATTTACATCTCCTTCGTGAACTACTGCAATTTTTTCCCACATTCGTTTAGCTGAAGTGCATGTCTTGACATCTTCAAATTCAACATCTGATAAGGAAACAAAAATCTCTATCATTGTGACATTATGTTCATGTCTATCTCTCATCTAATCAATAGTCAAAGGTCCATTCGGTTGGATGAATTTAGTATCTAAGAAGTATATAGTAGATTCTCCATTTCTAGATATATGCAATCTCATTCTGCTTTTCCATGCCAAGAAGTTATCTTTGTTCAGCTTTGGCACCTCTCTCTTATACATCTTGTGATCTTTAGCTTAAGTCCTTCAAAATTTTCTTTCCAAGCACTCTTTTCTTTGATACCAATTTTTAGATAACTGAGAGGGGGGGTGAATCGGTTAAGTCTAGTTATCCTATAGTCCCAAATCTCCTAGATGTATACATTAAAATTTTTCTATCAAATAATCAACTCAATAAGATATCAACTGTGTCTTTCTCTTCATCTATCGATTTCCAGTAAATTAAATATTGTGTTCACCGATCTATCCAATTATGAAATGTGTAAAGAAAAATAAAAATTCAACACATCATACATATATAACACATAGATTTTCAACGTGGAAACCTTGTTAGGGAAAAAATCACCTGGGACCGGTAACCCAAAATAATTCACTCTTATGAAGTGAGCTCTGTTAGGAGCCAACCCTGTTAAAGGTTACAAAACACACTATGAGGTGTGACTTGGTTAGATGATTTATCACTAACAGTTCTCACTTGACCATACATTCACTACGGGGTCAACAAGAAAACAATCAACATTCATTGAATATCATATTGAAATACAAAAGACTGTTAAGTCTCACTTGGTTAAGATTGATTGGCCAAATAATAGTATCAGAAACCCATAGCAATGGACTACCTATTTTAGAATTGGACACCCTAAATGATTTCTAAATGGATTATTCAGTCTCATTTAATTATCGACCAGGGACGTAAACTTGGAATGGCATTCACAAAGTATATGCTTCGAACCTTCTCAATCTAAGACTATCTATGGAATTCAAATGCTTATGCTTCAGGAAAACTATGCTAGAACTTGGTAAATGAAGTTATTCTAACAAAGCAGGAATTCACAACTAGGAATTACTCCAACCGCCTGTGCTGCAGGAATAGGCTACCAATTCTATTATTAGTAGCTATAGGAACAATAGAGTTCTAATTACTTAGAAATAAATAGGAAAATCAACACTATGCTAAGATAACAATTCACTCATCAAGTGGGCCCCCTTGAATGAGTGAATAGGAAATACAATCAAGATAAAAGATATAAACTTGAACTGATCATTCTATTCATCCATAACAAAATGATTACACTTGATTGAAAATAGTATTGCAAGAGTTTTGTTATAAAAACTAGTTCATTCGACTAACTCCAAAAGAGTCACAACAGTCAATTATTTAAAGGAAAGCTACAAATATCTCCTAAATCTATGATCACTTCATAAATGAGAATCAGTTACAACTCATAAAGTTCCAGAATAGAAACATCATTGAACATGAATAATCTCCAAAAATATAGCGCGCTAAGGAAACTAAATCTACACGATGCATGCAACAAAAAACATCAATTGACTCGCTTTTCTTGTGAAGATTCTGCAATCCCACGGTGGGCTTTGATTACTCCGGCACCACTATGTTGGTCTTTGAATGTCCATAGTCAAAACCTGCAAAAACAACCAATGCGCACACATCCAACCATATACATATATATATCTGCATCATTAATATTAGGAAAAGGTGTAATTTCTAATTAACACTCTTACAAGTCCTACGGCTACAGGAGGTAACTACCCAAAACATAGCTTAGGCAAGGAAACATTCATTAACATGTATAGCTATTGCATTTACCATTCTTGTCCATGAATTCAAGCAAATATCATGTCTTAAAAGTATCCATATTTCCATTTTATGTTTTCACATATATATAACATATACATAAAAACTATAAGTTCATATGCTTGAAAACTATAAATTCATGTCTATGTGCATTTAACTATTCTGAAAAGAGGATAAAAAGTACTGAGAAAGATGGCTATTTAGAAGCCCATCATTCCCCCTAGCTGAACTATTGTTGGTCCCCAATAATCATGAAATTCTGAATTCTGGCACGAACCCTTAAGTCACTGGTTATTCTTTGCCCAGACTCATCATTAACATAGTCAAAGTACCCATGATTTACTTTGAGTCTTTCCCATCATGGGACTTCGGTGGCCATATCATAATTTTTTGCACTATCATTCATTGATAGCAATGGCTGCAGGAAGAGTGGAGGCTGAAACATAAATGGAAACCAGTGATTAAGGAGTGTCCTGCCTAGCATAATGTACCATGGAACTCTTCTTGTAGAAAGGGTTAAATTTTGCAGAGAGTGAGGTTCCCATGACTTTAGATCATGTGACATCCATATCCATCTTTGTCTGGAGGCACTAATTGTTGTTGAAATGTCATGTGAGGAATGTTGTTCCCAATCTGTGAAAACTTGCTCTCTAACTGGATATATCTTATTAGCTCCACTTACATTCATTGTTACAAAAAGCTAGTCTAGATATGTCCACCTAGAATGCTGAACTTTAGGTCTCATCATCAAGGGAGCTGTCATCTCATTATTTCTATAAGGTGTAGCCTGATGCTCCCTACTTATCTCATTTTTCATCCAAGACACAACTACCCGTAACTGCACATCTCCTACATAAAGGAGTGAGTTCCACTCTATATCATTAGGGACTGCTAAGTTATGCAGGTATAAATTAGACAATAGGTTTTTCAGAGTCATTGGAGCATACTAGAATGCATCATAAAACTCATGAGGAGTTGAGATGGAGAGACTGAACCCTTCTACAATTCTTGTTAACTTGAAATTAACAAGTTGTTCTTTAAGGAATAGTGCATACACCAGAGATGGTGATGTGCATTCCATAAGCTCTAGAATTAACCCTGTAATTTGATCAATCCTCCTTTTCAACACCTCAACTTGATCTGATTTTTTCTCTATCTGAGAACTTTTCTCACTAATGACTCATTTCAATTTTTCATTTTCTAATTTCCACTGTGCCTTCTCCCACAACAACTGTTGATACAAATTAATCCCTACAGTCATGGGTGTAGACAAATCTAGTGGTGGCAGGGGTTCCTAATTGAGAATATCCACCCAACTAGATGGAAAGTGAGGAGTTTTTATTATTTTCTTTGGTGTAGAGAATTCTCCTTTCCACAAAACAATAGTTTTCACTACACTACCTTCCTTACTAACATCAACTACCACTTTAGCCAACATTTCTAACCCATCCTAATTACTTTGCTTGGGCACTTCTTCAATAATATCCCTTCTAAATTTTAGGGTTTCTTCAGAACCCATACAATTATTTGGTCCAGCAGAGTTATTCACAAATTCCTCTGCATCCTTAGAATCCTCATCACTATCAATAAGTATGTAGTTAACACTAGGGTTAACATCTGTTTGTGGACTCTAGTTATTGAATGAAGTGTCACTGGCTGCATTTTGATAAAACATTTCCTCCGAAGAGGACTTCTCTACAGATTCTGAGGACTCTAGGTTAACAATAGGAATAGGAGCCTCAACATCATTTTTGAAAAGTCTTTGACTTCTCCTCCTAGGGGGTGTAGATGAGCTCTGAGGACTCTTCGGTTTCCTCCTGCTAGTGGTTACTTCCTCTATAGTTTCTTCAGGAGGATTTCTTGAATTTTCTTCCCTAGGAGAATGTCAGGTTTCTTCAACATTGTCAGTATTACTATTAGGTTTTTTCTCTTCTATTTCTTCTTCGGTCTCCTTTGTTTTATCCTTGTCCTTCCTAGATGTAGACCTGGTCCTCACAAACGGTGGTGTTTTAGGGATACTGGTTGTCTCTTTACTTTTATTTTTCTTCCTCTTAGAAGTGGAGGCACCAACACTATAAGTTCTTTTCCTAGGTGACCTAGAAATTGAAGGGGAATCTTCAGGAACTTTTTCAACCCTTTGGAAAATTTTACAAACCCTAGTGGATGTATGTTCTCTCTGGCCAACACCCTAACCTCTAGGGTTGAATACTCTAGGTTCTACCTCATTCATTTGTAAGAATTCTTCCCATGTCCCAACCATTTGTCTATTTAATTCTCTTTCTACAATTATTTTTATCAAACAATGATGCGAAATAGACTGGTGACTTCCTGATTGGACTAACAAAGCTTGCTTTTTTACAATGTTAAACAGGAAGATGGGAAGATTTACCAGTCTGTTGTCGTGCCAAAGATGACCCAAAATTTTGAAATGTAGGGCATGCAAATACTTGTAACGTCCATCACAAGTGAAGTACTAGATAATGAATGTAGCTAGTTGAATGAATTATAGAGGTAGAGATAGTCACCAGGTACCTTGCTTCCTATCAACATCTAACTAGGGTCACCATGCAGAGTGTTAGGAATGGGAACACTGAGAGGGGGGGTGAGTCATTTTTCATTGTATTTTATCTTTTTACTTAATCTTTAAACTGAACTTAAATGCTTAAGTACACAAATGAACATCTACATAAACATGAAACATGAAATCAACACATAACGCCAATATGGTTACGAGGAAACCCAAATAGGTAAAAACCCTGGTGGGAATTGACACCCACTAATATTTTGTACTAGTGTTTTATGATCCTTGTTAGAAGATCCTTAACCTTGTTAGGAGTTTCTTTACAATGCATTAAGTAAAGTAGACCTTGTCAAGGGTCATACCCTGTTAGGATTCTTTTACAATAGTCCCTATTAGGGGAGTGGACACACTGTCCTAGAGCTCACTGCTCAAGTGGTGAAGGCTACAACCTTCTAATCTCAGATACACACTATATCTGCTGGATGAACTATCACTATGACATTGCTTGTTAGATCAGTTCCTTTGATGCGCTGATGCTTTGACCTCTTGCAAAGCTCTAATACATCTTATACTCTCTTTGCACACTTATTCTCTTCTTATCACAACTCTCTATCAACTTCTATATCAATTACAATGGGCACATCTCATATTTATATGCGCATACAAAATAAACAACTAGGTCGACCCTTAAACCTATTACATACAACACTTCCAATTGAATTGGCTCAAGCGTGTTTACAAAAAAACATATATATATGTCAAAAACCTAATTACAATAGTTGCATAGCCTTTACATCATTAGAATATAACCACAACTCAAAATGCTAATAGTCGGCTGCTTACTCTATTCTTCTATGGCACGCACTGGCTATGTAACTTCAACTATCGGTATCTTTCTCATACTTGCATATCCGATCATGCGCTCATAGACTAAGCATGAATATAGTCTAACCAAATTATCTTCTAGGGCACATACCATAACTTGGTCATACTCACATGCACTAATGCTCTAAGCTTCAGGAACTTTGTACATTGTCCAGTCTTCAACACTTAGCTGATTTCTGATCTTCCCATCAAGTGCGCTGACTCCAAACTACTATATGACTTTGTTGCCATAATGACAAAACTATACTAAGTCATATACATCAGTATAGCCAACTTGCCAACAATCTCCCCCTTTTTCATTGATGGTAACAAAAGAATATGGCCAAGTTGCTAATTGTCCTTAATAGAAAAAACTTTTGACTTATATCTCCCTATACATATCTTTCTATCTTATATCTCCTTATACATATCTATAATCCATATTCTACCCATACTCCCCCTTTGACATTAATGAAAAATCTATGTTAAAATTGAATCTACAAAAACTTACTGTGATAGAATATCCAAATATGCAATCTGCAAATTTTGGATCTCCTTCTTCCAAAATATGATCAGCAAATTTACAATCTGTAGATGGGTGCATAAAGCATACTGTAGCTTCTCCATCTTCTCCAAATCAGTGCTAGGACCTTGGTCATATGTCACCATGGTGGCATTGATCTCCTTGATATTCTGATTTAGTATGTCTAATGAGGGTGCAAGAGCATTCCTTAGCTGAGTCTGCCTAGCCCTTATCTTGATCATCTCTTTTTTTGCCTTCTCAATCTTGTCTAACTATCCTTGGTAGACATTTTTACACATGTTCACATCAACATATGGATCTTCTACTAATTTCCTTATGCTTTCTATCATGACTTCTTCCTCTTGTACCTTTTTGTATAGATCACCAGTTAACTTGTCTTGGTTCATACATTTGGCAATGATCTTTCTTCCCTTTGCTACAAACTCCTTCAGGGATGCTTGACCAGCCTTTAGTGAGCTCAGGTCAAGTGTATAGTTTCTAACCAATTCACTTAATCTCTTCTTCAAGTACTTCTTCTCTACAAATAAGGATGCAAATTCTTCCAGGCTAGAGAAATTGCTTTTGAATTGTGAAATGACTAAACATACATCATCAATAGAGTGTGCCTTGGATACTTTCTTGTCTATAGGTAAAAAACTGTTCAGTATGTTTACTGACTCTACAAGGAGAGGATTCATCATCACTTGTTTCTCCTTGGCCTTCTCCATAGCTAAGATTTTGAACTTAATCAGGTCTTCTTCTCCCCATGAGTCCAAACTGGTTGCATCAGGTGTCAAACTTGACAACAATGTTGCTGAGGGAGTGATGTGAGTGCTATCCATCACTTCTTTTTTTACCTTGATTTTTTCAGTTGATGTTTCATCTTTTTGTTCACTTCCTTTTACCTCTTCTTCTTTTTTTTTTTCATCTTCTTTTTCTTTTTCTCCTTCTTTATATTCTTCCATCTTTTCTTCTTCTTTCTCATTTGTTATATCCTCAATCAAAATTTCTTCTTGATGACTAGGAGGAGTGTTACTGCATAAGATTTCAGCTTCTTGTGTGCTCACAAAAGCTTCTTCAAACTTGTCCAACTCAGTGTCAGTGGTTGCCATGACTATCTCTACATTTTCAATGATAATGGTGCTATCTTTTAGTGACTATGTCATGGGTGCAAACTTAACTATCTCTGTTTGTGTTTCAACTGCAGGCGCTGAGTCCTGAGGACCTATCACTGATGCATTAGTGGGCTCTACCACATTTAATTCCTTTAAGGGTGCTTGTGCTATGGGAATAGTAGTTGGATACATGTGCCTACTCATAAAGACCTTCTCAAAGGCTTTCTCTATTTCCTTAGCCACCATATCATATTTTTTGTCCATTATATTTAAAATCCTTGACTTTTTTCTGAGATGTGGCTTCACCAGATCTAACAATAGAGATTTATCTTCTAAGGAACATACTAGAAGAGTGTCATCTAGAATCTTTTCCCTTATCCTTAAATCCACTTCAATGGCTTTTCCCTTTTGGAATTCTAGGATGTTCCATACATTGTCAGGGATCATAGTCTTAAGTTCCAAGACTATTTTGTTTAACTTCAGCATGTGTTTGACTATCATTACATGTATCTCAAATTTGTCTATCTCACTATATTTTTCATAAAACTTTCCTACTTGATCAATTCTTCCCTCATCAATTATTCTTGCACTTAGCACACTGAGACTAGGTTTGAAACTTACTTCAGGAGGTGCTTGTGAGTTCTTTCTATTCCTTGTTACTCTTGAGGATGGATGACCAATGCTGATCTCTTTCTTCCTCTTCGAAATTTCCTTATACTTAGGAGGAGCAATAAGGTCAATGGTTTATTTGGGCACAGAAGGAGTAACATTAGTTTTACCCTTCTATTCATCATATTTTTCAATCTTCACTTTCTTCAGCTTAGGATCATTTGATTGTTCCTTTGCTGCATCTATGCTCTCTAATTCCAAAGAAATATTTTATTCCCTTGCTTTGTCTAGGTCTTCTTGAGACACTCTATTTATTCTTAAGATCTCAGAGGTAACCTTGGAAAACTTCCTCTTTGTTGCTGTGTTGTTCAGTTTAGCGTCTACCTCTCTTGTCTTCTCCTCATAGGTTCCCCACCTTGGCTCATTGGGGTCTTTAGGTGCTGACAAAAAAACTTAAGCATAAGCCTTGAGAATAGGCTCTTCCACTTCATATCCTAGTGGATGAATCCACTTTGTTCTTGGTTCAATTGCCTCCATCCATGTTGTGTCTGTCTCAACCATAAAACAAATAGTATCCTTGTATTTCTCAACAATGTTCTCTAGTATCCTATACCTCATCTGCATTTTGACCCTGAATGTCTTCAACTCTAGTGTCATGTAGTCTCTTAGAGTGCTCTATGTAGATGCCTTGAAAGATATCTAAGGCATGGTAGGAATACTCTTATCTAGGTATGAATCTGACACCTTTCCAACAATATGGAAGTACATATAGATAATTAGGGACCCAAACTTGAATATTTTGGTTTTATCATGCTTGATTGCCTTAATGTTGTCAATCAGCTATGTGTGCAAGATCTCACACAGGTTGAACTCTCCATTTTCATTAAAAATTCTTATGGCTGCAAGAATTGTGGCTGCAGACACACTGTTTACCCTGTTGGTGTGTTGAAACTTGTATCCAAGTATCATAGACATCAATTTGATGTCATCTTGCTCAATAGGCTCTATGGTCATTTTGCACCTATCACTCCTTGACTTGCAAGTCTGTTCAACAATCTTCCTCACATCTTTACCGACTAGAAGGACGATGCCTGTCCTTGAGAGGCTTGTCATCTCATGTATTAGGTCACTAGCACTAGTACATTTGAGGTCAATTTTTGATGACCATTTGTCAGATTTTCAATGGTCATTTGTTAGCATTTCGACACATGTGTCCCTCATAGTTTTTGCATTGGAAATTATGACAGAAGAGATATCCATTGGTTTACTGACACCCCCTTACGTCAAAAACTTGCACATGATAATAGCTTTGTTATGGCATTTCTTACGGTCCCTCTATCAGAATTCTGACACAAAGACCTATCGAAAATACACAATCTCTGTCGGAACTAACTATCGAAAAGATATCCTTTCTGAAATTAGAACTATTGGTATTGCCATAGATCTTCAACCAATTTCTGAAAAATAATCATGTCGGTGACGTACGATTAGTGTCAGACCTATCTATCAAAAATTGCTTATCTATGACATTTTACTTGTCGGAAGAGCGACGGTAGCGCAACGTATCTCCGATAGGTTTCCCTGTCAGACATATAGCATTACTATCACAATAATTGTCATAAAGTATTTTCTCTGACATTTGATTTATCAAATAGGTGACGTGTTAGCATATATTCCAATGGGAAATGATGTTGGATGTATAGCAGTGCCATCAGAATTAATTATTAAGTGTCAAAAAATTAACGGATATGCACATTAAAGATAACATATCTCAAGAGACCATCATAGGTTGTCTCTTTCTTGGGTCTATATTATTTACAAAATGTTTTACCTTTCATTAGCTCATCAAATCTGGGGATTTGAAAGAATTTACTAGAATATTTTCATGACAACATATATTATTTAAGTTGATGTTGCACGAATTTATCTACTTTGCGCACTTGTAGACTATGAGGATGACTATAAAGAAGTGTGGCCATGGGAGGAGATACTTCTTTATCACCATCCTAATAGTCTACAAGTGCATGAAGTAGATAAATTTTTGCAATGTCAACTTAAATAATATACGTTGTCATGAAAATATTCTTTTAAATTCTTTCAAATCCTCAGATTTGATGAGCTAATGAAAGGTAAAACATTCTATCAATAATATAGACCCAAGAAAGAGACAACATATGATGGTCTCTTGAGCTATGTTATCTTTAGTCCTAGCTACTGGGTAAGGCCTGGAAGACTTATACATGTCGATCATCGAGAATAATCATCGCCTTGCATTTATGTACACTGCACAAATTGATCCCAGTCTTGCAAAAACATTTTACACTTGTACATCTCATCAATACTGGAGGCCTAAAGTAATTTTATATGATCACTAGCACATTTCGTGCATGGATGAGAAACAATATCCAAAGTTTCTAGATAATTGTTTTTGAGAAGAGGAATGAGTGGAGGCCAAAGAAGGGATAATTGTGAAGGTTTTATAGATGTAGGTTACTGAATCATCATCTTTGCACTGGTACTCAATCTAGTCTCCACTCCATATATGTCTTCTCAGAATCTAAAAACTCTCCATCATTGATTCCCGTCATTTTTTTAGCATCTCCGTGGACTGAGACCTTAAAGTATTGAGCTTCTCTTTGTATCATCTGGGAATAACACTCAATTATGTTGTGTCTCCAAAAAATTGTGACCATGATGCCTACATTTATGTTTCTCAGTTGTTGTGATATGTACATCACAGTCTGTTGTTGTTGTAGCAGCAGAGCCTATATTCCACAACAAAAAGGAAGACATCTTTTTAGCCTGGGTCTTGATCCTACCCCAATTATCGAAGGATCTAGGGCCAGGCTCAAAAGATGTCTTCCCATTCTATCTGCAACATTGTGTCCATCCATGATCTTAGGAACAACATCATCTTTCTACTCTTCATTTTCCAAAATATATCGCTTCTTCAAGCTTGCAGATTAATCTTATTAATAAAAGAACTCTTGCCAACATTAGGGTACCCACAGATCAAAATAGTTGATGTTATTGGTGCTTGTGCTCAAGGATATTGATTCACTATTTTGAAATGGCCAAATCATTTTTATTTTGATTGTAGAGAAAAGGAGTGGGAGAAAAGGAGTGGGTGAAAGTTGATCGAGCGCGAGAGAAGGCATTGCATTTTATTTGATCATGAATACTCTCTGAAATAACCAATCATGTTTTCTATTCGATTCTTTTTGGTGTTTTTTTCCCATATTCAGTAGATAAAAATCATGGTGGTAGCCACTTAGCCATCTTTTTGATGTTCCATGTATTTTACAAAGATACAGGTATGTGGATTTATCATTCAATTGCTTGCAGTTATTGGTCAAATGCAAATATTTTGTCACATTGAAAGGGCAAGATATCAGTTTGGTGTTTTTGGTTTATGTTAAAAGTTGATTTGGTAAAATCCTCAAAAAACACACTACATGTTCTAAAATGTAAAGAATTGAATGTTAAATGTAAGATATATATCTCATCCATAGTAATCAAAATAAAGGACATGAAACTTATAAGGAGATTTACCAAACCAAAAATATAAGCGAATAGGAAACATGATTGGTACCTTATGAATTGGTTTTTGAGGTGCACAATCTTCATCAATCTCCTCAGAACAAGACCCCTCCTCACGAAAAATTCATTTAACACAAAAAACAAATCTACAAAACTAAACCAATGGCATGTTTAGAACAAAGAAATAGATTGATAATAATATGCTAAAAATTCTAGTATGTTTAATACACGCAAAAGGACTAGTCCCAACAATTCTTAAACATACTTTATCTGATATGATAATAACATGCTAATTAAACTAATAAATGTGTTATCTGCATTTAATCTACCAATTACTAATTACACAAAAAACAAATTTACAAAACTAAACCAATGGCATGTTCTTCGTATGTGATTTCTTCATCTTTCGAGCCTCTGGCATCATATTCAACTGCAAATTTCAAATGCATTGCATTTTATTTGATCATGAATGCTCTTTGAAATGAATGCATTCTACTGGTGTCGTGCCCTAGCCCATGCTTTATGTCCATTATTTGATGTTATTGGTGCTTGTGCTCAAGGATATTGATTCACTGTTTTCAAATGTTTGGATCATTTTGGTCGTGACTATTCCTCTAGTACACAATCAGGAAATGTAACTATCTACTGATTATATGTAATGTTGAATGGATTAAATGCTTTATTCTTGGTAGAAGTGAATGGAAGGAATAGTGTTGGTGTTAGGTTTCATTTATTATTGAATTCAATGGTTTCCAAGATGTTTTGAGGTGTTTTCTCCTTGTTTAATGTTAACTGTTCTTGCACAATACACTCATACAAAAGTGAAATGCTACGTGATTGACAATTTCATACAACTGGTCCTTTAGTGTGTATTAAATACAATCTAGTCACTTATTGAATGCTTTGGAGACTATTGGTTTGACTATCCATGCATTACCAGTGACTGAGATTCATTAAAGGATACAAAACCCTTCATTTTGGGGTTATTGTGTGTGGATTCAAATGTAGGTTTGATTTGGTTAATTTTTAGAAGAGATCAATAAATTATTTAAAGACAATCTTACATGTTTGGAGAGGTTTGAGAGGCACTTATCATGACTGTACCCTCACAAACAACGACATAGACTAGTTTTACTAAGTTTCCTTTCTCTATTTTGAGGTTTCCTTTCTCTTCCGTAGGGGTATAGTCAGAGGGTTCATTGAAAAAATGATCCTTTGAATGGTTACTATGAATATGAATGATTTGATATAGCATATTTCTCATTTTACTTGAAGTATGGAATGCCTTGTGCAAGGGTGAAAGTAGTTTTGATCATTTTGGTCGTGACTGTTCCTCTACATAGTTAGAAAATGTAACTATCTAATGATTATATGTAATGTTGAATGGATTAAATGCTTTATTCTTGGTAGAATTGAATGGAGTTTCCAAGATGTGTTGAGGAGTTTACTCCTTGTTTAATGTTAACTGTTCATGCACAATCCACTCATACAACAATGAAGTTACAAAACTAAACCAATGGCATGTTTACAACAAAGAAATAGAATGATAATAATATGTTGAAAATTCTTTATATTCTATTTAATACACGCCAAAGGACCAGTCCCAACAATTCTTAAACATACTAGTTATTTGATATGGTCAATTTTTAATAAAGGTCTAATTCTGTAGACTGCTAGCATGAAGGAAGATTTGACCTAGCCAAATCTTCCTTGTACCACACAAAAAAAATGTGTGATAACTATGTCTACTCCAACCTTAATTGTTTAAGAATTCATATATCAGATAAAGTATGTTTAAGAATTGTTGGGAGTTCTATTAGACCTTTGTTGTAAACATGCCATTGGTTTTCAAATGTTTGGATTCATGTTTGTTGATATTATCGGCATGTTTAATGACACTGTTGTATATTGTTGTCACTGAAATGACCGCATTCTACTAGTGTCGTGCCCTAGCCCATGCTTTAACTCCATTATTTGATGTTATTGGTGCTTGTGCTCAAGGATATCCATTTTTTTGAAATGTTGACTATGGTTATCAAATGGACAACACATGAGCTTCTAGCTAGGCATCATTTGTATTGATAGCTTAGAGAATCAAATGTATTATATCATTGATAGTTGAGACTTTGTTAAAAGGAAATAGGACAAAGAACAATTTTGATTTAGTTTCTCTATTTTGATCTCTAAGTGGCTTACAACCCTAGAGAAGTATATGCAGATTTACAGATGTAGTTGCATGATACATAGAAGCTAATAATTCACAAAAAATCCATGCATCCAATTTGAATAGCAATTAATACAAAGAAATAGGGTCCTCCAATGGCCCAATCATCTGGACCTTGACTGTCCCCTCAACCAGTGACCCTTCAAAATCAGGTTATCATGCAATTAGTGAGTGATCCTTCATTCTCCTGGTCTGCCCTGCATCCAAACATATTGGAAATACACAATACAATGATAACAAGTTTTTCACAATCCCCCTTCCCTCAAGGGACACTATCAACCATCCCTTCCACATAGCATTTCACTGTTGTGTGAGTAGATTGTGCAGGAACAGTTAAAATTAAACAAGGAGCAAACTCCTCAACACATCTTTGTTGTAAACATGCCATTGGTTCAGTTTTGTAAAAAAAAAATTTGTGTTAAATGCATTTAAATGGAACATTAAGCATAGTAATAATATGCTTAATCTATTATTAATTGTAGATTAAATGCCCATAACACCTTTATCAGTTTAGCATGTTATTATAAGATACTAAAGAAGACCTGCTATTTGTCAGAGAAATCTTCACTGTCCCCCACAATGAAGACAATGAAGATTGACCTCCTGCCCCACAACAAAGAACATTGTAATAAGAATAAGATATAATATAGTGTTAGAATAAACTTTGAACAAAGACATGTAATGCTTAAGTTAATGATCTAAAAAGCTACAAATATAGGAATTGAAAAAGAAGATAGTGCCAAGAAACATTTTCACAAATATGAAACATGAGGAAAAGTAATAACATTAACAATGCCAAGATTCAAAGCATTAAATTTCACCTGCAGATGAGTTTCTACAGTGGGTTTCCCAGCATCAAAAATATGTTGAGTTTCATTTGAGTTGTAACTAAGAGTATCATGTGGAACAGACCCTAAACTTTGAAAGCGTTCTCTAGCTTGGCAATTCAAAATTCAATCTAGGCAAGCATCAGTAAGTGAAATAAATTATAGACATCAACATCAACATCATCATAATCATTAGAAATAAACTTTAAAGATGTATTTTGGATAGTACTATGTTTCTTGAAAGTTCTTTTTCATGTACAATTTTTCTTGAAAGTTGAAACATAGTACTATCCATTTCGTGAAAAAAAAAATTTGTGTACAATTTTTTTTTCTATTTTTTCTATTTGATAACCACAGTCAACATTTCAAAACAATGAATAACATCAAATAATGAAGATAAAGCATTGGCTAGGGCACACCACCAATATATTAAAACTGAACCAATGACATGTTTACAACAAAGAAATAGAATGATAATAATATGCTGAAAATTCTCTTATGTTTAATACATGCCAAAGGACCAGTTGTATGAAATTGTCAATCACATAGCATTTCACTGTTGTATGAGTGGATTGTGTAGGAACAGTTAACATTAAACATAGCTAGTGTTCTCTTTACTTTCTCAAATCTCTGCAAGTGAAGAAAATTAGATTTGTATAATACATTGTTAGTATCCTTTGGTATTGTGTATTCCATTTAAGTATGTCAACAATGTTCAAAATCCTGTCACCAAGCACAGAAAAGAAATTAAAAAAATCATTAGGACTATAGAAAAATCAAGTTCTAGAAATGGATGGTTCTAATATTGCTTTTCCATTACAAAAATTGAGCATTCATTATTTGGTACTTCTTGGTGTATTCCATTTAAGTTTTTCAGTTTATCATGTTTATGTGCATGTTCTTTATGTGTTTGGCTTCTCTCCCTCGCAAGGGATGCATCGATAGGTAATTGATTTGAAAGCATAATGATTTGACAGTCTTTTTTCAGGATAGGTGTAATCATCCCACCAACCTTAATTAGCAACATTTGTGATATATGTCAAGTACTTATAATCAGTATGCCCAAAAAATAGAGACTTAATAGTAAAAGCATGTCCTTTGGTTTACTAGTTTACTTATAATCAGTATGTCCTTTGGTTTACTAGTTTAATCTGGTTTAAGAATGGTTTGTTTCATGTTTGAATGTACCATTGAATGAAGCTTGGCTATATTAAGTACAATCTTAAGACTCATGACTTTTCAAATTCTCTTGTTTCCTTCAGACCTCCAAACATGTGTACTTTGAGTAGCCCTCCAACAAATGGACTTGTGATGATTTTCACAATAGTACATGTGTAGGAGGACTACTCAAAGTACTACTTAGGAAAATTTGAATGTTCATCACATGTGCATATAAGATTTGTTCATAGAAGGTATATGCTAGACCCAGCAAAAAATAGATTTGTGGTGATTTTCACCATAGTACATGTGTTGCTGGGTAAGCTCCCAATAGCACTCAAGCAAATATGCATGTGCATCACCTATGCATATGAAGTGGCTCTAATGGAAGATACAATCACTAAATTTTGCATACTCCTTATTTTGTTCTATGTTGATATTGTCAGACATGGTCTTTCTTGAATGGAATGACTCGTTACTTGTACATTGACTAGAATGTTGGTGGAAGAAGGATGATTTATTTGCAACCATTTTTTCAACTCCAATTTTATCAACACAAAGGGACATTTATCATAGCCATAGAAACATGATTATTTTAAAATGAAATATGCCAAGGAGTACCATCAGAAATATTGACTATTTACAATCATGAATAGTTAACCTTAATCAAATAGCTCATTTTTTTATCAGCATGTGTAGTCTTTGTGTATATGAAAAATGAATGAAATATCAAGCTGAAATAAAATAGCGAACAAAAATTCAAATTCAAGGCCTAATTTAACAAGAGCAACAAACATTAGGACAAAAGAAAAATCATTAAGAGTATAGAAAAATCATTAGGACTATAGAAAAATCATTACGACTAGAAAATCAAGTTCTAGAAAAATCATTACGACTATAGAAAAATCATTTAGACTATAAAATCAAGTTCTAGAAATGGACGGTTCTGATGCTTTTCCATTACAACAATTGAGCATTCATCATTTGGTACTTCTTGGTGTATTCCATTTAAGTTTTTCAGTTCCCGTGTTTATGTGCATGTTCTTTATGTGTTTGGCTTCTCTCCCTCGCAAGGGATATGTCGATAGGTAATTGATTTGAAAGCATAATGATTTGACTGTTCTAAGTAATGTTTATTATCCTTTGAAGTTTCTCATGATCCTGATGTAAGTTGATTGGATTTAGAAATTTGGGGATCCAACAGGACTTTAGGGGAGTTCAATAAATGTTTTGGAAGACTTAGAGAAACTATTAGCATGATTGTTCCTTCATCTACGAGTTAGACTGAATTTGCTAAGTTTTTCCTTTGTTTTGAAGTGTATTTTGTAATCTATTTCCTTTCCATGGACCCAAAGACCTAGGACCCATGGAAAAGGGATACTAACAATGTATTATACAACTCTAATGCTCTTGACTTGCAGAGATTTAAGAAAGTAAAGAGAACAATGGCTATGTTTAATGTTAATTGTTCCTACACAATCCACTCATACAACAGTGAAATGCTATGTGATTGACAATTTCATACAACTGGTCCTTTGGTGTGTATTAAATTGAATAGAATTTTTAGCATATTATTATCATTCTATTTCTTTGTTGTAAACATGTCATTGGTTAAGTTTTAATCTATTGGTGTCATACCCTAGCCCATGCTTTATCTTCATTATTTGATGTTATTCACTATTTTGAAATGTTGACTGTGGTTATCAAATGGAAAAAATAGAAAAAAAAATTGTACCCAAATTTTTTTTTCATGAAATGGATAGTATTATGTTTCAACTTTCAAGAAAAATTGTACACGAAAAAAAACTTTCAAGAAACATAGTACTATCCAAAATATGTCTTTAAAGTTTATTTCTAATAATTATGATGATGTTGATGTTGATGTCTATAATTATTTTCACTTATTGATGCTTGCCTAGATTGAATTTTGAATTGCTAGGCTGGAGAATGCTTTCAAAGTTTAGGGTTTGTTCCACATGATGCTCTTAGTTACAGCTCAAATGCAACTCAACATATTTTTGATGCTGGGTAACCCACTACAGAAACTCATCCATAGGTGAAATTTAATGCTATGAATCTTGGCATTGTTATGTTATTACTTTTCCTCATGTTTCATATTTGTGAAAATGTTTCTTGGCACTATCTTCTTTTTCAATTCCTATATTTGTAGCTTTTTAGATCATTAACTTAATCATTACATGTCTTTGTTCAAATTTTATTCTAACACTATATTATATCTTATTCTTATTACAATGTTCTTTGTTGTGGGGTAGGAGGTCAATCTTCATTGTCTTCATTGTGGGGGACATTGAAGATTTCTCTGACAAATAACAGGTCTTCTTTAGTATCTTATAATAACATGCTAAACTGATAAAGGTGTTATGGACATTTAATCTTCAATTACTAATAGATTAAGCATTTTATTACTATGCTTAATGTTCCATTTGAATGCATTTAACACAAAAAACAAATTTACAAAACTAAACCAATGGCATGTTTACAACAAAGATGTGTTGAGGAGTTTGCTCCTTGTTTAATGTTAACTATTCCTACAAAATCTACTCACACAATAGTGAAATGCTATGTAGAAGGGATGGTTGATAGTGTCCCTTGAGGGAAGGGGGATTGTGAAAGACTTGTTATCATTGTATTGTGTATTTACAATATGTTTGGATCTAGGGTAGACCAGGAGAATGAAGGATCACTCACTGATTGCATGATAACTTGGTTTTGAAGGGTCATTGGTTGAGAGGACAGTCAAGGTCTGGATGATTGGGCCATTGGAGGACCCTAGTTCTTTGTATTAATTTCTATTCAAATTGGATGCATAGATTTCTTGTGAATTATCGGCCGCTATGTATCCTGCAACTGGATCCATAAATCTACATATACTTCTCTAGGGTTGTAAGCCACTTAGGGATCAAAATAGAGAAACTAAATAAGAATCATTCTTTGTCCTATTTCCTTTTAAGAAAGTCTCAACTATCAATGATACAATACATTTGATGCCCTAAGCTATCAATACAAATGGCGCCTAGCTAGAAGCTCATGGGCTATCCATTTGATAACCATAGTCAACATTTCAAAAAATGGATATCCTTGAGCACAAGCACCAATAACATCAAATAATGGAGTTAAAGCATGGGCTAGGACACGACACTAGTAGAATGCGGTCATTTCAGTGACAACAAAATTCAATGGCATCATTAAACATATATGCCAGTAATATCAACAAACATGAATCCAAACATTTGAATATAGTGAATTGATATCCTTGAGCACAAGCACCAATAATATCAAATAATAGAGATAAAGCACTGGCTAGGGTACGACACGAGTAGGATGTGGTCATTTCAGAGAGCATTCATGATAAAATAAAATGAAATGCATTTGAATATGATGCCAGAGGCTTGAAAGATGAAGAAATCACATACCTTCTCATGCGCTTAGTTTTTGCTCCTTTTCTCCCACTCCTCTATCCAATCGAAATAAAAATGATGAGGTTGTTTCACTTTTTTTTTATGTATACCTTGAATCTGTCAGAATTCTAATGGTAAACTAAACACCCATTGGAATACCAACATCATCGGGGCCTATTACAAAAAAAAAACACCAAATTCATAATAAAAAGTTACCCGTCGGAAACTTTTGTCAAAATTTGGCCCCAAATGTAGTAGTGTGGTAATTCTGACTGACACTTCACCTATCCAAAATAGGTCATCATGAATCCTGCTCAAAAGAATCTTGATCCATTCTAATTTATAGAACTCATATGCCATAGCATACTCCACTATAGGGTGATTAACCCACCACGCATACTCATCCATGAAGGTTTTGTCTAGTTTTAACATAGTTTCCATGTGCGCCCTTAATCTCTCCAATCCTGTTGGTTCTTTCTTACAGTAGATGTATGCCCTAATGTCCTCGACATGCATAATGCCCATAGGCGTGCAGGAAAATGCCCCTTCTAGGTCATCTAGTGTATATTTATATGGATGCCTCTTAAACACATATATTTTCTTCTCTACAACATCAAATACTATAGGAGTAGCCATCACTTACTTATGTATCGCTTTCACAAAGGTTTTCAAGAGATTCTGAATTGACACGATGAACTAGGGTTTCTACAACTGATCAAATGCACAACAAATCACTTGAAGAATCAAACTGAATTCCTTCTCAATCAACTGATAAGGCTCTTCTTCTCTTCAATCACTCTTAATTCGAATGCAATGAGAGATCTTCTAACTTTTGTGTACTTTAAAGTAGAAATTCTACCATTAATGCTTGTTGCGTAAACTAGGCTGTCACTTGGAAATTTCTATCTTTCATTCTGCAAAAAATTGGCTAGTGCACTCTTGCACGAAGGTTCCCTTAGTCTCCAAAAGCTTAAGTCCAAAGGTGCATACTCTAAGAGTGAGTATACCAGCCACGTAGGGGTCTAGAGCTAAATTAGCTCCCCCTATGACCCTGAGGGCCATTCATCTAGATGTAGAGGGTGCGTCCACTGTGGGTGCATCCAATACATACTTATCAACCTTATCCTTCTTTTCTTTTGACAAAATCATGCTCGCAACCTCTGAGGATTTCACAAACTTGAATTCTCCTTTGAGATCCAATACTGGTTCTTCGGTCTTTTTAGGGCTTTCCTGACCTTGCGTCCTTGATCTACAAAACTTTGAGATGTGTCTAGCTTTGTTACAAGAGTGACAAATGATTGGAGGCCTTATATTCCTCGGTGCATTGACATGGATCACCAATTTACATTGTCTAGCTAAGTGACCATTATTATTACATATCTGACATGTAACATTCTGAGAAATTCTTACATTTGATTGATTCTAATTTCTTTGATCATGTTGAGTCCTATTCTTTTTACTTGTCTTGCAATTCATAGCTCTATGACCAAATTTATTGCATGAGTAACAATAACCATTAAAAGGTCTTACCTCTGTACAGTTCCTCGCTATGTGTCCATGCTTGTTACATGCATAACAAGTGCGGTCTACTAGCTTGAGCTCATTCTTAGGTGGTTCACCATTATTTTTAGTTTGATCTTCAGACTTCTTAGTATTAGTAGAGTCTTTTTGTGCATTCATTCTTTCTCGCATGTTGTCAATCTGATTTTGTGCTTCATTGTATCCAATACAACTAGTATCTCCTTTAGCTCTTCTTACATATAGCTGAGATTCTATCAAATCAGAACTGGTGTGTAATTTATCAATGTGATTCTTAGCATCTTTCAATTTAGATTCCAAGCTTTCTTTGTTGTTTCTTAGCTCTAAGATTTCCATGTTTGCTTGCCTCAATTCTTCATTCAGTTGAAGGTTCTCTTTGACTTATTTATCATAGAGTTCTTGATTGTTAGTCAGCTTATCACAAAATTCTTCAAGTTGTTCTTTTAAGGATGTATTTCTCCATTTAGCTTCTTGACCATTGTCCCTAGATCACTGGTAGAGAATTCTTTCAAATCTTTCCTTAGCCTTTTGATGACTAATTGAGCATCACTGAGTTTTTCCCTTAGTTCTTCAGTTTCTCTTTCAGATTTGTCCAGGTCTTCAAGAGCAGCTTCTAGATTTCTTTTTAGATATTTCATTTTTGCTTTTTCCATGATCTCCTCAAGTGGTTAAACTTCTTTGCTGAGGACCAAAGCTTTGATACCAATTGTTAGGAATGGGAACATTGACAGGGGGTGTGAATTAGTGTTCAATGTATTTTATCTTTTTACTTAATCTTTAAACTAAACTTAAATGCTTAAAAACTAAAATGAACATCCACATAAACATGAAACATGAAATCAACACATAACACCAATATGGTTATGGGGAAAACCAAATAGGTAAAAACCCCAGTGGGAATTGACACCCACTAATATTCTATACTAGTGTTTTATGATCCTTGTTAGAAGATCCTTAACCATGTTAGGAGTTACTTTACAATGCATTAAGTATAGTAGACCTTGTCAAGGGTTAGACCCTATTAGGAGTCTTTTACAATAGTCCCTGTTAGGGGAGTGGATGCACTATCCTAGAGCTCACTACTCAAGTGGTGAAGGCTACAACCTTTTGATCTCAAATACACACTATATCTGCTGGATAAACTGTCACTATGACACTGCTTGTCAGATCAGTTCCTTTGATGCACTAATGCTTTGACCTCTTGAAAATATTTGATACATCTTATAGTCTCTTCACACACATCTTCTTTACTTATCACAACTCTCTATCAACTTCTATATCAATTACAATGGGCACATCTCATATTTATATGCGCATACAAAATAAACAACTAGGTTGGCCCTTAAACCTATTACATACAATGCTTCCAATTGAATTGGCTCAAGCGTGTTTACAAACAAACATATATATATTTTGGAAACCTAATTACAATAGGTGCATATCCTTTACATCATTAGAATATAACTGCAACTCAAAATGCTAACAGTCAAGTGCTTACTCTATTCTTCTCTGGCACACACTGGCTGTGTAACTTCAACTATCAGTATCTTTCTCATACTTGCGCATCTAATCATGCCTTCATAGACTAAGCTTGAATATAGTTTAACCAACTTATCTTCTAGGGTGCATACCATAACTTGGTCATACACATGTGCACTGATGCTCTAAGCTTCAAGAACTCTGTACACTATCCAGCCTTCAACACTTAGCTGATTTCTGATCTTCCCATCAAGTGCGCTGACTCCAAAATGCTATATGAATTTTTTGCCATAATGAAAACACTATAATAATTCATATACATCAGTATAGCCAAATTTCCAACATAGATTGAATTGAGCCCTCATCGAACGCAAGTCAAAGTCTTTCACCCATTGCTCACCTTCTTGCGGCAAACCAGTTACTTTAGCTACTACATCCTCTATGAATTCAATCTTTAAGCCCTTGACCTCCACAAATCCATCCTTCAAGGTGGATAGAAATTGCAGAGCAATTTCTTCATCAAACCCCTTAAGACTTAAGCAATAATCTAGCCACCCTCTTCTTCTAAACATTTCACAAATGGAGGCATCACTTAACAAAACCCTGTGATCCACTGGCTCATGTCGTTGAAGGTCACCTCCCATTGTTACACTCAATTTTTTTTGAATTTCACAGAACTTGATATTTTCATAGAGCTCAACAATGGTAAATCACAGGATTCAAAGCATTACAGCATAGGATGTTGTAGTAAAAAAAGGCGGCGTACCAACTACAACTTGCTTCATGAAATTAAATATTTTTGCACAACATCTAATGATATGTTTCTTTCATAACATCTAATAATAGCTCACTCGTGCCAAGAGTTTCCACTCTGAACACGTCATGACATATCATTAGGAAATAACTTTATCTTTTAATGTCTTTAATTTCACTTTAGATGTGATGACACAATCATAGAAGGACAACTCAACAAGACATGATGCAGACATCTCATAAAGACAAGAAACTTCAATTTTTACATGCTAATTTGAAAATTTGAAAATAGAATATTCCCCCCCCCCCCCAACTAAGTAATGGCATGGGTCCCTCCAAGCTAGGCTATGCAAGAGTAGATAATTAAAATGACACAAAATCCTAAAAATTAATGAATAAAATAAAATATGTATGAGTATATGTGGCATGAACCTAGAAGCATTGTAGGAAGAGTGTTTTGAAATATTACATCTACAGTTATGAAGTGATGGGATGGAATGGATGGGTGGAAAAGAGAGAAGGTGAAATGAAATTTATTATGGAGAAATAATTCCACAAAATGTGAAATGTTTATTATGGGCTTCTTGAATGGAATCAAGAATCGGTAGAAGGCTGGGTTGAAGACCCAGATTCTTCGACTGTAGGAACACTTGTGTCACCGCTGCTCTGGAACTTCTTCAGGAACTCATCATGACTGACAGGTTTGTTGTAGAGTTTTAGGTGATGTCTGTTTATCAGCAACTTGAATTGCACAAGATCGATGGTTGAAAGCTAAACTGCTCCATTATCAAATATTGATATGATCTCATAAGGCCCAAGCCATTGGGTTTGAAATTTCCCAGGTGTGTGCTAGTATCTTGAATCATATAGCAGTGCCCAACCGCCCACATAATTTTTTTTATCACGGATGAGCTTGTCATGCCATTTTTTTCTTTGTTGTTGTATCAACTCCATATTGTGGAGGGCGGACTTCCTGTATTCATCCAATCCATTTAATTGCAGCAACTGGTCTTCTTGTGCTCTAGTGAGATCAATATCCAAATCCAAGACTATTCAGAGTGTTTTATGCTGAAACTCAATAGGCATGAAGGCTGATTTCCCATACACCAAATCAAAAGGAGTAAACCCTGTGGTGGTTTTCCATGTTGTACAGTAGGCCCATATGGCTTCAGGAAGATGGGTAGCCTAGTTATTTTTGTGAACAACTATTTTCTTTGTCAAAATAGATTTTATCTCCCGGTTTGTGATTTCAGCCTAACCATTGGCCTGAGGATGATAGGGTGAAGATTTCCCATGGTGCACCATATTCTCTTGCATCAACTCTGTGATAAGATTAGAGGTGAACTGTGCTCCCTGATCTGTGACAATTTCCCTTGGTACTCCAAATCTAGTGAATATGCATTCATACAGGAACTCAGCAAATTTTTGATCTCTGGCATGCCTCATAGCTTTGGCTTCAACCCATTTGGTGGCATAGTTAGTACATACTAAGATGTATGACTTCCCATGAGAAGAAGGTTCAATGGGTCCAATGAAGTCAATACCCCACTTGTCAAAGGGTGTGACAACTACCTGAGGCTGCAGGGGCATTTCATCAGATTTCATTGGGCATCCCATACGCTGGCATCTATCACAATGCCTGGTATGTTTTGCTACATCTTTATGCAAAGTAGGCCAGTAGTATTCGGTTGTCAAAATTTTATAGGCTGTCCACTTTTCTGCAAAATGACTACCACATGGTTCATCATGACATGCTTAGAGAATGTCATAGGTTTCATCTTCATGAGCATATCTCCTAGTGACCTGGTCTGGTCCTATATAAAACATGAAGCCCGAGATCCAGGAGAAGATAAAACTCTTCTCAACCAGTAGTCGGTGTTGCTTAGGAGAGAAGTGAGGTGGTGTTCTGCCTGTAGCAAGTTAGTTGGCTAAGTTTGCATAGCATGGATTAAAAGAATCAATAGAAAATAAGTGCTCATCAAGGAAGATGTCATCAATTGCTACATGATCATCTAGTACTTGTTGGCCACTACATTAGCCTTACCTGGTTTGTCTATTATCTTCACATCAAATTCCTTCATCAGGAGTAACCAGCGTTCTAATCTACCACTAATGGTAGGTTTATTCATTAAGTACTTGATATTTGAATGATTAGTATAAACAAATACTTCATAACTTGTGATGTAGTCCCTAAATTTGTTTAGTGCATAGACAACTACTAACAACTCTTTTTTAGTAACAGTATAATTTAATTCATCTCCTTGCAAATTTTTACTAATATAGTATATTGCATGCTCAACAGTACCTTCCTTCTGCCCAAGGATTGCTCCAATAGCATAGTCAAATGCATCAGTGTGGATGTGGAATGGAAGCTTCCAATCAGGTCCTCTGAGAATAGGTGTTGTTGTTAAAACATCTTTCAATTTCTAGAATGAGGCTTCACAGTCTTCTATCCATTCAAACTCGGCTTCCTTCTTTAGCAAGTTGTACAAAGGTGCTGCAACTTGGTTGAAATCCTTTATGAATCTCTTGTAGTAACCAGCGTGGCCAAGGAAAATCCTAACATCCTTCTGCTTAATCGGTGTGGGAAGTGTGTTGATAACTGCAATTTTTGCAGGGTCAACCTGAATTCCAAAAGATGAGAGGTAGTGGCCAAGGACAACTCCCTCCTCCATCATCATATAACACTTTTCACTATTAAGGGAGAGGTTGTAATCTTGACATCTCTTAAGAACCTTCTCCAAGTTAGCTTGTGCTTATTGAAATGTGGTTCCATGAGTAGTGAAGTCATCCATGTAAATTTCAACACAGTTAGCAGCAATGTTAGAGAAAATACCCAACACCTCTCTTTGGAAGGTAGCAAGTGTGTTGCACAACCCAAATGGCAAGACTGAATAAGAAAATGTTCCCCAAGGATAGGTAAACATTTTCTTATCCTAGTCTTCTGGTGATATTTGTATTTGGTTATATCCACTAAAGCCATCTATAAATGAAAAGTACTTCTTCCTAGCAAGATTATCAAGTACTTGGTCAATGAAAGGTAGTGGAAAGTGATCCTTCTTAGTGGCTTTGTTAAGCTCCCTATAGTCCACAAAAACTCTCCACTTACCCCCTTTCTTTGGAACAATTACTAGAGGAGAAACCCACTGGTTGTTAGAAATAGGATAAATGAAACCAATAGTGAGAAGCTTCTGCAACTCGATCTTCACTATGTCTCTCAAAGTGGGATTAATTCTCCTTTGGGCTTGCCTCACTGGCTTGTACTTAGGACTTATATAGATTATGTGAGTCCAAAGTTTAGGGTCTAACCCTTTCATATCAGTGTAGTCCCATACAAAGGCTTGTTGACTTTCTTGCAAAAGCTTGAGAAGACTAGGCATCTAAGATTCAGTGAGGTTCTTATTAACATTCAACTCCTTTCTTGAAGAAATTTCAACTCTTTTGACTTTGTCTAGCATCAGGACTTCTACCATGGATGGAGACTTTATTTCATGGGGTAGCAAGGTGTGGAGATAATAAGGTGCTACAAGAAACTGAGATGTGGTTTGCATGGGCATTATTGTTTGAAGGGAATAATTAGGAACATCACAAGATGATTCCTCAGAACCATATTGGTTGGTAAGGATTGCTACTAGTATATCATCTTCTTCTTGTGATACCATGAATGGATTTCACTCAATGACCATAAGTTTTTGAATAGAGTTTGCTTCAAGGGCATCATCACCTAAATCCAACCATACAACTTGATCAAGGTCTACTTGGGGTTTTGCTAGGGAATATAGAGTTAACTTCTTGGTATTTATCCCATCTGATATGGTCATTTTTCCTAAGTGACATGCAATGCAAGCATCAGCTATGGCCAGCCAAGGCCATCCTAGGATTAATGGGTATCCTCCTAAGGTGGATTTGGGTGACAGGACTATGAAATTCGAAGGGTAATCTAAAGAATCCAGTGTGACAATAATATCTTCAACCATACCATCCGGCTTGACAATAGAATTATCAGCTAATTGCAATATTGTAGGTGTATCTCACAAACCAATGATACTAAGTTTTAGCAGAACTTCCCTAGTCATGACATTGATTGATGCTCCTAAATAAATTAGGACATTCTGAATTTGGATACCATTAATATGTATAGGGACCACTAGGCTTCCTGGGTCAGAATAATTAGGCATTACAACTTTGCTTAACATGAGATCAGAGAGTTGGCCTAAGACATGGACAATATCAGGGTCTTTATTCTTTCTTCTAGACTGCTTAATATAGGCTTCTTTGATTTCCTTGGTATAGACTAGAAATTTTTTAAGGGCATCCAAAAGGGAATTTGCACTGTCATTTTCTTGAGCTGATCAATCAAATCAGCTAATATAGGATTTTATTTTGGAGGAACTTCCTGAGGTAATCTTTGTGGATAAGGAGGATTTTTAAGCACTGGTGTAGTTTGAACAATAGGTGGAACATCAGTAGGCTGGTTCATGGGTATGTCCTCTGCATCAGCAACTTTGATTATTATTGGCTCATTGGGTGTAGGCAGTGTAGTTCCTGATCTGAGATGGATATCATTTACTTGCAAGGAATAAGCTTGCTACTTGTTATTAGGATTTGGAGTTGGCTGAGTAGGAAGTTGAGTTGGCTTTTGAGGGTTGCTATTGGCTATAAGAGGTGGTGACATAATAGCTTGCTGTTGAGGTGGAGGCATAATTGCTTGTTGCTTAGGTGGAGGCATAATTGCTTGCTGCTGACTAGACTGATTGGGTCCCCACTAAGGTTGTGGTTTCCAGTTACCATGAGGTGGCCATCGGCTATTCTATTGTGGCTGTTGATAGGAGTTATACTACTATTGGTATGGGTTAAATGGTGGATGCTATTGATAAGCTTGGTTATAGTGCGGTTGTTGATTGGATCAATTATAATTCCAATTTTGACCTTGAGGGGTAGAATTTTGGGGGTTATGGTTTGACCATTGACTGTTATTATTATTATAACCAAAATTATTCAATGGGTGTGAAGGCATACCTTGTCTTTGAGCCCATGGACATCTTTGAGAAACATAGAAAACTTCTCCATTCTCCTCATCTATGGCTTTAAACTCAATGGGCATTGGATTGATGTCCACAGATGCAACTGTTTTGAATTTACAATTTCTTTTCTTTTCTCTGCAATGAGAATAGAACTCGGCCAACACAACATCTACCTCTTCCTTCTTCCTCCTCACCTACATACTATTGAGCTGAGTGGTAACATCATTGATGATGTCATGCTTGAAATCAAATAGAAAATTAGACAGCTCCATTTTGGGTACTCTTGAACCACCATTAGACTCGTGTGGTAGGTCTCTAAGTCCCCTACCCTTCTTCATAGTGGCCCTCAAATAATTTAGACATATATTCTTTATGTCAGCCCAACTTTTCTATGTGATATACCTCCTTCCATATGGTCCAGAGCCTCAATGCTTCCATCATTCACACCCTTTAGAAAAAGGTGTTTTTGAGATGCCTCATTTAGCTGGTGTTGTGTATTATGCCACAAGTTGAACATGAATCTTGATACATAATCCTCCAAAGTTTCTTCCTCCTTCTGAGACATTTTGAAAATGTCATCACCTTTGAAATCTTGACCCCTACAGTATTCTTTATACTTTGAAAGAAACAAATTATGCATGGCATTCCAATCTGCTACAACATTAGCACCCAACCCCATGAACCATCTCAAGGCAGCCTCTTTTAGAGTCGATGTGAACAACTTTAGCTTGTGGGCATCGGTTGTATAGTCATAGCTCTAGCAAAGGATGTCAAACTCAAAGAGGAAGGTCTCAGGGTTTTCTGTAATGAGGCCATAGAATTTGGGAAGCGCAACAGTAGGTATGTTCTTCAAATTTTGATTACCTTGCTGAGCATGGATAGGAAAAGGAAAGGGAGCCTAAGCAGCCATTCTGAGAGGAGGACCTGGTGGTGGTGGCTGATAGATAATAAGAGTGAGCAGGTTGTCTTGGTATTCAGGTTCAGCAAATAGGTCATTCAAATGCAGTGATTCCTCAAATGATGAAGAGGATATGTGTTCCTGAGCATCAACAAATAGATTTTCAAAGGGTTCTTCTTCTTCATTCTCACTTTGGGGTTCTTCAATTTCAGGATTAAAAATATCAAATGGGTCCTCTTGGTAGTTACGAGGAAGAAATCTCCCAAGGTGGCCTCTCCTTCTATGCATAAAATTCTTACTTAAGGCTAAGCGCTAGATTAGGACTGAGAATGCAACTACAAAGATAGGTTTGAATTAACACCATCCCCGACAACGATGCCAAAAATTCTTGGCCAAATAATAGTATCAAAAACCCATAGCAATGGACTACCTATTTTAGGATTGGACACCCTAAATGATTTCTAAATGGATTATTCAGTCTCATTTAATTATCGACCAGGGACGTAAACTTGGAATGGCATTCACAAAGTATATGCTTCAAACCTTCTCAATCTAAGACTATCTATGGAATTCAAATGCTTATGCTTTAGGAAAACTATACTAGAACTTGGTAAATGAAGTTATTCTAACAAAGTAGGAATTCATGGCTAGGAATTACTCCAACCGCCTGTGCTGTAGGAACAGACTACCAATTCTGTTATCAGTAGCTGTAAGAACAATAGAGTTCTAATTACTTATAAATAAATAGGAAAATGAACTCTACGCTAACATAAAAATTCACTCATAAAGTGGGCCCCCTTGAATGAGTGAATAGGAAATACAATCAAGATAAAAGATATAAACTTGAACTGAGCATTCTATTCATCCATAACAAAATGATTACACTTGATTGAAAATAGTATTGCAAGAGTTTTGTTATAAAAACCAGTTCATTTGACTAACTCCAAAAGAGTCACAACATTTGATTATTTAAAGGAAAGCTACAACTATCTCCTAAATCTACGATCACTTCATAAATGAGGATCAGTTACAACTCATAAAGTTCCAGAATAGAAACATCATTGAACATGAATAATCTCCTGGAATATAGTGTGTTAAGGAAACTAAATCTGTGTGCTGCATGCAATAGAAAACATCAATTAACTCACTTTTCTTGCAAAGATTCTGCAATCCCACAGTTGGCTTTGATTACTCTGGCACCACTATGTTGGTCTTTGAATGTCTACAGTCAACACCTAAAAACAATCAATGCACACACATCCAACCATATACATATATATCTGCATCATTAATATTAGGAAAAGGTGTAAGTTCTAATTAACACTCTTGCAAGTCCTACGGCTACAGGAGGTAACTACCCAAAACATAGCTTAGGAAAGGAAACATTCATTAACATGTATAGCTACTGCATTTACCATTCCTGTCCATGAATTCAAGCAAATATCATGTCTTAAAAGTATCCATATTTCCATTTTATGTTTTCACATATATATAACATATACATAAAAACCATAAGTTCGTATGCTTGAAAACTATAAATTCATGTCTATGTGCATTTAACTGTTCTGAAAAGAGGATAAAAAGTACTGAGAAAGATGGCTATTTAGAAGCCCATCAAATGTATTTATCTGTAACAATGGTTAAAATGATACAGTAATGATCTTATTCAAATACAACTATGATTTGCAAATTTTCAGATATATGCTAAGCTCAAAAATACCTTTGATCAATAATGAATTCAATCCTTCATATCCTCCAACTTTATTCCACTCGGTGTATGCTTCTCCGACGCTCGGTCATGTAGTAGTTCAACTCGATTCTGTCTTCAACCAGTTTGATTAGTGGTGCATGAAAATAATCCTTTTCATGCGAATTACCCTACATTATAAACAATTTCAGACTCAATAATGAATCCCATGTCTCCTTATATAGACATCATAAACCATTTTCTTTTCATCCATAGATTTTTCTTCTTAATCTTCACCATTCATTTTTGCTGCTTTAACCTTCCTTGGCAGTTGTGTCATCAACACATTTCATTGTGCTTCATCTAATCAATCTTGAATTTTGTTAGTTGTTAGATCATCATAACAAACATTATCTCATACCTTTGAATCATAAGAAATTATCCATCTAATCATTTCAATCAATTTTTATAAACTTTATTTCTTTCTTTCACTTGGTCAATACCAGAATGTGTTGGTGATTACCTTCTTGGTTAATACTATACTCGATATACACTACACTAGCTTGGTGTATTAAAAATCTTCATTTACTGACCACACAAAATTATTCATTTCTGATCTTCAATACATAACAAAAATGTGTAATACAATCAAGTCATCAACATGATGCCATAGACTCATCAACAAGTTACCCAATGTATACCATACCCATATCTACATATCCATCTCATCTTCATGTAAAGATCTAATTCCTTTACCATTTTCCTTCTTTATATGTTTGTAACCATCATGACAAGTATAGTCAAAACTAGTTGACATCAATGGTAGTACATCGACTGATTTAATTGTCTTACATATACTTTAGTAGCTCAGTGACCATTAATCATTATCTTTCACTTGTCCATTCTTTCCATCAAGATATTCAATTAGTTGTAGGTTATCAGGTTGGCTACTTTAACCAGTATTGCCCCAAATTTATGCAGTGTGAAGACAACTACCTCCTCTATCTTTTCCTTATCTTGATCACTCCTTGATTCATACTTGGCATATTGAATTATGAAAAACCTCCATAATTCTTAGATTCTCAATAAATTCTTCTAGGTTTTTCAATTTAGAGGGTTGGTTTTGCACAACTTTAAATTTTCTCAAGTCTTCAAACTTTGTTTCACTATCTTCTTGAAGTTTCAATTTTCTTCTTAGTCTGTTTGATGTTTTATTTTCCCTCACATATGTTTTAGGTTTTGGTATCTCTAGCTTAGGTTTCCTCTTCTCACTCAGTGTAGAAGTAGACCTTGTCAATGGTCTTGTTCCCTTGGGGCTTGGTGATTCCTTTTTCACTTTAGTCTTCTTGCCCTTGACTTAATATGGATATGCCTCATCTTGTTCAACACTTCAAGATTTTATGATAAGTCACTAATCATTCTACTTGTTTTCCTCTGAGATTTAGGTATCAATATACCTAGTTTTGTCTTTTCTTTCACCTCCTCATATGTCCCATACCGATTAGCTCTGTTGTCAATAAGTTTGGCTAATAGGGCCTCAATTTGTTGTGATGTAGTGTCAATATCAATTTCATAGCCCATTGGTTGTAGCTAGATAGTCCTTAGCTCCACAACTTTCATAATACATGTGTCAGTATCCACTTTAAAACAAATAGTGTCTCAATGGTCTTCCACTAATTGAGGTGGAATTTTGAATTTCTTGTGCATTCTTGTTTGAAATTTAGTGAAATTGTCATTCATCACAATATCGAAATTATTTCCTAAACTCTTAATGTACTCATCGATCTCATAGATAATTTGTTTCTTCACATTCTAGATTGATGGAAAGAAGTCTTGAAAGTAGAAAAATATACATACCAACAATGAACTGAACTTCAATGTGTTGGTCTTTTCTTTCCGAATAGTATTCATATTGTCATAAAATTTCTTCAACAAAATCTCACACAAATCAATCTTCATGTCCTTTTTGACAATTTTTTTGTTGGCTAAGTCCACAGCTCCACATGGTACATTGTCCACTTGGGAGTATTGGAAGATTTGGTAAGAAATGAAATTACATGCAAACTTTAGTTAAGGGCATTCCATAGTAGATAACTTAAGACCTCTTCCATCTCATTTGGCTTGTGTCAATTCACACAACTTGTGATTGTTGGTCTTCTTGTTAGCCTTTCATCTGTCACTGATTGGATATCCAGTCACAATGTGTAAAACATCCTTGCTGATCTTTGACTGGTTGATCGAGCCACATTATCTGATCATGAGCTTGGCTTAATATAATTCTCATCCACTCGGTCTTGAATACACTTGGTATATGCAGGGAATGCATTAAACCCTTAGTCTCCAAATGGATATGCTCATCCTTCAATTTCTCATTCTCACACAAACTTTGGTAAGATGTATCAATATGATTTTGAAAAATTTCCACAATCTTACAGTGGATGAAGGCATAGATATCTTCTATCAAGATAATTCTTGGAGGAATAGATGACAGAGCTCCCATCTTGTCGGGTTCAGTTTCTTTAGCTGGAGGAAGCTTGTACTTTTGGTTGATAGGATCAACCTTCTCGACAACATTGGGTTTCTAAACGTTAGGTGCCATCAATTCAAATATATAGCCACTTTATTGAAGTAGGGTTTTATTTGAAAGTCAACTCGGTCACACTTTCACAACTCAGGCATACACTAGAAATCACTTAAATATGCTCAATATTGCTTAGATCTACTCAATCAATTCCTCGAATGCTCTCGGAAGACTCAACTCAACAATGTGCTCAAATGCTCTTGAAAATGTTAGGTAAAAATAAATAGAAAAGTGGTCTATTTATACTTTTTCTTGATTAGGGTTTCCAATGGCTAGAATTTTAGCATTTAATGTTGTCACCGACTCCCTTTTCATCGACTACCAAACTACACTTCCTTCAATTGAATGAAACAAAATAATATAATATTTCACTGATCAAACATGAAATGTTAACTTTACAACATATATCCAAATTCATCTAAATATGCTTATATGGATCTTTGCACAAATGTTAGGAACTAATTTAAGATTAAAATTTAGCTCACAGTTCCTACACATACCTTTAACCGATTAGGTGATGATAGGTGCACCCGATCCATAGGATGAGGTGCCATTGACTGATCCAAATGATGCTCCTTAATCTAGTGACTTCCTTGTCCATATTTTATTCATATGGTTTTTTACTTCTTCAACATTCACTTGTGCTATGTCATTTGTCTTTTCCTTGGTTGGAGCTTTATCTTGGTACCTGCAGTCTTTGGCTAGATGACCTACCTTGTGACAATGAAAACATGTCATTTTGAGATTTCTCCATGATCTTTTGTTATTTCTTCCATGCATCAATATGAAATTTGATGCAATGTGTCCAAATCTCCCACATGTTTTACATGAAATTCTTGTTTTGTAGTCCCATGGTATTGTTGAGCCTTTTCGATTTTTTGTTGTATTCCATCAGTTAGGTACCCACTTGACATTCTTATTTTGTGACATGCAATATTTAGACTTATGACCATATCTATTGCAAGTATTGCAGTAACCATTGAATTTTGGTTTCCTTGTATTGTTACCAATCCTTGATCTACACTCAAATGCTTGATGTCCATACTTATTGAAATTATAACAATAACCATCAAATTTAGGAATGCTCATTGGTTTAATTTTTTTCTCCTGCAGACATTAGTTGTATCACAAAGTTTCCCACAATGATAAGAAATAGGCTTCTTTGTCTTCGGTGGGGTAGCAGTGTCTCAGTTGGCATCTTGGTTTGAGGATTCTCCCTTTTTGGTAGTGTTATTTTTAGTAAACCCAAGTCTAGTTGTATCTCTTGGTTGTCTCTATCCTCTAAGTTGTTCATCCAACATTCTCAATGTTTCTTCATTCTTTTTCAATACTTCATTGGCTTCCTTTTCCAATTTCAATTACCCTATCAACATTTCAAGCTCAGACCTTAATGCTTGATTCTCATATTACTTCCTAGTTGTATCTTGATTTGCATTCACCAGTTGGTCGGTCATAGCATAATGTGTTTGGGTCATTCTCAAGATTTCATCATCCTTTTCAGGTAGTCTTGCCTCAACTTGCCTCTTGCCTTCTTTTTCCATTCTTTTTGCATCTTCAACTAATCTCTTTGATTCAAGTATTTCACCCATTATAATACCTTGTGCCTCTTGATCTTTCTTCATCAGATTCAACTACTCGGTGAGTGCTTTATTCTTTTCCATCCGTTATGCAATAGCTATTTCAGATTCATCATTCAAATTCCCTTCAAATGATGTCTTGAGTATCTCAACATGTTCTTGTCTATATTTCAACTCATCAGATAAATGCTTTCTTACCCTTAATGACTTTTCAAATTTCCTTTTCTGATCATCAATCATCTCATGTGCATTTTCTAATTTAAACTCAAGATTTTCAATTTGCTTAGCTTACTTGTAACTTTTCATGGCTATGATCTTTTAACTCTTAGATTGTTAAACCTTTATCTCAAGAGTCCAAGCTCTAATACCAATTATTAGATTAATAATGGAAATTTAAGTAATGAGAGGGGAGGGGTGAATCATTACTCCAAAAAATTTATCAACTATTTTGATCATTTACCAAAATGTAAATTTTGCATTCATCATCATAAAACATAGAAATTAAAACATAAAAAACATAACTCAAAACACCATGATTTTTGGTCTTACAGAAACCCTTGGTTAGAGGGAAAAATTATTGTGGGGATGGTACCCAAAATCCTTCACAATTGCAGTAAAAATGTTGCTCGGTTAGAGCTACAAAACTTAGCTACTTTTGATAACTTACCCTGTTAAGAGTACATACCCTGTTAGGAGTACAAAAGACTTATGCAGTCTACCTTGCTAAAAGATTTTACAATTTCTAATCTAAGAGATGTACCTTATTAAAGGATTGACAAAATAATACCTATTAGGGCCTACCTAGTAAAGGGATTTTACAACTCTGATTACAATACAATTCAATACTAAAAATGTCTGTTGTAATGCATCAAAAAATGTGTGTCAAACTCAATGTGCTCAATAACATTTTACCTCAATCTGTACTTTAGTATATTTCAATCACAATTCAATTTTTGTACTCGATAGCATCAAACTTGATTCACATTCATTGTTCTTCTCTAACTTCTCTATTACTTGGTAGCTTCACATAACCATTGCATCATCTTTGCATTCCTCTCTAATTCTTCTCATCATTCGATCTACCTCTCTGATCTTCATACACTGATCTTTTTATACTTGATCTAAAAGCGGTGGAAATATTCTAGATTCTTCTCCTTAAATGGTGGTAGCATTGGTTACATATCCAATGTATATATTACATTTTTTTCCATTGGTGGATCTTACCTTGTAATCATGCACAATCATATTTGTTTATATCTCCAATGTTTTATCAAATGATCTTCTTGAAATCTGTAAAATGTTTTGTGCATGGTGTCAAGATTCAATGTATCTAACATAATTTGTTATGTCAACCTATGTTACTCAGCAACACATTTTGTTCTTTCTTGGTAACATGTATACTCAGCTTGATAACTATCTTGCAATGCTTGGTGCCTGTCTCTTATTTTCCTTTACCGAAACTGTCTCTTCCTTTACCGACTTCACTTTTTTCTTTACCGACTGAGTCCTATGATTCCTTCTTTCACCGACTGACTTTGACAATGCAATATGACTTTAACAAAACTAATGGAAACAAAATAACTCTTTAGGAGTATCAAAAGTTTCAAAACTCACCTATCATGGACACCATTTTTCTTGCTAACTTTGAAGAAGAGAATTCATTTACCTCTAGCGCCATTTTCTTCACTTAGAAAATTTTGGCCTCACAATGAATAAACTACTCACATTCTATGCATAGGCATGAAATTCAGAAGATATATTCCCATGTCATGAACAACTAATTTGTTCATGTGGAGTTAATCTTGAAAAGATGTAAATTTGACACCCATATTAATTATAAGTTATTTCCACACCAGGATTTATCATGTAGTGATTACTTTTCATCAAAGAGAACCTTTTTTTTAATCTAAAACTTCAGAGATGCTTGAAATGTTCCTTTCCCATAATTATATTTATCACTTCTCCTTATCATTTTTCTATGATTCTTCTTCAATCTACAAGGAACCTTGAACCTTGAACCAAAATGAAAAAGGTTCAAGAGTTCAAGTTCAACCTCACACTGATGTTGCTTAACACTCTTCACATTCACTTTCAAATAGGACTTGAGCGTGATAAAACATATAAATGCGAGACAAACTCTAGACCAACATACCTTTGAACTTTTGAACCAAGATGAAAAGGTTCAAAGGTATGAGTTTGTTCATCGATGGGAATAGCTTTTAAAAATATTGAATTACTTTAACAAAGTCCCGCAACATATACACACAAAGGATGAACTTTGAAACAAAGAACTATTGAACTTTATACACAGGTTTAAATAGAAATTTCAAAAGGTTAGATTGGTATTTAAAGGATGAAAATAGAAATATTTAACCATGACGCAAGGATGATTTAGGGAAATAAGACACCAACTAAAAGGGAATTAATGCATACTACATTTTCTCAAAAGGGGAGTATGGAAAAAATAACACATGCAAAAAATAGGTGGTAACAATGATCTATGTCATCAAACTCATTATCTCCTATCTTTGCATTCAAAATTGGTTTTTAAAAACTCCTATCTATATTATACAAAGGCAGAAACACATCCTCATAATCTAACTCCTAGTTCTTCTCCGATATATAAAATTTGAGAACATCTTGAGCCAAGTCCAAGATCATCCTGTACTAATCCCTAATCTTGACCTCATAATCATCGACATAATTTTCCTTATGGTCCTCAATATAAGGCTCATGTTTGAAATGAGCTCACATTACTTAGCTAATTGTACCTATGGGATCATATTTTCCCTGAACAATTGACAAATTATCTATTGGGAACTCATCCCACTCAAGAAAAATGAACTTTGCATCTTTCACATCATGTGTTGAATGTGCACCTATCCCAATTAGAAACTAGAAACACGACTTGTGTTTATTGACAATAATTTGATGTGCATCATATATTTATTGACACAACTCCACCAAAATTAACCTATCCAAAGGATATCTTGGAAGATTCTTTGGTTGCAATATGTAACCATCCACTTTGATTTATGTGAAGGTTCTAAATTGAATGAAATTGCTAGCAACCTTTCTCATTCGGGCACTGAACCCCACTAATATTCTTTTAGAAAAATCTCCCTCAATGGATCGAATAATGGAAAAACTAAATGCATTATTGAAGATGTGATATTCAGGGATAAATAGATCTAGCTTCTCCTTTTGTGCCAAATAAGGGTAGAATTTATACACATAAAATTTTGGGTCACACAAGGATTCTTTAATTGTAAACCCTAGATAGGAAGCTCAGGTAGAAAGTAGATAAACAATGTAGGAGGTCATATAAAATTTGGGGTCGGTCTTGACCCTTTGAATTTGTTGATCTAGATTATCACTAATAATCTAGCTCCAGTCTATATTCTTCTTCCTTTTCTAAATAGTGTCAATGTATAGGACCATCCATGTCTCTAGTTGTTTATCCTAAGGAAGACTGAAGGCCCTTCTCAACAATGTCACACAATTATTCATATCTTCCATAAGATAATATATGTGATAGTTTATCTTATCCAAATGACCATCCTTGTAGGGCCTCTCAAAATAATTCCTATTGATCTCAAGCTCAATATTAGGTTCATCCTTGTACCATCCCTCAGCCTAATCTATAGAGATATTTTGATATTCATCTATAGGAGGGCTATGGAAGACTTCATCATGATATCTTTCCTTATATCCAACACCACCTCCCCTTATTTGTTCAAAACACTTCTTTCTTCATACTTGTAATGTTTTGTAATGGTCATTATGAGGTTTGGGGATTGGATTACTACTAGGAACCCTCTATGTGATCCAATCCCAACATCACCATGTAAGAAGCATCAAGAGTGTGGTTGTTCAATTTCCTATCTTCATCAAGAAGTCATTAAAGTCCATGTGCCTGATATCAATGTCAATGATTCCACTATGCAAGTTGCCTAGCTTGGAGAGCTTGTTGTAGCCCATGAATTTGAACTTCATTGGTTGCACTGTTGGTATACCTTGATATTTTGTTGTCAAAGACAAAACACTTGTCAACATTTCTTATTAGAAATCAAGATAACTAAAAAATGAGATAAAAACCTAACAAAAGAAATAGAAAAGACTAAACAAAAGGAGGACAAAAACAAGAACACTTAGCCAATAGATAAACCCCCTTAATACTTCCTTTCATTTCCCATCAAGGTTTTAGGGTTTGGAGGTGTTGATACCCCAACTATCGTAAAAAAAAGAAACCTATATTCCCTAAAGGAAGCTTAAGAATGTACACAATTGGGGTTTCAAGGGTGCTTGATCCTTGATCTCCCTTTCAGGGAATGGGGGTCAATACACCCCCGACACCTTGATTCCAATCTAACAGAGGTGGGATGCTAAGTTTGGGGATTGTGGATGGGTGATCCTTGATCAACTCTTCTGGGATAGGGGTCATACCACCCATAAACCCTAAAGGTATTACTTGGCCCTCTTTTTAGATTCCATAAACTATGGATATCATGATTTCTTAATTTTTTCAAGCATTAGGAATCATGAGATCCCTGACACTACAAAGGTATAACTTAGGGTTTTCACCTTTTTTTAAGAAAGCTTTCCATTGATTGGTAGGGCACATAAGGGTTCACTCTAAGGCATGAGGTGTCAAATAGAACCAAAAGAAGACAAAAACAAATCAGTCAACAACACAAAAGAAAACAAAAAAGAAAGAACCAAGAAGATGACAAAAAACCACAACTAAACCATCCTAAGGCAGAAAGAAGATAGCCAAAAATCACACAATGGTGATGGTGACTCAAAAGACTAGGAAATCATTGATAGTATGTATACAACCCCTATTTTTTTATTATTAAAAACTTTGGACTACTAACACACTGGATCACTAAATGGAGGAATACAATGTGACCAAATGAGGGCACCATAGGATTTTTATGGGGGTTTTTGGCTAACGTCACCCCAACCCCTCATTGGGGATCAGAGCTTTGGGGTGTTGTGGGTCCAAGGACCTCCAAACACCCAAAACACCCCAAAACACCAATCTTCGATTGAAGATCCTTAGTGTTCCAAGCCTTTGGTGATCGATGCATTGGGGGTCTATAGAAGAAAAGACTAACTTCCACTCCTGAATGTCCAAAGGGAAACCAAACTTCAACTTAGGCAAGAACAAACAAAAAAGGAAAAGAAAAATGAGAAACAAATAAAAGAAAAGGAAAAGAGAAATAGAGGACAAGACCCCTACACACTTTGAGCATCGAGTTATTAGGAGCCTGAAGCCCACAATCAGATCCACCCTATGTGACTGATTGACAAGGACCTTTTTAAAGAAACAAATGAAATGCAAAAAAGGGGGGGTCCCTATCAGGCCACTAGACCTAAATGGGGTGTGAGTTGTTGAGGTAAAACTAGTTGGATGCAATCTTCTGGCTTGTAATAGAGATGCACATTTTTTATTCTTCCTAATGGTTTTTATCTTCTTTATTACCTTTTGGTAAAGGAACTAGAATTTGGAATCAAGGGTTTGATTTCATAGAATTTCTATTTTGTTCATGTGTACCTAATGTCCTTTATAGTATCCAAATATATAATTCTCTTTAAGGGTTCCTAACTATATCTAATTCTACTATCTTCATTTGGTATAGACACATGTGAGGTGATTGAGTTGTTAGTATATGACAACATTGATCATGGCTTTAGATTATTCCTTCAATATTCTTAATATGGTATGCATGTACATGTGGAGCTTTCTAACTATGTTATGCACTCCATCATTATTTAATATTCTCTTGTGTCTTAGTTATAGTATATCGATTTTGAGAACTTTACGTTTTAGGTGTATTTATTGCAACAAGAATGGGCGCAAGAGAATGTATTTTCAATTCTAAAAAAAATGATAGATCTTGTTGAATTTGTGTTTATGGATGTCAAAAAGGGGATATTGGAAAAGGATTTTGTTTGGATGAATTAGGGGTGTTTATTGACCAACTAGAACAAGTTACCTTTTGAAGTGCCTTTACTAATCATATGATTCAAGTGTAGGTTTTCCTTACAAATTAGTAGGTAATGGATCACCAAATTGTATCAAATATAAATAGGGACACCAATCATAAGAGCGAGGATAATTGTTTTCTTTAAGAGTTCCCTTCAAATCAATATTTTTTAGAAGTTAGGATTAAAGTCACATCAGTCTTGTAAAACTTGTGTACTTAATTATTCTTAATATTGTTTGTGTACTATTCATAAGGGATGAGAGGTTCAACATTGGCATATATATATATATATATATATATATATATATATATATATATATATATATATATATATATATATATATATATATATATATATATATATATATATACCATAAAGGTAAATTACTTTTATGATAATTAAGTTTTACTGGTATGCTAACTAGTTTTTACTGGGAGTGTGTAACTAATTATTATGGACAATGATTTTTCATTTACAAAGAAATAATATTGGATGGAAACATTTTTTTGGGTGTTCAACTTTATTAGGGTGTTGTTATAATGTTTTGTGGTCATTTTGGGTCGTTATTATTAAAGATATAAGAATTTGTGGTGATAAATAATAAGAACTAGATTATTTAGAAACTATTAACAACCAAGTGTCCAAATTGGATAGGTGAGAATAATGTGTGCAACACATACACACACACACACAACTTGGGTGCCTCATTTAGGGGATGAAAATGCTATATAAATATGCCTTAAGATGCTTGTATGCGTGTGTGATCAACAAGAGTGAAAACAAATTTCAGGATAGTCTAAAAAAAAAAGAAGTATGGTCCCCCTTTCTTTCTTATACATCTAATCCCACTCATCTTGATTTATATTATTTGATCTCTTCTATATTTTAATTTCCAACCATTGTTCCATTTCTTCAAAGAGATCCTCCATTTTTAACTTCCATAGTTCATAGTTATTTTGATTGAATTTTTTAATATCCAAATGATATGAGGATGTAGTCATGGCTTCTACAAAAATATGCAAAACAAATTCGACCAAAACTCCCACTATAGCTCAAAATAACATTCACACTTCCACCTAAGAGACAAAGTTGGTCGAGCTCTAATACCAACTACTAGAAATGAAGGAAAACAACTATAAAATAGAAAATATGATTTCAAATGTAAATTAGATTTTATCTAGTGAATAGCCAAATGTAGATGCAAGACAATAAATGACCAACTCAAAGAAATATGGGATAGAAAAATTAAAGATATAACACAATATTTATATGGAGAAACTCTTTCGAGAAAAAAACTCCACTAAGTAGAGTGTCATATATTCTTATTATCTTCAAAATAGATAGTACACAAATTCCTTCATTTCCCCTTCTTTATATTCAATCTTTAAACAAATTCTATACATATAAGGGAGGCATTGGGATTTGATAACCAACTTGGATGCCTCATTCAAGGGGTGAAAATGCTATATAAATATGCCTTGAGATGCTAGTATGTGGAAGCAATAGGAATGTTAGGCAGAGCAATATTTTTTAAAATTAATGGTGGAGGCTCTCTTGCTGGAGAATAAGGAGAGGAATTTTTCTCCCACTTAAATATTTTTACTTAGATTTTGTGGAAACATGACAAGGTTTTCCCTCATAAGAATCATTTTTCTCCTATATATAGATATTTTAGCCTTAGGCCTTCTTTTAGAATCTTCATTTCTTTTGTCTTTTCCTTTTCCCGTTCTCCTTCTTCTATAGGGAGTGTCCTATACATTTAATTCATGTTCATCATCTCCCATCTGAGAAGTATTCTCTTATGATGATTTAGATTCTTCTTGCAAGAACTTATAAGTGGGCTCAACTACTAGGGCTATTAATTCTAAATTTTTACATTCTATGCATTTCTCATTGTACCTAATTACTAGCTTCATGTTTTCATCCAAACGTGCTACCATTTATTTAAACTATTTTGGAGGTAGTATGTGATAGGCCAACACTGGGGCAAATAATATGAAAGAATTAACAATTTATGATAAAGTTCAGCTGGTCTATATGTGTCAATCCGAGAGCGTAAGCTTGCGAAAGGTGTCTGAGCAATATGCTATCAAGGGATGATAGTTGAGATTTGACCAATTCTGGATGCAGCTAAAATACATGAAAATGAATCTATGAAGAACTGAAATAAAACTGCGACAAATGAATCTATGGAAAACTAAAATAAAACTGCGACAAGAATTGTCACTTCCTGCGACAGGAGCTCGATTGAAACCTACTGAAATAATTTGAAAAATAAAAACATTAGAAATGAAAACTTCTTTCTAGCAGCAATAACAATATAATTATTTCTATTCAGTGAATCAAAACTATGATAAAACATTAGTACTTTGCATAATAAGAAAACAATAATCATATTATATCAATGCAAATCATATTACAAACTGATACAGAAACAACAAGCATATCATATCAATACAAATCATATTACCAACTGATACAAAAACAATAATTAAATCAAGTACTAATTCAAATGAAACTTTATATTAATGAAATACAAACATACCACACTGAAATAAAAATTAGAAAATGCACCAGACATCCCAAGAAGTGGGCCCCCTCCTTAGTCTGTCAGGTGGTGAGATAGAAAACATTGAGCACAGGGTTGATCAGCACAATAGACAATCTTTTATTTCTCAGAGGAATAGTACATAATTAAGAAGTGTGATACCTTTGATTATGAATTACGCTATTTATATATACACAACTTACAACATAGAATAGAAATAACTTATAATAGACAAAACAATAGCTAACATACAAGCTTATTTATAGGTTGTAAGTAGTTGCAGCAGAGAATAGGAAATGACAATTTTGGTTCCTTCCACGTATGAAGTCCTCCATCTTGTTTTGATCACCATACAAATAATACACACAGGGCTTTAATTAGTATTGTGTTATGCTATTCATGCCGGCCTTGAGAATATTGTTTAGAGGACACAAAAAAAAAAAAAGCTGGTGGAGAGAGAGTCACGTAGCCCATATCTTATGATAAGTCATTCTGTTATAACAGCATCTTCAAAGAAATGGTATAGTTCGGTGGAACATATCAAGCAGGTTCCATGTTGAATCGTATCTCCAACAAATACATCCCCAATGATTAGGCAGCAAGTCTCCTATGACTATTGAATATGAGATATTATTATTGTTTAACTTAATTATTGTGAGGTGGCATAGTTAAATGAGTGGTAAAAAGGATAATGAATGATGGAAGAAGCTTCATTATCAACTCTTATCTCAAATATGACAGGAACATCTGCACCCATTAGTCAACATGCTGCAATAATAAAGATTAGGAAAAAGCAACCAATAATGAATTTTCCATATTTTAATCCCAAAACAATATTAAATACTACTTAAATATATTAAATCATATGCAACGTAAAATAGTAAAAAGGGTTGAAATGAGATGGAAATGGAATAGGGAAGTAAGTAGGAAAGTGCATGAAATGGATTAAAATATGGCATTAAATAGGTTGTAATTGGCTCTCATCATTCCCCCCAACTTAGCATATTGCACGTCCTCATGCAATCATTATGATCACGAGGTCTTTAGTTTTAACTGGAAGCACTTTAGGTTTATGGATTTTGGCTTTGTCTCCACCTCAAACCATGATAACTCATATATAAACACAAATCCCTTTCTTTTCTTCACATCACAAGCTTTGTTATTTTTTCTTCAATGAGGATATCACTTTCGACTTTTCATAAGTTGTTTCTCTTTTCTCTTTTCTTTTCATTTTTTTATAGCATCATGGTTCACAAGGTTACATATAGGAGAAATTTATCTCAATTTGCACAAGAGGAGTTTAAATGGGCAAAACAAGAGAGATAAGAGACAAAACAAAGGCTATTGTATGATGGATATAATGGATAGTGTGATGGAATTATTAAGGGTGATGGATGGAAGATAATAGGATGACATTCCTCCCCCCAAATTAAAGGTTGACCATCCACAGGAAACAAGGAGAGGCTAGGGAGTGGTGTTGCATAGTGATCAACATAATAAGAAATATAAATAAAGTTAAGAGATAAAATAATGAAAAACAAAATTGATTGTTTTACCAACATGTAGGTGCAGAGAGACCGATGTAGGAACATAGAGCAACTCAGCAACCATCGCTACCAAAATGGATGAATCAACAACAATGAACCAAGAAAGGCATCTAGAACCACAACACCACAAAAGACCACCATCTGACTGAAATCACCAAAGAGGGGACCACTGGAACAAAGAGGGCAACTTAAGGGACCACCATCAGCAATTGAAGCAGTTGTAGATCATACAGTAGGTAGCACTTTCACACTGAAACACCTCTACCAAACATGTAGCACATACCATGGCGGATCAAAGATCGAGGATCACACGGGATAGGAGTAGAGCTCCAAGAGGGAGCGACAGGAGGTGCCAAGAATGAAAGAACCACATAATGGATTAGGTGTTCCTGAAAAGAATGATTAGTAGAAAAACCAAGAATACCAATTAGTGCAATTTTTTATTTTATTTTTTTTGAAATAAATTTTGATAACGATAAGTGACCATTGGCAAGCCAGTTTTCAAGCACTCACTGCTTAATGGCACTGTAAAAATAGTTTTCACCACTAAGAATTTATTTTGTAGTTAACATCCACTGGAAACCGGTTTTTAGAGATTAACTGGCCAACAACGCCCGAAGGTTTTCATTGTTGGATCTTTTTTCTTTTTTTTTCTTCCATGTTTTTCATTTTTTTCATTTTTTTCTTTTTCAATAACTGCATAGAATGACCAAAGAATAATAAATGCTTACATGGATGATGAAAAATGATACCATCCAAAACTTGATTTTTTTCCATGACCTCATAGAAGGCACTGTTGAAACTTGATTGCATAATGAACTTGGAATGATGACTACGAATAATCTCCACAAACTTGGGAATACTGAAACACTTCACAGATCAACTTTGATCCATGTATCTCACAACATTGAATCTGAAATCTGCTTGGAGAACTTTGGAGCACACTAGCACATTGAGGTAAGAGAATCACTCACAATGATGGTGATACTCACATTTCTCTATGATGACCAAATAGGATGACATCTCATGAAGATAGGAAACCCTATTCATTTGAAGCTTGAGAAATATCCTTTAGAGGAAAATTTAGCGAGTAACACACCTTCATTACCAAAGATAGGAGTATGGAGTGAAATACCAATGATAGTCTCCAATGTGTCCATAGAACTTCAGAGAGGAGGAGACAAGTCTCAAGGAAGGAGTGTGGTAGCTGGCAAGATGCTCTAGATTCTTGTACATGTCTTCAAAGTATTATCAAATGTGTTGTTGAATAATCAAGAATCTCATAGACCAAGTTGCATATTCTCCTCTATGTGATAAATCACCAAAGAAAATAAATCTCAGCTTAGGGTGGGGAACACCGTAGGATAAAATCTGCATGTGATCTTGAATAATGAAGCACAAGAAAAATTGATATGCACCAAATAGCTAGCAAGCCCACACAATGTTAACAAAGCCAACATAGTGTGTTATGCAATTCTTGTGTAGAGAAGCATCATCAACTAGTATCGGTTCTATAATCATTTCACCATAGCAAGAGACCTGTAACCATATTCTCAAAACCAAGCATATCAAGCATAGTAAAGAAATATCATCCATTCAATAACTCTATCATTAAGTAGGTAATTTTATTTTCACAAACGATAGGTAGAGTTATTAATATGAATAGATACTTGACAGAATGGATAAAATCTTGTGTTCATATAATAAAAATGCTAATTAACACTAGAACACATACCTTGAATTGTTGAGATGTCATATGGTGAGGATTTTTAAAAGGACCAACAAAACAATCAATGAAGCTTGATTGGAAATCATCCTAGTACCACAAGATTGGAGGGATTCCCCCCAACTTAACTTCATGCTACAAGATAACCAAAGAAATTAGGCAACCCAACAGAGTAACACAACTTTAGAATTTTGTGAGTCTTTTTGAATGATAGATAAATCAAATATTTCAATAACTCAATGGATGTACTCCCAAATTAACTATAGGTTATAAAAGTATAGGGAATTTGAATCATCCAAGGAATCAAAAAATTAGCACATATTATAAATGAATGATCATCGTAAGATACAAGAACCAAGAATGAAAAATATATAGATAGAAATACCTTTATCTTTGCTAAATAAATGAATCATCCATAGTGTAGTGGGTCATCTTAGGACAATGAACAGATTTAATTATAAGGAATAATGATCATCTAGCTATAACATATTGGCCATTAATGCATCTAATCCCTTATAATTGTGATTAAGAAAGTATTGGTCCTAAATCAACAAGTATGTGAGGGATGCACATTTTAACCATAGGCCTCCAAATATCAATATGTATAAGTACAAAAGTAATGAAATATAGATCTTGGAGGATTTGGTAGCATGTTTGTGGAATGAGAAATACACATTGTTTAATATTACTTAGTGCATGATTAATATTAACACACATACTGATGAGTCCAATAATTAAAATTGATACAATTTGATGCATGGGCTCATTTGTGGGTATTTGGAATTCACTGATTGGAAAAGAAGAAGAAAGTTGATTAGAATTCAAGAAATGATATTGTTCTTCTAATTTAATTAAACCAAAATCCCATTCCTTAAGTGCATCGATATATTCCAATGTTGATTTGTCAATTTCAAGCACATCATTAGATGGTAAAGGGATCCATGAAAGTTTATATGTACTATTAACCACCTTATTATGAAGTTTTTTATAAGGCAATATAGTTTCCTTTGGTGGATATGGTAGAATATGATGTGAATGAGATAATGAATATGGTAAGAAGTGTGAAGGAGATAAAGTAGATGGGAATTGTAATACCCCAAAAATGGGCTATAGGTTCATTAACCTCATACATTGACAATTCAAACAAAATCGACATCAAAGTCCTAACCTAAGGCACATCTAAACATCATCGAATCCTAATTGATTATCATAAATTTTGCATCGGGGAATATTCCTAGCAATATTCCTATTTATCATAATTATCTTTAATTTAATGATTATTTGGCAATAAATCCTATTTATCCTAAAGTTTGATTAATTGAATATTCTCAATATTTAATTAATTAGATTTAATACTGCCACTTAATTATTTAATTAAATTTATTCCTAATTAGTATTATTCAAATTTGACAATAAATGAAAATTCCTATCATTAATTGATTAAATTCTTATTTAATTAATTAAAGCAAGTTGTCATATTTAATGATATTATTTTTGGAATAAAAGTTTGATTTAATAATTGATTAACCCATAAATCAATTGTTTTATTTTTAAAATCAGTTAAGTTGGAAATAAATCACTTTATTTATTTATTTAATTCATAATTATTATGCACATTCAAAAAGTTGTTAAACTTGAAATCAGAAGATCAATTCAAGTTGTTTTAAAAATAAACTCAACTCTGATTTGAGTTAAAAAGTTATTTTTGCATGATTTTGTGAATTAATTATCGTTTATTCCTTGATAACTCAAAAATCAACTTGAGTTTATCTGAGTGATTTATGGCTTTTTCCATGCATCCCCAAAGCCCTGGATTTCTATAAAACCAAGGCTCGGCTCTTCAATTTCATATCTCAGAATTTGCAAACTTATGCTGGCGAATTGGTGTCTGAAAAATTGAAGCCTCTTTGCGAATCAACAACTTTGTGAGATCATTCATATTTTAGCATATCATTGTTAGATTAATTGTATTGCATATCAGTTTTTCATATAGATTAGATTTCATATCAGATTTCTCATATTATTGCATCTAATCCATAAAAATAGATTAATTTGCATCTAATTCATATCTAGATTTTGCATTCAAATCCTTCATTTAGGTGTCGTCAAGGTCACTGATCTCGGTCCAATTTGAGAATACATACTCACATCTACTAGAAGGCAGTAAATTGCTTAGTTAGTTTAGTTTTCATTTCATTACACAATTTTGATTTTTGCTAACCTCTAATCTTTTACTGAAGTGTTGTGTCCACAACTAGGTACAAAATTCACACACACATTTATGGCGCCCACCATGGGGCCCTAAAATGGGTTTCCATTCAATTTTTATCAAATTCTATCATCTTGTCATTGTCTGTTCCAAGCTGCGATTTTTAATTTATGTCCGTACAATTTTCGTACGAGTTTTGTCAGAAACTCGTACCAGGAGATACCCACTGTCGCACGATAGTTGATTGATCGAGAATCATACTATCAAGATCACAGGGTCATTTGCAATCTATATTATCATATGATCTGGTACCCAGTGTCGTACGAGTTTCTAGACTATCGTCGGGTGGGTAACCCATTGTCGTATGAGTTTTAGTGCCAGGTTTCGATTGTCATTTCACTTTTTAGGCAATTTTCCAAATTTGTTTTCCTAATTTGGACTAACAGCTAACATTAACGATTGAAATTTGTTGTTTCTGATTGGTCTGCTGGTTTTGATTGGGAAAAAGCGTGTGAGTTGCTAAAAATAGGTAAGAATCTACTAAGCGCATTGCGAGGAATTCAGGTAATCTTTTCAGCTGATAACGTTTCGATTTGGATTAAAAGAACTCTTGCGTGTCAAGCTTGTGTGACCTTTATTGCTTTCATATCACATATTTCATTTGGGCTATTAAAAATGAACATAGATTTTCTTTTCAACATCTTTGTTACACATAGTAAATAGGCCCTATGAACACTATTCATGGCTCTTGAGAGAGTGGGTTTCCAGTGAAACTCTTCTCAACAAAGGAACCCTTGTAGGTAGGGAGGATACTGAGGGAGTCTCACATTCTACTAGATTTATGCGTCTTCAGCTTCTGATTGATACATTCTCTCTCTAGAGAGGTTGATAGATCATGAGTGGTTGACATCATAGATCTTTGTGAGATAATCTTGGTCTTAGCGTGTCGGATTAATTTGTCTGCTTTGTTTGGGTTAAAAGTCAAAAGGCTAGAGGATTATGCTCTACTCCCTTTTTGGGTAGTACCAGAAACTCAGATCCTTGAATCTGGAACTAGTCTCCATGTGGTATATTTTGTGAGTCACCTTTAGAGAGGGTTAACCATAGTGGACATTCCCTTAATTGGGTCAACCACGTTGACGGAACCTCAAGCGGTAATAGCTATTTTCATCGTGGTAGTGACAACTACTATATAAATGTCCTTGTGGAAGAAATCTCCATAGGTGTGGTCTCTTGTTGGGCTGTCAGATCTCCCTAGCAGCTCCTGATTGATTAAATTCTTGGACTGTGTCAAAACCTCAGTGCGCCTGGATTGGAGTTCACCCTCTTGAGATCACAAAATTTGCAGAGTCAGACCATTACTAAAAACCCTAGTGAGGCCAAATTTTTATTTTCTAGGAATATGTGCTTTATTGAAAAACTTTTTGGAACATACATTGTTAGCACTCCTAGGGATTAGCACAATTCAGTCACCTGATTGTTCATGCACAGGGTTGCTTTGTCCCCTATTCATTATTTTTAGATGTGCTTGAAATCACTTGCTTGTTGTTTTGTGTGCTTGTTTATCTATCTGGTTACTAAGAACGAATCAATCCACTACAATCTTCAAATATGGATAGACAATTTTGTGAACAATCTGAAACTAAAAATCTAAAAAATTGCAAAATTTGATGTCAAACACCTTTTTGGAGTCAACAGTCATTTTGTAAAGTCAGAAAGTCATATGACTTTTGGCTATTGTCATTTCAGAACCCCCAGATTGTCATTTGGTATCGGGTACATTGTCATATGAGTTTTGTTGCCAGTCAATTCCAAAAAGTCAAAATTCCTGCTATCAACTGTCATGCGATTTTTTCAATAATCATACAAGTTTTTCAATTGTCGTTTCATGCTATACCCACTGTCATACGAGCCTGTAGAAAGTCATTTGAGAAATTTCAAAGAGTTGTCAGAACTATCAGAGACCCGGCTTTTCTAGCCTATTTCCAGAATCTGTCAAACAAATCACTGTGTCACAAACAGGGTAGCAAATACTGAGAATCCAATCATTTTCCTAAAGTGGCCTTTTGAATCTGATTTAGCCTTCTGTTTAATCGATTTGAGTCTTTATCATCTTGTGTTAAAACCTTGTCATAACTATCAATCTTCAATCAATCATCAAAATGACTAAGTGTTGTGAACTCGTGTCTGCTATCTTTTGGGAGTCTACCCATACATCCAGGGCACAGTCTCCTTCATCTACATCTAATCTAAGCTTCAATCAATCAAAACTATGACAAGGTTGCATCATTTGATCTTCTTGAATCAGATCCTTCTTCAGTTGTCTTCATCATATTCTTTTGCTTCACCCAAGGTTAATGGTGGAAACTATAACTTCCTCTCACAAGAAATCTGGAGAAGCATCCCATACTTTACCTATAACCACTCTCCAAGCTCCAACTCTTGAGTAACTCTACAATTTTGTTCTTTATGAAGACGACGGTCTTGGCAACTTTTGATTAAAAATTGGTTACATTCCTCTATCAACTCACGGAGGTAATCAACAAACTCCTCATCAATCTATCCCAGGGAGAACTCCTACCATGTCTCAAGCAGGGACAAACTTTGGCTCTCAAAGAGCTCAATCTCAACATGGTGTAGATTAGGAACCCACACCTGAAGAAATTGCTCAATATCAAAATGATGATAACTTCAAATGAATGATGAAGCATTTCTTGAAAGAAGATAGAGAGGCATACTTTTTACAATTGGCTCATCAAGGAGCTAAACTTCCTCCCAACTTTAATGTTGAAGATATCATTACACATGAGGAAGAAACTCCACTCATAGCTATGATGAAATAGATGCATGCCATGCAAGTCAAGCTTAATAACCTTGAGAAAGAAAAGGAACCCAAGGAGTTCTCCATGGAGTCCCTATGTCCTTTTCCATTTGACAAAGACTTTTACATGCCACCATTCCCAAAAAAAGTGGAGATGCCTAAGTATGATAAGTATGATGGACACTGGGATCCCCAAGATCATGTCAGAGAATTCTATACACAATCTATGGAGTTCATGCACGAACCAACCTATTTGATGCGTCTCTTTCCTTGATCTTTGGGGGGGGGGGGGGGGTAGCCATTCATTGGTTCTCTAGATTGTCTTTTACTATCAAAACTTTTGATGAGTTGATCAAATTGTTCTATCAGCAATACTCCTACACTATTCAACATCCAGTCACCATGATCGATATCTACAATCTCAAACAATATCCAGGTGAACCATTCTTGATATTTCTCAAAAGATGGAGGAAGAAATTCTCTCTATATGCTCGGCCTATTCCAGAAATGGAGAAACTAGAAATCTTCATCAATAATCTTATCCCGGAAATCAACTACCCTTTAAAAATGCAAGATCATATGTCTTTTGATAAGATGGTAGACAATGCGATCAAAATTGAAAAAGTACTTGTGAAAAAAGGAGAAATCACACTTCAAAAGGACAAGTACGAATCAGGATCCAGTTCTACAGACAAGAACAAAAATTGGAACAAGAATAAAGACATTTTCATAGATGGTGTTGTTGATACTATCTGTGCCCCATCAAAGGCACCAACTTTCAATCTAACTATTGGCACCCAAGCAATCAAAGCCTCAAAGCAAAAGGTGTCTGAACCATCTCAAAAGAAACCAGAATACAAATCTTGGTCTGCTGATAATAAATGAAAGTTCACTCCTCTTGGAGAATCTTTAGAATCAACTATGAGAACTCTACTGGCTAATAATATCATCTCTTTTCCTGAGATCTGACAATATGATTCTAATAACAAATTCTGTGATTTCCATCAGGGTAAAGGTCACAAAACTAATAACTGCTTATGCTTGAAACATACTATTCAAGATCTGATTGATAAGGGAGATATCACCATTGACAATCATAAGAGCAATAATGATCATACAGCATTCACAGAACCATTTCTGAAACATGGTCAAGAAGTTTCATCTTCTCAACCTAATATGGGGGCAAAGGTCAATTATTCTTACCCTAGAAATAATGTTGTTATCAATATGGTTGAACCTTGTCTCTCTGAACATTGCAATGTCATCACAATTGTACGAAGAGATAGAGATCATCCTTCAGCTAATCTAGTTACTTGATCACAAGCTCAGGCACATCTGAATGGACAAATCCCAGATTCATTGAATGTCCCTAAGATGCCCTTCAATCTTTCTTCCGCTTCCAAACAAAAGGTTGTTTCTAAATCTTCCAATCCTAAAGATATGAGGCCAACATCTTATAGCATTGTTCAACAACTCCAACACACTAATGCAAAAATCTCCATGTTTGAGTTGCTTCAAATATCTCTAGCTCATAGGGCCATTCTAGATAAAGCTTTGCTCGGATCCAATGTTCCTGATGACCTCGATTTAGATAGGTTCCAGACTATGGTTGGACATCTTAAATCTCCACAATATATCTCCTTTTCAGAGGAAGATGACAACTCCTTGAGTTACCCAAATAACCAGCCCTTGCATATAGAAGTCTTGATCCAGAACCGTAGAGTCAAATGTGTGTTGATAGATGGGGGCACTGGCCTAAACATTTGTTCTTACAACTTGGTCACACAATTGGGATTTTCTAAATTGGCTATTGATCCTAGAAAGAAAATAACTATAAAAGCCTATGATGAACAAGAAAGATCTTCTAAAGGCACCATTGTCTTACCTATTAGAGCAGATCCAGTTATTAGAGATACTATACGTCAAGTTCTTGATCTACCTTTAGCTTACAACATTCCTCTAGGGAGACCATGGATACATGAGATGAAGGCTATTCCTTCTACATTTCACCAATGCTTGAAATTTCCTTATGAAGGAGTAGAGGTCACTATTCCAGCAGACATATCTACCACTTACAATACATTGAAGGAAATTGTAGATAAACTTGTGCCTAATAACAAAGAATCTTCCATTGAGCCAACCAAAGAAGCATCCACATCTAAAATTGAAGACATTGCAAAAGAGGGCAATATCAAAGACAATGGTATGGGAGAATATACCATAGAGCCGGTCTTATCTTTGACATCTCTTCCTATCTCACCTAAGTCTTATGGACAGTCTTTAAAATAGTCCAAATCATACTCTAAAGAACCTCTTGAGGCATATAAAAAGAATTTTGTAGCAGAGCAAGTATCTAAACAAGAATTTGAAGAGGATGAAGCTGTGCTTGCATGGCTATACAAAGATGAACCTGAATCTCAAGTTGTTCAAGCTAGTGACTCTATAGTATCCAAAATCCCTTCTAAGGCATATGGTCCAGGAGATAAATTAATAGCTAAGATGGGATATTTAGGTAAAGGACCTCTAGGAGTCCAAGGAAAAGGTCTCATAACACCTATTTCACATACTGGTAGGGGAAACAAAGATACTGTTGGCTTAGGTTTTAAAAAGAAACCCTTCCACCTCAAAGGTAATTATTCTCATGTCATAGAGTAGATCGCACCAGGAGAACCTCTTCTTAACACCTATTTCACATACTAGTAGAGGAAACAAAGATACTGTTGGCTTAGGTTTTAAAAAGAAACCCTTCCACCTCAAAGGTAATTATTCTCATGTCATAGAGTAGATCGCACCGGGAGAACCTCTTCTCAAGAAGGAAGAAACTGAACCATCAGATAGTGATTTAGATGGCTCTGAACTTGTTCCTTATGAATGTTTGCCTAAAGAAATCAAAGACCTTGATGATAAAGATGATCCAATCAAAAGAATTAATGTAGTAGAAACACAAGAACCTACTATCAATCAAGAGATAGTTGCACAACAAGAACCAACTAATCTCAAAAATAATCAAGAAGAGGAAGGTGGTAGTTATTTTGAGACAGATTCTCATGAGTATGAATTCAAATCAGAGTCTGAGGGTAACCCTTCTTGGGGTATTCATCCTGACTTTACTCATGTTCTTAGATTTCCTAGAGGCATAAATGAAGAATCTAATGACTATGAATGGGGAGCCATTCCAGAAGAAGACAAGCTTATTACAGAGAAACATGTTGATGTTATTCACCAATATGCACCTTAACCCAACATAAGTCTAGAGCAAAATGATGAACCTATCGAGTCTGATCCACCTATGGCTGAATTGGACTCCCACAATGATAGTGAGCCTATTCATGAATTGAATGTCTTTAGTTGTAATATCACCTTTGAACTTGAGCGTCGGATTAGGACCAATGATGAAAGATCCATATCCATAAACACTATCTCCCAATCTTTCCCCACTTTGACTATCCAATATCTAGACCTTATTGATCAAACCTCCACAAATCTGAGCCATGGTATTTATACCTTCCTGAATGACTATGCCCTTGCTTGATACCTCAATCCAATTGAGCCTATGAGTACTTCCATTAGTGAACCGAGCATTAGCATGAGGGAGTCAGACATCAAGTATCTTAGTCAGAAAAATAAGAATAAGAATAAAAAGAAAGGAGTTATGAGGGTGAAAACCACTTTGTGGCAGTCTCAAAACCTACAAAAGTAAAAATAAAAGACATATCTGAAGGTGAAAACCTCTCTGAGGTGCCTAAGGATGAGATATTTGATGTCCTTCTGAGTCATTTACAGGACAGATCTCTAGTTCTAATTGAGCCCACTCAATCCATCAATTTGGGAATAGCAAAAGAACCACAGTTGATTCATGTAGCACAATATTTATTAGAAGAAGAGAAGAAAAAATTTACAACATTCCTAACAAAGAAGAAGATCAACTTTGCATGGAAATATTTAGATATGCCAGGGTTGGATCCTAATCTTATAATGCATCATTTATCTATAGCTCCAAATGTCAAACTTTTCAAGAAAAAGTTAAGAAAGATGCATCCTCATGTTGCACTCTTGGTGAAAACTCAATTAGAGAAGCTCCTAAAAGCCGGATTCATCCGATTTATTGACTATGTAGAGTGGATCTATAATATTGTACCTATTTCAAAACAAGATAAATCAATCAGAGTATGCAAAGACTTTAGAGATGTAAACAGAGCATGCCCTAAGGATGATTTTTCATTACCTAACATTGACATGATAGTGGACATGACTGTGGGCTTTGAGATGTATTCTCTAATGGATGGTTTTTCTAGGTATAATCAAATAAAAACTGCTCCAGAGGATCAAGAGAAAACTACTTTTACATGTGCATGGGGTACCTTCTATTGGAATGTCATGCCATTTGGGCTTAAAAATGCTGGTGCTACATATCAAAGAGCCATGACATCTATTTTTCACGACATGATGCATAGGACTATGGAGGATTATGTTGATGATACTTTAGCAAAATCTATGATTAGGGCTGAACATCTAGATGACTTGAGCAAGATACTAGACAAAATGGAAAAATTTAGTCTCAGACTAAATCCTAAGAAGTGTGCTTTTGGTGTCACTTCTGGAAAGCTCTTAGGATACATAGTTTCAAATAAGGGCATTGAAGTTGATCCAACTAAAGTGAAGGCTATCATGGAAATGCAACCTCCAAAGAATATTAGTCAAATGAGGACATTGCAAGGAAGAGTTCAATCTATCAAAAGATTCATATCACAGTTGGCAGATATATCACAACCTTTTACAAAAACATTACATAAAGGTGTGACCTTTGCATGGAATGAAGAATGTGAGAAGAACTTTGACCATATCAAACAATATCTATCAAATCCTCCTATTTTGATGCCTCCTATTCATGGGAAGCCATTGATCTTATATGTCTCTGCAACAGATACATCACTTGGGGCATTGCTTGCACAACATGATGAGAACAAAAAGGAAAGAGCTATATACTATATCAGTAGGACATTGGTTGCATATGAGAAGAACTATTCAATGATTGAGAAAGCTTGTCTAGCTATGATCTTTGTATCACAAAAACTGAGACACTACATGTTAGCTCATACCACACAATTGGTAGCTAAGATTGATCCACTCAAGTACCTACTAAGCAAAGCTGCCCTCATAGGTAGATTAGCTAAATGGGTCATGCTCTTAAGTGAATTTGACATTGAATATGTGGAAAGAAAAGCTATCAAAGGATAGGTTATTGTTGATTAATTAGCAGATGCACCTATGATTGATAATACACCAATGCAAATGGAATTTCCCGATTCCTCTATCATGACTCTTTCTTGTAGAGAATGGCAGTTATTCTTTGATGGCTCCTACACAGAATGGGTCAGGTGCATGCATATTGTTCATAACTCCTCAAGGATACTCAATCCCAAATGCATTCAGATTAAAGTTCCCTTGCACAAACAATATTGCAGAATATGAAGCCCTTTTAAATGGCATGAAAATAGCAATTGAGTGGCGAGTAACAGAATTACACATTCATGGAGACTCTCAACTTGTTATCCATCAAGTTAGTGATGTGTACCAAACTAAAGATGAAAAGCGCATTCCTTACAAGAGAATGGTAGATGATCTAAAGTATTTCCTATCTATCACATTTGAGAAAATTCCTAGAACAGAGAATAAGATTGTCGATGCAATGGCAACGCTATCTACTTTATTACAGCAGCCTAAACATGAGCTACGCTATGAGTTCCTAGTGGAAGCACTATCTTATCCTGCATATGATTCCCCTGAAACCCACATAATCTGCACTGTTGTTGGTCATGATTCATCCAAATACAAAAACCTATTTTCCTATCTCCAAGACCACATCATTCTCGATACCTTCAACCGCCATGAAAAGAGATACCTTATCCATAATGCCTCCCAATATGTCATCATTGGTCATGATCTATAAAAATGAGGTCTAGATGGTATGCTACTTAGATGTTTAGAATGGGAAGAGTCTCAACGTGCATTAGAGGAAGTCCATGATGGTATTTATGGGTCACACTCAAATGGTTTAACACTAGCTCGAAAACTTATTAGGGTTGGGTACTATTGGCTTGAAATGGAGAAAGAGTCTGTCAAGTTTGCTAAGAACTGTCAAAAGTGCCAAGTGCATGGCAACTTAATTCATGCTCTAGGGAGAGATCTAATTCCCTTTACTACACAATGGCCTTTTCACCAATGGGCATTTGATCTTATAGGAGCTATACATCCTCATTCTTCTAATGGACATACCCATATAATCACAGCTACTGATTATTTTACAAAATGGGTAGAAGTAGTCCCTTTAACACAAGCAACTAGAAAGCAAATATCTATGTTCATATTGAACTATATCATATGCAGATATGGGATACCTCATTCCATAATCACAGATAATGGTGGACAATTCAAGAACAAAGATCTAGATGATTTATGTGCTAAATTCAAGATTACACAACATTGGTCATCTATCTACTATCCTCAAGGGAATGGGCAAGCAGAGGCTTCTAACAAAAATCTATTAAAAATCTTGCACCGTACAGTTAATAAAATAGGAAGAGACTGGCATCTCATGATCAATCCAGCTCTCTGGGCCTATAGAACAAGTATCAAAACACCTACTGGGGCTACACCTTTCACTTTAGTTTATGGGTCTGAAGTAGTACTACCTATTGAGGTTGAAATCCCATCATTAAGAATCAGAATGCATGGTCTAGTAACTGATGATGACTACAGAGTGTCTAGGTTACAAGAACTTGAACTACTAGATGATCGCAGACAAGTAGCGTATGATCATCTCAGAGTGTATCAGAAAAGAATGTCTAGAGGCTACAACAAGAAAGTTAGACACAAAGAATTTCAGGTTGGTGATCTAGTCTTGAGAGAGAATCCTAAAAATCAATCACATCAAGAATGCAAGGGGAAGTTTGAACCCAACTGGCTGGGTCCCTTTGTTATCACTACTACTTTTGGCTCTGGTGCCTATCAACTCTCAACGACTGAAGGAGAACAGCTCCAAGAACCAATCAACATTCTCCATTTGAAGAAATTCTATGCCTAAGGCATTCAGTCTATGGTAAAATGTCCTGAAAAAATTAGAAAAATCAGAAAAAGTCCTGAAAAATGAACATCTTGGTGAAAACCTAGCAATAGGCACCTTGATGATTCATTAAAAAAAATTCAAAAAATAAAAAATACAAAAAAATGAGAAAAGGAAAAAGTGCCTTGGTGAAAACCTAGAAACAGGCGCCTTGGTAGCAAAAATAGAATCTCTACCAAGATGGTGAAAACCCGACAAATGGATGCCACTTGTTTCAAAATGCTCCATCTATCAGCACAATTTTGGTCTTTCCTAGCTTTCAGTCTTGCTTTAGTTTTTACATATCTCTCAGTTTGTTTTTGCGTTCTTATTTTCAATAAGTCGGTCTATACACCAATCATCTCAAGCATCGGTATCTTATCAATGTTAAAACTTGGGGGCAATCAATTTCATATCCTATGGCCTCCAATGTATCTTAGATGTATCATATCCAGTCAGAGTCCTTTGAAGCTTCATTTGAGTTAGTCAGTTAGTCAGTCTCGTCTCCAGAAAGGATTTTGCCTCTACAACAATGCAATCAAACATCAAACTGAAAACAATCTGTTCTTTATACATGCTTTTATCTCCTTGTATGCTTACTGATTCGCATTGAGATTTTTGCATATTGTGTCCTTTGAGCTCTTTAATGATGTCCTTTACAGGATTTAGAGAGTGATGACTGGGGGCATAATCTTTTCTTTGTTTTCTGCTTGTATGTGAAAATCTAACAACTTTGGAAATTTTGGATTGAAATGGTGTCCGATTGTAAGAGCCTCTATCTCAAATTGGATGGCCATGCGTACCTTGACCATTGATACCCAAAAAATTCAAGAAAGTTTGATCTAACTATTGTCTTTTTGAGTGAGTTCTTTCTCCTATTTTGAAATGCAATCTTACCTAAGGATGTGAATGATAAAGGGTCACTACGGGTAATTCACATTGGATTTCGAATGACCTCTTGATTGCTTGATGTGTTTGTACCTTAAGGCATATTCTGGTCATCATGACGTCTATGTTTTGATGCTTATACAAATTGCTATATCAAAATGGACATGATATTCAGGTCATCCTGGCGTTTATGCCTTGGTGCTTATATCTAATTCGACATTCCGATTACAAAATCAATATTCATATGTCCATGGTCTCATAATCAGTGGGTGTTGTATTGATTCTTGTGTATACAAATCGATATTCATATGTCTATGGTTTCAAAACTAGTGGGAATTGTATTGATTTATCCAGTTACCTAAAAATTCAATGATGAAATCAACCGACACATGATCAGTGACTAGGTCCTAGGTCTTAGGTTGCATTTCATATTGCATGTTTCTTTGCATTTTGCATGTTGCATGATCTCACAATGGTTAAATGAACTTCAATTCTTAAACAATTCTTCAAATATCTCTTCAAATCTAACAAGAGTTGAAACCTAACTCGAAGGTCTCTTCAATGAATCGCAAGCAATTATCCTCCTGGGTTAAACATCCTTTTTGACATAAGACTGAGTACTTGTCTTCATCAATACCTGCAAAATATATCATGTGTACCATTGCATTTACATATCATAATCATTTGTTGCATTACAATTCATCCATGTGCATAAGCATAAATCATACATACATATTTCCATAATCAAATACATTTGCATAGCATCCATACATATGAAAGAAATCATTGCATTGCATATATCCATACATACATTCTACTCTACTCATAGCATAAGCATCACATGATATCATCATAAATCAAAATATGACAAGTACACATGAAGTCACAACCAAAATATCAATCTCATATATATCAAAAATCTCAAACTAGTCAGGAGTGCACTATTGGCACAGTGTACAAAAGAATGAGCTCAGCTGAGCTATCAAAATCAGAACAATATATCAATGATCAAAAAGAGTACAGTATATCAGAATGTATCAAAACAAATCAGCTATCAGCATGATCCTCTACATCTGGTGGAGGAGGAGGTGGTGCATCTGGTACTGCCTCTGCTCTGGGTGCTCTGGCTCCCTCTGATACCATCATGTACTGTGAGTAGGAGGGAACTCTCTGTGCAGCAGGGACAACTGTATAATATGTGGACACACAGTAAGCTGTCTGTGAGGTCTGATGAATCACCTCTACCTGCAATCTCTGTACCTCCGCACGCAGCTCAGTCCTTTATCTATTTGCCTCTATATATCGCTCCTCCCATCGAGTACTACATACCTTCAGGTCCCTGGCCTGTGCACTAAGCCATCTGATAGTGTCCTATGAAGTAGGAGGAGCAGTAGGATCAACATCTGGCATCTCCGTATCCGTGGAAACCTGCTCAGTAGTCTCTGCCCTCTGCACCTTACGGCATCTCACCTCAGCACCTAAATCAAAACCCGTATCCCCCTCTATGAAGTCCACACCACCACCTACTTAGCCGCTAGTACCTCATCTGCTGAACCAACTCCACCTAATGTACCACCCTCTCCTCTAGTCCGTCTGTGAGAACCGGAAGATCTTCCTGCTGTGGAACTATTGTGGCGAGGGGTCCTCATCTATCCTGATGGTCTCTGTGGTGGAGCCATCGCTCTGGGTCTCAGCAGTGTGGGATGTATGATAGGAGCCTATGTAGGTCTGGGACCCTATCCCATCGGAGCACTAGTAACGTCCATCACCTCCTCCATGGAGGGTATTAGCTTAGTGGGATCAGAAAATCTATGAATGGGCTGATCAACAAGCCATGAGATGAATCCATCGATAACACCAGCATCTAGTACATCTAGTCTGTACTCCCAGTCCCTGCCAACAATCACACTATACTCCTGGGAACACAAAGCATAAGAGAGCCTCTGTGTCCATCCAAGTCCAATCTCAAACCCTATCTGTGCATATGTAGCATAATCCTCTCGAGCATCCTAAATATGTCCATATTATTGCCAGACCCTGGTAATCAGAAACCTCTCTATGGTGGAGGAGGGCCTCCCAATCAATACACGGCTCTGGAAGAAATAACTAAACTGCTCTCGAGCAGTAGGCCAAGGCTCAATGGCTACATATGGTCTCCAATGCACAAATGTCATATCATTGAGGCATCGCCTCCAGTACTCAGTATGGCCCATCCATCCCTGAATGACATATTCGGTATATGTGTAGATGACAGGTTCTTGAGGCTACCTCTATGAAGTACAAACAGGTCTCAACACTGGGATATGCTCCCACGCCCATATCTGTAGAACAAGAGCTCCTGTCGCAAAAGATTTGCTCTCCTGATACACCACCTCGTGCTTCTTGGAGAACATGTGTGCTAATAAACATTGACCCCAAGCCAACTCAAAGGGAGTGGCCATCAACTATGCTACCATAGGGGCCCATCCCATCAAAAGACCGTTATGCTGACGGTCAAACATGATAATGCCACCAATCATCCTGGCAATGATGCACTCTAGCCGGTGTGTCTGTCCATATCTCTGAACTAAGGTCTCCCAAGAAATGGAGGCCGTCATCTGGGTATCATCTCCGAAGAGACGTCTAAAAGCTAAAACACCTGAGTTTCCCGAACTCACATACTCCAATCACCAGCTTGCATGGAAAGGAATGCATAGTATCCGATACACATCCTCAGGGGTAAAAGTGACCTCCCCCATCGGCAAGTGAAAGGTTTGAGTCTCTGAGTGGAACCTCTTAATCAACGCAGTCAAAAGCCCATGATTTACCCTAATCTCGGGTAAACGGATCAAGTGCTCAAATCCACAAGAAGCAAGATGAACCCTCATAGGGTCTGGCAAGGAGACACATAATCTCTGAGTAGCAGGATGAGAGATCCGTACATGTACATCTGGATATACAACCTACACAACACAAAAATAGGGAATCCTATCAGTAATTGGGTCACAGAACAGGTTACAAGGATAGAAATGGGGTAGTTCAATATTTCAGAAGGTAGGTTAACAGGTCAGCAATCAGGCTAAGAGATCAGAAAAATAAAAAATTTGACCTAATACTGAGTTTTCGACTCATTGTTTTCCATACGAAGACTCAAACTGGCATGAAAAGTCGTATGACTTTCCACATCATACCAAACAACAAACCATAGTAGCACGACAAAGCATCCCCCATCGTATGAGTTATGAGGGACCCGATGAAATGTTGTACAACTCATGGGTCCCTCTAATATGAGTCGTGGGGTCCTATGAAACAATAATCTAGCTACTATTGAAAAGTCGTACGAGTCTCGCTGGAGAGTCGTACGAGTTTCTATGCATGCAAAATTCAAAAATGGAAATATGTATGAAAAATTGCTAAAATCCTATAAAACATGGAAAAATTGATATTTTAGCAAAGCACAGAGGTCCACCTACCAGATGTCCGTACTGCTGAGGTCTCTGGTGTCTCTGGATGCGCTCAAATCGGTGCAAACTCATAGGTACCTTCAGTTCTACCTCTTTATCTACCATTTTGCTTAGAGGGTTCCACAAAGATTTCTAAAGTCAAAAGGTTGAAATGAATTGAATATGACCCTTTTGGCCTTTATATAGCTTTTGACCTAATTTTCAAAAGTGCTCCATTTTTCACAAAAATTGCACCCCTGGCTAATTTCGACGTTCTGAATCCTTTTTCAGGATCAAAATCAAAATCTGAAATCATTCATATTATCAATTGCTTGCATATTCAAGATTCTAAACATCAAAAGAAATCTAGAATTCAACTTAACTGATTATCTTACATCAAACTATCAAAATTTCAACTTGGTCACCCATGGTCAACTCATGGTTTAACCTAGTCAAACATGGTCTCCAGGACCCTCTCAACGATGCAGAATGCATTCTCGAATGTATACAACCACTTCTCAAATCAATTAACATGCTTCTACACCATAACACTAACTTTTCTTGTTAGATTTCAATTTTCATCCTGAAGGGGCATGGTATTGCATATCATTCAAAGTCTGTAATCTAATTTGAAATCATATCTTTATGGAAATCATATCTTTCCTCAGTAATTGAGACAAACAACCACGTCTATTTGTTGACTCATCAAAAGTCCTCATCACTTGGGGAAAATCTATCATCGCTTGGGGCATATCAGATTCATCGAGATCCATATCAATCTGGTATTCTCTTAATCTTGTAAACTGTATCAGTTTTTTTTTTGCAACCATCGGTTCATTAGTGTTATGTCCTTGGTTCTTCGTAACTAAAGGGTTCATATGTGATACCAATGTGATTCTTATCGACAATTGGGTCTGGAATCGGTCACTCACTTCTTCACAATCATAAGGTTCAGAATCAGGTGTTTTGACACTTTTTCACAATCATCGGTTCATTGTTGTTATAGTTAACATTATCTTTGGTCATTCAGGACCTATCATCTTCATATCAATTTCAATCAATTTTTGTCTCATATCAATATCAATTTCAAACATCAGTTTCAACATCATACACAGACTGTCTTTGAACCACTTCGCTTCGCACAGTAATTCAAAGAGGGGCAAAATGTAATACCCCAAAAATGGGCTATAGGTTCATTAACCTCATACATTGACAATTCGAACGAAATTGACATCAAAGTCCTAACCTAAGGCACATCTAAACATCATCGAATCCTAATTGATTATCATAAATTCTGCATCGGGGAATATTCCTAGCAATATTCCTATTTATCATAATTATCTTTAATTTAATGATTATTTGGCGATAAATCCTATTTATCCTAAAGTTTGATTAATTGAATATTCTCAATATTTAATTAATTAGATTTAATACTACCACTTAATTATTTAATTAAATTTAATTAAATTTATTCCTAATTAGTATTATTCAAATTTGACAATAAATCAAAATTCCTATCATTAATTGATTAAATTCTTATTTAATTAATTAAAGTAAGTTGTCATATTTAATGATATTATTTTTGGAATAAAAGTTTGATTTAATAATTGATTAACCCATAAATCAATTGTTTTATTTTTAAAATTAGTTAAGTTGGAAATAAATCACTTTATTTATTTATTTAATTCATAATTATTATGCACATTCAAAAAGTAGTTAAACTTGAAATCAGAAGATCAATTCAAGTTGTTTTAAAAATAAACTCAACTCTGATTAGAGTTAAAAAGTTGTTTTTGCATGATTTTGTGAATTAATTATCTTTTATTCTTTGATAACTCAAAAATCAGCTTGAGTTTATCTCAGTGATTTATGGTTTTTTCCATGCATCCCCAAAGCCCTGGATTTCTATAAAACCAAGGCTCAGCTCTTCAATTTCATATCTCAGAATTTGCAAACTTATGCTGGCGAATTGGTGTCTGAAGAATTGAAGCCTCTTTGCAAATCAACAACTTTGTGAGATCACTCATATTTTAGCATATCATTGTTAGATTAATTGTATTGCATATCAGTTTTTCATATAGATTAGATTTCATATTAGATTTCTCATATTATTGCATCTAATCCACAAAAATAGATTAATTTGCATCTAATTCATATCTAGATTTTGCATTCAAATCCTTCTTTTAGGTGTCATCAAGGTCACTGATCTCCGTCCAATCTGAGAATACATACTTGCATCTACTAGAAGGCAGTAAATCGCTTGGTTAGTTTAGTTTTCATTTCATTGCACGATTTCAATTTTTGCTAACCTCTAATGTTTTACTGAAGTGTTGTGTCCACAGCTAGGTACAAAATTCACACACACAGGAATAAGTAGGATGGGTGGAATAAAGATGGTAAGGATGGATATGGTGGAATAAAAGAGGGATATACAGGTTGTTGTGAGCATGCATGATTACATTCATTGTGCATACTGGGTGAAGAAGTATGTTTTGAAGAAATATGTTGGCTTTGTAATGAAATAGTGTGACAGTACATGTTACCAACATAATTCATACCTTGATCTTCGTGAGTTGGAATTTGAAATGGTTCATAAGTTACAAGGAAAATTTGTTCACTTCCACCCTTATCATGGTAAGGATCACAAAAAGCTTTCACCTCATTCACCATTTGCTCTTGATTGTTCAAGCATATGCACTGATCATCTTTCCTGTAGCAATGAGAACAACAAGCGGTTAAAATTTCATCCTCAAAATCACATTGCTCTAAGAATTCATCAATGATTTTCTCATGTTCAAACATAGAGATAGAATTCTTGCATACCTGTGATAATGGAAGATCAAGATCATTAAAGATGCATTCATTAGGTAGAGAGGGTATTAAAACATCACCTTTGGTTAGCGTGATTTCCCCACCAATTTCTTCTTTTGTTTTTAAATTTGAAGGTGGGGGTTTGGGGGCGGCAGCCACCAGTGGGGTCAAGGGGCAACACCCCTTGCGGGGTCTTGGGGCAGCACCCAAGGTGCGCTCCGGCAAATTTTTCCTCTTGTGTTACCTTCAAATTTTGCATTTTTGAAGCAATTTTCAACCAAAATTGATTGACTTGAAAAACCTTGAAAATGCATCATTTTCTTCAAAATAGCTTTTTTTACCAATAGCTCACAACAACTAATGATAATATAAAATTGAATCTAATTTATAAAGCAACTAATGAATCTAATTTCTAAGGCATACTTGCAAACTCTAAAAAAAAACTCTAAAGCAATGCATCTATATGATTTACGCAACACAAATTAAGATTAGTTACTTAAGCAAGGCTAGCAATGGCAAAAGCTTTCATCCTAACGCATTGTTCCTAACTCAACTCATCAATCTAACATGCCTTTGACACCTTTCCCCAGCAATGACGCCAAAATGATAGGCCAACACTGGGGCAAATAATATGAAATAATTAACAATTTATGATAAAGTTTGGCTGGTCTATATGTGTCAATCTGAGAGCGTAAGCTTGCGAAAGGCATCCAAACAATATGCTATCAAGGGATGATAGTTGAGATTTGAGCGATTATGGATGCAACTAAAATACACAAAAATGAACCTATGAAGAACCGAAATAAAACTGTGACAAATGAATCTATGGAAAACTAAAATAAAACTATGACAAGAACTCGATTGAAACCTACTTAAATAATTTGAACAATAAAAACATTAGAAATGAAAACTTCTTTCTAGCAGCAATAACAATATAATTATTTCTATTTAGTGAATCAAAACTATGATAAAACATTAGTACTTTGCATAATAAGAAAACAATAATCATATTATATCAATGCAAATCATATTACAAACTGATACAGAAACAACAAGCATATCATATCAATACAAATCATATTACCAACTGATACAGAAACAACAATTAAATCAATTACTAATTCAAATGAAACTTTATATTAATGAAATACAAACATACCACACTAAAGTAAAAATTAGAAAACGCATCAGACGTCCCAAGAAGTGGGCCCCCTCCTCAGTCCATCAGGTGGTGAGATAGAAAACGTTGAGCACGGGGTTGATCAGCACAATAGACAGTCTTTTATTTCTCAGAGGAATAGTACATAATTAAGAAGTGTGATACCTTTGATTATGAATTACATTGTTTATATATACACAACTTACAACACAGAATAGAAATAACTTATAATAGACAAAACAATAGCTAATGTACAAGCTTATTTATAGGTTGTATGTAGTTGCAATAGAGAATAGGAAATGACAATTTTGGTTCCTTCCACATATGAAGTCCTCCATCTTGTTTTAATCACCATACAAATAATACACACAGGGCTTTAATCAGTATTGTGTTATGCTATTCCTGCCAGCCTTGAGAATATTGTTTAGAGGACACAAAAACAAATAAAATAGCTAGTGGAGAGAGAGTCACGTAGCCCGTATCTTATGATAAGTCATTCTGTTATAACAACATCTTCGAAGAAATGGTATAGTTCGGTGGCACATATCAAGCAGGTTCCATGTTGAATCGTATCTCCAACAAATACATCCCCAATGATTGGGCAGCAAGTTTCCTATGACTATTGAATATGAGCTATTATTATTGTTTAACTTAATTATTGTGAGGTGGCATAGTTAAATGAGTGGTAAAAAGGATAATGAATGATGGAAGAAGCTTCATTATCAATTCTTATCTCAAATGCGATAGGAACATCTGCACCCATTAGTCAACATGTTGCAATAATAAAGATTAGGAAAAAGCAACCAATAATGAATTTTCCATATTTTAATCCCAAAACAATATTAAATACTACTTAAATATAATAAATCATATGCAACGTAAAATAGTAAAATGGGTTGAAATGAGATGGAAATGGAATAGGGAAGTAAGTAGGAAAGTGCATGAAATGGATTAAAATATGGCATTAAATAGGTTGTAGTTGGCTCTCATGAGTATGGGTGAAAATTCAATCTCTTGATATTATGTATGTTGCAACAAATCACCATCATCCAATAACCAATCAGGAACTAATGCCTTTTGACTTCCTTAGAAAAATACAATGGTATCTTGGGATATATTATTCTTATGAATTCCTTTCAATCTATATTATTTTCTAATAACCCTCGAGGTGTATTTCATGTTTGATTTTCTACCCAAATCTCTCTTCATCCTATCATTAGAGTCAAATTTATTTCTAGATTTGCCTATTTTAAAATTAAATTCTTATAACTTTGTTTTAGATCCTACGGTATAATTGGAAAGAGGACAACCAACCATCTCATCTCCCAAATGAATTGGATAAGTGACTCTAGCTTTGTGCATATGACAAAATCTTATGTGTGATAAAAAAATTCTATGTCAACTCCAATATTATGAACTTGTTGATGTGAGTTTTGTGACCACTCCAACATGAAGAATAAAATACTAAGTATCCTCTCATCTCTTGAACAAGGAAACCTCATATTCTAACCAAAATGGAAATTGTGTGATAAAATACGACACCCCCAAGGTTTTAATTGTGAACTAGCAACTTTATGTTGGATATATCTCAACGAATGTAATGTGATTTTTTAGTAATCACAAAGGGACTTGCACTATTCATTTAATGGGATATCAACTTTGTAATTGTGAATGATTTGGCAATTTGAGCTCTTCAACTAATCCTAATAATGATTTGAAAAAAATGCAAGAGAGATATGAGTTTAGAAGTTTGAGCTAATTCACTCTAACTCTACCAATGCAAGATACTATTGATGATGTGGTGAAACTTAACCAATCCTTGTTTCACCAACTTAAACAACTATGCAAGAGATGGTACTATCTTGTAAGGGTGTGTGGATGATTTTCAAATTTCTTATACACAAAAAAACCATAATACATGCAAATCAATTAGCATGAAGCAATTGAAGTTAAGTTATTTGAAATGAGCTCAACCTAACTTTGCAGTGTTACTTGCAATCGACAAGTACCAAAAGTTATGAACATAAGTTTCACCATTAATCAATAAAAACTTATTCCATTCATCTACTTAACATGAATAACTTATACCCAACATAAGAAAATCCTACCTAAGTGAGAAGATAGGAAACCATGCAACACTCCAAAACAACAAAAGCAATTCATCATGAAACAAAAATGAATTTGCAATTATTTTGGCAATATTTCAGCAACAATTTCTCTAAAATATCCCCTTTACAAATGATTTGAGCTAGCCTTATATAAAGGCCTCAAGTACAATAGATGGCTTAGATTGATCCAAGATCAATGACCAAGATTATTTAGAATAATCCTAATTAGAATATAAGATCAATGGATGGCTCATAATGATCCAAGATCAACAATGCATTCCACTATAACCTACACACATTGGACTAATAGAGGAAAACATGCAACTTGAACAACTCCACTAGATACTATCTTCTTAGACAAATCAATAACTTTCTTTTCATACATTCTCTCTGTAAATTCATCAATATCAACATGGACAAATCAATGAATTTATTTTCATACATCCTTTCTTTAAATTCATCTATATCAACATGGTCGAGATTGGTATCTCTGACAAATTTCCAAGTATATAAAAGCCTGGATTGAAATTGAACACCTCAATTTTTTGATTCTCTAGGAGCTATTTTTCCCTTAGGACCTCTATCTTTTAAACCCTTTTCTTTAGCTCCCTTTATCATTGGTCCTAAAAAGTCAACTAACTCATAATGACAATCACAATAAGATCCTTCTTGTATAGTTTTAACTAGGACTCAACACAATCTCAAACCTCCTAGCAATGCAACCTCTCCAAAAAAGCCAATCAAAAGTAAGAAACTTTTAACTCAAACACCTGGTAGTAGTTTAAAAGATCCTGAAGTTCAATTATTAAAGTGGTCTGACCCTGACACCTCATTTGATATCATTGAATTTTGTCGATGCTCTAGAATTCAGATATCCCCTACTGAATATCTAAGATTAAATCCTAATAAGCTAGATAAACTAATAAAGTATGTCAAGGGTGATAGTCCTGAAATCAAGTCTAGTAGTAAGAAATTCATTAATACTCAATCTTACAATGTTGAACCTTCTGCTTTATTACTTGAACCACTAGTGCATGAACCCAAATTGACCAATAGTACATCTGGTGATTCCTCTAATTCTTTTGATTTAAAACCCGATCCATTCTATGTGTCTTTGTTTATAAACAGTCACAAGCTTAGCAATTGCATCATAGATTCAGGTGCATCCGATAACATCATGCCTTCTTCTGTAGCTAAAGCTTTAGGTCTACCTCTTACAAAGACCTTAAAATTACCTTGCCTAAGTTCAATATTCATGAAAGTTCATTTTCTATTGATTGTGGGGTTTTTAGCGTAAATTCCCATTGCGAGAATCTTGAATGCATTTCCACATTGGATATTTGAAAATAGTGCAAAAACTTATGCAAGTAGACATTTAAAGGCTTTTATAGAGGACCTAGGAATTCAACATGTATTTCTTGTTTATTTGAAGATTCACAATAGGCTATGTATAATTTAGTTAATCATTTTAAGCCAATCTGGATAGAGCCTTGTTTCTAGTTAGGCATCTATAGCCTCGACAAGGTTATCGGTTTGATTTTTGTCAAACATAACTCTAGTAACCATAAGGTGTTCATAACCCTAGTGGAGATGTTTGATAAACCTTGAAGAACTTGATTTTCCTTTTCTCCTTTTCATATTCATACTTCAACTCATATCCTTATGATAATTTTGTTAATCATTTTGTCAATTTGCAAACATTGATATCATGCTTTCAAGTTGGAAATCATACTGATACTAAATGTAACTATAGTATCTAGGTCTGCTTCGATGGGTCTACTGGGGTTGCTGGCTCTGTCCCTGTCCCAGTTGCTGGAACTGATGGGTATGTCGGGGTTGCTGGCTCTTTCCCTGATCCGGTTGTTGATCCTAAAATTTCTCTTTCTTCATTGGGTGATACCAGATTTTCTGTTGTTTTGGTGGGTGTTGGCTTTGCTAGTGACTCAACCCCTTTTCTGCGGGTTGGATCTCCCTCTCTATATTCATTGTGCTAGCAGATAAGGCTGCTAGTGTTGAAGAAGGTTGGATAACAATTAAAGGCAAAAATTCAAAGAAATCCTCCCTGACTTTTGACATGACCCTTTGATCTCATTTGAAGGGGTCAAAAAGATAGTTTGTGTATCTTTTGCTGCGGATTTCCAATGTTTTATCTTTTGCAACGGTGTGGTTGTTTCTTTGGGTGAGCTCTTTTGTGTGGTTTCCTGTGGTTGGTGACCTTGGTTTTGGCTGGTTTGTTGTGTTTGGTGCACTCTTACTGCTATATCTTAAGCTTTTTCATTGTAAAGGGTTTCGGGTCCCTTCAAAACCTATTTTTTCCAATTAATCAGAACTATAGTATCATGAATTGTAACCTTATACAATTTATACCGCATTTGTGCCCTTAGTGTATGGTCTCCTAGCTCTAATCCATGCCTATTTTTGTTTGAAATACTGAAAATATGATGTCATAACTTCACATGGTGATCCAAAAAAAATTCTTGGGATGTGTGCACTTGATGTCCTGCTTGATTGGCATGTTTTGGTAGGTCAATGGTGTTTGGGGTTCCTTGACTTGTTCAATGGCACTTGTGGTGCCATTGACCCACCATTTCAGGCCCAAGTTCACATATTTTTGTGTTTGGTTCTTGCAAGTTGTTCTTCAATCCAAGTGTCTCAATATGATTAGTAGAGGTTGAATTAATTCATGAAATACCTTGAGAACCCTATATAAGAGCATCCTTTCAATTCATTTTCACATCAATCAATTGGCATTCAACATCAAGCATAAGGATTCAAGTTCAAGCATCCAAGGTGACATTTCATCCCACCATATCGTTCAAGTCTTCTTCAAATCTAAGTATTGTCGAGTAGCAATTTACAAAAATCTTCATGCAAGCATGTCTTTATGATCGATCTCCTTTATGTCATGTCATGTTATTTCACAACTCATGTGATCACATTCAAAGAGAATTGCATCAACAAGTCTAAGGTATAAAGATTCATCATTCTACTTTAGATCTTCCATTGCATTTCAATTTCATGGTTAGTTCCAAAACTGGGTTTTGAACTAGGAAGATCCCCATCACCCCAACATTTTATCTTCTTTGTATGTGTAGGTGGTAGGATTGGAAGACATGGATTTGGAATCAGATAAAATAGACAAAGACCTAAAGACAGAGCTTTTTGCAAATCCAATAAAGCAAGGTCAAAGGTGCTCTTCTCGAAATTGACCTACATCTTTTTGACAAAACTTTTGAAAAAGACTCCAAGTAACATTCAGATCTCAAAAACACAACTTTCATCTACATTTGGCGTTCCCGGGTCAAGTGTGCCCCAAACACCATTGACCACTTGATTTTTAGCCTAGATTTCAGACACAAGTTTCTTTTTGTCTCCTCTTTCCATATCTATAACCCTTATATGCATATATGTCTTGGAATGTTATGTGCAAGTTAAAAACCCTCAATTTCTCATCTTTAGCCTTAGAGCTAGCATCCAACTGACATCTCTTGCATAGTCAATCTCAATTGAAACAAGAAGTGTCCAATTCAGCTTTTGCTCAATCCTTTTCAACTAGATCTAAAGTTGAGCCAAGTGGATCCACTCTCCAAAATTTAATTAAGGGAAATAGATCTTGTTCCTAGTTTGCATGCATAAATTAGTAAACCTATTTTTCAACATTACATTTTGGTGAACCTTACATACTTCTAATTTTTAGTTTCAAATCTGACTTTTCCAAGAAATTATCAAATTTAGATGCACTCATATACTTTCATTGATGGAAAAGACATAGAAATCGCACATTGTTATCTCTTATTTCATGCATTTAGCACATGTTTTCATTTGAAAAAATAATATGTTTTCATTGTGTGTTCAATTAGATTAGTTTCATGATGCATGTATTTCATAGAGGTGATAGTGGCCTAGCTTCCCTTATATGACTTTATCCCTCTCGTAAAGACCCTCATATCCATGAGGAATTTTTGATGCAAGGAGAGATGATCAACACTTCTTTCAAAGATTTACCTCCTAAGGAAGAGGCCTTGAGGAATGATGTCAATCATTCTCCTAAATTGTGCCTCCCCTATTGGTGCAGGAGCACCAAGGCCTAGAAGGAACACTAGGGTCACTCAGGGTCCCTAGAAGAATTGAAGACAAACAATGACCATGAAGGGTCATTTGCATTGTAATAAGACCAATTTTGGTCATTTGATTATGTTTTGGTAGTGTGTTGATCATTTTGTAATAAGATCAATCATGTAAGCCATTTTGGTATTTGAGGCTAGAAGAGCATATCTTGGGGTCACTTGATGATCCAAGAACACTTGAAGTTGTTTAAGACCTAGAAGGTCAGTCATGGATGTAAATTGGCCATTAGAGCCACCCAAAAATGTAAAATGCACTAAAAGTGCCAAACGATGTAATACGCAAAATATAGCCTAATGAGGGTATACGGGCTAGTTAGAGGGTTTAAGGTCTAAATATTAGGAAATGATCCTAAAAAGACCTTTAGAAGGTATTTTTCAATAATAAAAATGCATAAGGGTAAGAAGTTGTCGAGTTGACAACTATGTTATCAACTTGACAACAATAAACAAATGTGTAACGATTAGTGTAACTAATTGTAGTCGGTTGCAGGGGAGTTACAACAGTTGGTCGGCTCGGAAGAGGCTTATTTGTGCAGAGTTAGTGTGAGAGCGAGTATGTAGAGTTAGGGAGATATGTAGGAGTGTGGTGTGTGTCAAGGAAACAACTGTAATTAGTTTGAATGAATAAACAAAAAGATTTCCTGTGACAATCATATTTTGGCCGTAAGGGCATAGTCTTTGTCTCTGTATTAGTAAACTCTTCATTCAAATACAAAGTGAATAGGAAATGAAGTAGGATTATGGTGTTTTAAGTTAATTTTATTTCCTTGCTAATGGTGTGTTGTTATATTGATCTTTGAGGCAAAGAATCTCAATTTGGTTTTGACTGTTCCTGGCAGTGTGTGAGTAATCAGTGTTTATTTGCTTTGAAGTCTCTATGAGTCTGTGGACTTCTCCCACTTTCTGTGTTTAATGTGTCTTGTGGGAGGAGTCTAAACCTGTATAGTATGTTTTAATATAAATTTGATTGCAGGGATGGACACGAATGTTGAGAGAAGAGACCATTGATTGTGGAAGAATGATGATTGAGGGTGTGGAAGTGCAACACCAGTCAAGGTTTGAAAGATCTACTTGAAGGAGGGCCACTTTTTACAACATGTTATGTCAAGACATTATCATTGGATGGTCTAGGATCCATTGGAGGGATCTAGAGAGGTTTGGAGGAGTCTTTTTGACAAAGCCCTAGGCTAGTGTCCCTAGGAGTGAGGGTTTGATGTTTGGGATGTTGAAACTTGGTGGCACCTCAAATAAACTTGAAAATCTGTTGATTTAGATCATCTATGAAATTTTTTTCATGGTAGGGAGGTTTGGGGATGAATAGAGTTAAGTGTTGCTTTGTAAATGGAGGGCTAATAGGGCTATTTGCAAAGTTGCAGGGTATTGATGTGGTCAACTGGTCCAAAGGAGTGATAGGTGAGTTTGACACATGTTTTGTAGCAATGAAAAGGGTATCTGAATATGTTTTCAGATCTCTGAGTCTTTTGGAGAATATTGGACAAATCCTTGAAAAACCCGTTGAATAGGGCTACTAGGAATTAGGCCTAGTTAGCACCCAAGTAAGGGATTGATGATTGATTGAGTTGGTTGGTTGGAACCAGTGGATGTATTTGAGGGACATTGGGTTGATTTCAAGGTGTGGAGCCTATTGGTGGCACAAAGAAGTGTTTTGCACTCTGATTGGGTTATGGTGTTGATTGGATCAATGAGGATGATCCTAGCGAAGAAGCCAATTTGGTGTTGTTACAAAACAAATGTAGTCCCTCATTAACTTGCTAAATGGAAGTCCACCTAGGCGTCTACATCACCTATGCAGATATTTTGGAACAAGAGGATAATGTTATAAACACCTTTCTTAGTGTCACTTTAACTTCATTACACCTATATGACATCTCTTCAAGAAATGAAGCATTGATGGACATTGCTAATCCCTCTCCTAATTTTTTTCCTACTCATGAAGATGTGTTGGAAGAAGAGGATGATATCATTAGCACTTTCCTTGATGCTCTCCCTCGTAAAAGTGAAACCTTGAAGAACAAAGAGCCTAATCAAGTCACTGTCATTCATGTTTTGGGTTATGAGAAGCCTAAAAAATTTGTCCATCTTTGTCAAAATGTCCCTCAACCTCAAAATAAACCAATGAGTGTTGTAAAAGGTGGAAAACAACCCAATTATCCTATAGTATCTCACACATATAACAACAATCCTTCCCACCCCCCCCATCCTTCACAACATATTGGTAAGGAGTATGATCTTGTTAATAAAAATCATGATACTTTAGCTAAGATAACCCACTAGGACTTGATTAAAACTTTTCTTAAATACCATGGGATGCTCCAAGAAGCCTTACAAGAGGTAGTTACATCACATCTCACTAGATCAAATGAAGTATCAACTATTCTTGATTGTATGCATAAACCAAAACAAAAAATTGAGTTCCACCAACATGAGTTACCTTCTTTGGAAGTTCAATGTCAATGTGATCCCCTCACCATTGTTGTCCTTATCAATAGTAATGCTATAATAAGTACTCTAGTTGATAATGGTTCAACTCATTATCTATGTAGCATTTCCTTGTTGCATAAAATAAAAGTGGATAGTTTATTATTTAGTTGGATTCTATTCCTATTTGCAGCTTCAATAATGTTGGTAAGTTGCCATTAGGTACAATCACATTGCTTGTTAAAATAGCACTTGCAATTATACCCATGCTTATCCATGTCATATCCAATACTCTCACATATAACATTCTTTTAGGTAGACCTTTGATTCATGTTATGTAGGCAATCTCATCTAGTCTTCATTGCAACATCAAGTTTATCCACAACAATAAGATATACACTTTGAAAGTCAATGAGAACATATAAATATAATCTCAATCTTATTCAATTTGTTCAACACTTTCTCTAGTACTAACAAATGCACTATCTCCTACTCAAGATACTCTTTCACGTGAAGAGGTACTTTGAGGTACTTTTAGAGAATGAATGGGGTTCATTAGACTTCATGCCCTCCTTCCATAGCAAATGCAAAGTCCCCAAATTTGAAACTCAAACTTTTTATCCTAATACATGTCTGGATGTTGATTGGGCCTCTTAAGTCTTAATCCAATTCAACCTAAGGGCGAACCCTCTTGACAATACAAATATATCAATTCACTTAAGCATATACCTAATGATATAAATCAAAGCTAACAAATGGCATTGTTAATTATCATTTAATATATATTTGCCTTTATATTATCAATTACACAACTTTTTATTAAAATCAGATATTGTTATTCTAAGAAATTCAAGTAAATTTGTCTTGTAATTCCTAGTTATCCTAAAAGGGTACATTAAATCATATTGCTGATAAGCCTAAATTTCTTCCACTTCTGCGTCGGGCTCATTATCTCCTTGCGTGATAAAGATTCAACTAGTTAAGACCGTTATCGATTCATATCTAGTTGTGGGCACAATCTCATAACCTATTGAAGCAGAGACTTCTTGCATCTCAAAATTTTGAACTTCCCTTTGAAAACTACAAGCATATACTTAAATCTCTTGACAATTCAACTCTAAATGTTGGTTGGTATCATGTAGCCTACACCAATTGGACATAGCAGCCTCAACTAGGAATACTCTAGCAGGGGGCCCGTGATATGAAGAACTCTGATTCTTAGAGGGTGCAGGTACTCCTCCATTATTTGGATGAGTATTTCAAGTTTATTTTGGTCTTGAACAATAACTCTAATAATGTCCGTAACTCCCTTGAGAGCTTTGCAATTAATTGTTTTGATTTCTAAGGTGGATAACAGCTTCAATAGTAAGCTTCTTCATTTGATCAAACATCTTGATTTCTTCCTTTTCCTCTTGGGACTTGGAAGCACTTGTTTCTGCATTTTGCAAGAAAAGGGATTGAGGAGCAGGCATTTGAGAGACGAACATTCTAGGATGAGGTATCGTTGGTTGTAATGCATTTGGGATAGGGTTTAACATTGGTGTATGGTGAGAACGAGCACGATTTATGCCCTTAATTTGATTTGCCATTCTTGGTACACCTAGGTGATTAACTGGTCCTGCCCCAAACTACCCTAAATCAAAGTTTACTTTGATTGCTTCAGCATAGGCCTCGGTCACAGTAGAAGGGTTAGCTCTTCTTACAAACACAGAAGTGAGGTTCTCTAATATTGAATAAGAGATCTACCTATCTGGTTCATCTGCTAAGACATAAGGAGGTTGAATGCGAGTATACTCATTATGAAACCTATTATTAAAAGGAACATATCAATTCATTATCCTCTCTTTTAATCTCTACAAAGCACCTACAGAGATTAGTAAGAATTATAGGAACTTTGATCTTCCCAGAAATACGGTTTTCAAATCATCCCGAGAGGTGACTCACGAAGAAGGTAAATGAACAAACCAATAAAATGCATTTTCTCCTATAAATAAGGAAACAACCTGCATGCTATATCTTGATGTTGAATTCTCCAATTATATAAGGCATCTTCAAATATCTTGATATGCTCCGTTAGTTGTCCTATTAGGATCATTTACATGAAATTTAGAACAAAACTTGTCCACTTTCTTAAGCATGTCATGGTAGGCTTTGAATTCGATAGGATTGGTAATTATAGCTGAAGGATTGTTAGAAAACCAAGCCATAGTGAGGGAGGTGAAGGATTTTGGCAATTAACAGAAGGGTTTTGAAAACTAGCAGCGGGATTTTCAATATTTAAACACAAATTTCTGGGTGTGGATGAAGCTCGTCCTGAAAGAGGAACTCCTCATTCCTTCTAGTTTGCTTTTGCTGACATAGGGATAAGAATTCTTCAGCTGTTGAAGCAGATTTGGTGATTGATTTCCAGTCTGCTCTCCTAGTGCCAATTTGTTGATTGGTGTTTTTGCACTCAACAACTCAGATAAAATACACTAAATATACTCTCTCTTGGAAGAAAACTCTACTCTAATTAGATCAGAATACATTAACCTTAAGGTTCTTGAAGATCAGGTCATGACTGTGTAGGAATATCTTTAGTGGTATGATGTGTATTTTCTGGTTACACAAAGGCAAAAATTAGTAATGCGTTGGACACTTGAGAAATTTAAAAGATTCTAGTTAAAGAATAGAAACTCCTCTTAGATCTATATTTAGCAATGACAGATCTTTCTCAAATGGAACAGTGATGATTAAAAGACATTTTTAAAAGATAAGGGCTCATAAATTTCTGACCTAAATTTTGAAGGAAGAACATCTAGACAATACTATAGACAAATTTTATTAATTCACGTCTTATGGTACTGGAATACTCACATATCCATAAAAGGGATGCAATCTTCTATGATTTTCAAATCATACGAGTTCAGGCTAAATTATCCTAAAACAAGAATTAATCACTTAGGTCAAACTATAAATTCAGAGAATTTGGGTTTGCATGTGCTTACAATTAGCAAAATGGGCAAGAATTAATTTTGGAATTCATCATATACTTTAACATCTGAAGATTATTGCATTTAAAACTATATTCAAACTCAGAAGGGCAACCATGAAAACAATTTGAACCACAAGATAAAACTAAAGCTAAGTTTAATCTTGTATTAATTCAATATGTCTATTGCAGCAATTCCTCTGTCCAAATTTTAGAAGATAATATGTTGCCTTTTATAGGCAAGAGCAGCAAAGCCTAGGGCAAGATTAATGGTGGAGCAGAGCTCAACGCCAAATATTTGGACTACATGGACAAAATATTGTTAGGACAACTTAGTCTCTAAAAACTTCTAATTAAAACGGCCAAGGACACAAAAGTTAAGTAAAAGTGATTCTTGTTAATAAGGAGGTACTTACGTAGTTGATTATCTTTTTTTTCAAATTATGATTCCTCTTATGATCACGGTTATCTTCATCAAATTACACTGAAAAATAATCACTTAGTATGAAATTTCCTCTTTCCACTTCCATATAGGCATACTAGGTGAACAAGGTAATGGTTGGAACCATACTTTCATATTCAGGACGTAGAGTGATTTTTGCTTGGTATTGGCAATCTTTGAATACTTGTATCAACCAGGCTACATCTCTTGATCGATAGAAACCTTAAATTGCCACTAGAAGGGAGACAAAACCACATAAATATGCTTTTATTATCATATCTCCAGAATGCCTATAATTCAAAAACATTTCAAATTGTTCTTTCAGCAAAACAAGACCCAATTCATTTTTCTGTTAGCAGAAACCCCACTAATAATTTCCAGAAAATTGGAACAAGCCTTCAGGTATCAAGTTGAAAAGTCAGTTTTAGAACTCGCTCATTGAAAAGTCAGTTTTAGAATTCGCTCATTGACCTTATCTATAAATTCCTTCCAATAACAAATTGAACTTTTCCAAATATGAGGCTCTTTCATTTTGTTGTCAATTAAAACATCCATTTGTTCAACAATGCACGAGGGAAAATTTAACAAAGCTTCAATCTTCAGGAGGAAAGGATCATAGAACTCATCAATACATTGTTTTGTTAGTTCCTCAATGTTTTTCTTTTGATTCAAAAACCGTTTCTGGAATTGAAGCACTTCATTATCATTTGGTTAACCTATTGAAAGACATCATCAAGATCCACAATTTAGTATTCTTAGCTAGGGATTTCGTCTTTTCCAATTCATCTACAACCTGCTTCGGCAAAATCAATGGTGGATCAAAACTGTCCTCAGCTTATTGCAATAGCTTTGCCAAATATATGATATATTCTTGGAGTTCTTTCACTTGGGTTTTGAGTTGAGCTTTAATAGCCTCATCTTTATCCATCATTTTAATTATATTCCTTATTGATTCCTGAAATTCATCAACCACTTGTCTTTTAGAAATAGGTCCCAAATCAATATAGGAAACTTGAAAATCTTCAGGAGTTAAATCTCTCTTATCTTATGCACAACATGCAGTGCCACATGAAGTATATCCTGATGTTTCTTTGGCCATGCATATTCGCACCTTGGCCCTCTTCTTGTCATTTGGTTTATCTATTCTCCCTAATAGATTTTGCAATTCAATAGTAGGCATTTCCACAACTGGTTGTTTATATTGAAAATTCTTCTTCAACCAATCACAGGTAGTAAACACTTCTGCCACCAGTTTTGATGATAAAGTGCATGGAACCTGCTATTCCTGATCAATTCCTTTAAAAACTTGATATTGATCGTCACCAATTTCAGTGTGTGATTCACCCATTTGTTCATCTTGAGTAGGAGGAACTCTAGCTTCTTCTTGTGTACATTGTGTAGTGGCTGCAGGCTGCTATTGTTCTAAATTTACTTCATTTCTTTGTGTTCTATATCTTCTTCTTCAACACTTTCTTCTGAAGATATTTCTTGGTGTTGAAAAGGGGTAGTGTGGCCACTATTGACTTCATTTTTTTCTAATTCTCTTGACACCCTCTCTCTCCCACTAAGTGAAGGGACAAACAAATTATCTATTGATTCCATTGTTTGAGAATTATTCTCCTCACTTGGCACTTCTTCAATAATCAGTAATCACTTGGCTAGTCAGGGTATCTTGATGCACCTTTTGGAAGGAAGACTTTGGTAAAGCAATAGATTCATAAAAAACTGTGGCAGAAGTAAAGGTAGTAACTGTTGCAGGTGCAAAAAGTATTGGAACACTCATTGCAATGAAAGCATGCAAAGGAATACAGCAGAATTTGAAGAAGATGATAAGAGAGGAAGATTCAGTGACAATTGAATCAACGAGTGATTGAAATGGGAGGGACCTCAACAACAATTGCAAGGGCAACAAGAATGATAAGTGGCAGTGCTGTCCAAAAGTAATGGTGAAGGAGGCTCTGTTGATGGAGGAGCGGACAGAGAGGACTCTTTACTCTTGCTTGCATCTTTGTCCTTATTGGCTTTCTTGGAAGCGTCACTAGCTTCACCCTTAGAAGACTCATTTTTCCTCGTGTGTAGATACTTTAGTCTAGGCCTTCTTTCAACTTTATCATATTGCTATTGCCTCTTCCTTTTCCATTTCTCCTTCATCTATAGGGAGTGTCTATTATGTTTGTTTCATGTTAAAAATCTCCAATCTGAGTGTTGGCATTGAGCTTTGCATTGTCTGTGGCATTGATGTTAGCTTGCTGATGATGGAAAGTTGTTGAGGCTGTGATAATGATTGATGAAGAATATTTGAAGACTAGTTGCCGAGGCTATGACATTGACTAATGAAGAAAATTTGAAAAACTATTGACTACTGAATGATTGATGAAAAGGATTTGAAGTAATGACTAATTCTTGGCATTGAGTGTTTAGAGATTCTAATGATTGCACAGAGAAAGTTTATGATATATTCAGAAGATAGAAGCATGATAGGCAAGCATATGCAGGAAAGAGTATTTGAAGACCTTACAGGAGAATGCTCTGCATTCTTCTGCATGAGAAGATGACGGCTTGTAGCTCTGGTTATAATGACTGAGTTCTGTGAATATTGCACTATCATGTTTCCTAGTCCCCAATTAATTATTTGACAGAGATATGATGCATTATTTGGCTGACAGCATGGCTGTCTGTTAAAAAGGATTAGATAGGCTCGGAGAATGATTTGCATTGCTTTGCATTGGGATTTCAAGGTATGCAGTTTGGTGGACCTAATTAGATGGTTTGTGCAATGTTATAGGCGACTGCAACATCTGCCTTAGCTACCATAATAGAATAATAGGGGGCCCTGCTACTGCTGGTACTAGGTCTACTACTGCTAGTTTAGGTACCTATATATTGGCACAATGCCGTGGTGATAGGATGCATTCCATCTTTTCCTTCTAGGCTAATTCTAGTGCAAGTCATTCTCAGTCCAATAAACGTCAAAGAACCGAGTCCTGCAGCATTGAATACGATGTACCGACTGACTCTTTGACAAGAAATTCAAAGGCTAAGCATATAGTACTACATTCAAGGAGTTAAATAAGAATGATGTATACTGTTCAAATACCTTTTAATGGTTTGCTATGCAAGTGAAGATTTGTTGTCACAAGTACTATATTGTTGTTTGTCTTGACTCGTAGTTGACTCAGCTATTTGCGGTGATTGGATTTGAATATTATTGGTCCGGATATATGTTAAGGAAAGAGTTCAAAGGCTTATGATGATTGTACCATGACATGTCGTGCTTCGAATGGTGCTATATGTTTCAGAGAGTGTTTATAGGTCGACCGATAACTTGCTTTTAATGTTTTTCTACACGTTACTTTTGGGGCCACTTTGGCGAATGTTGCAATAAGTATGGATGAATTATATTAATTGAGGAAGACCTTTTATAATGGATATCGGTCTCTTTTATCTCCTTGGGTGGACCACATCAAATATTTGTGCTCAAGATGCACTTTGTGTTAATATTGCTTATATCCTTTTGACCGACCTTATTGATGTTTCTGATGGACAAATATAAGCAGAAAAGGATGATATGTGTAAGAGAGTAAGTAAGGTAATTGTGAAGCTTGTGTGGATCAATTGTGAAGGCAAAGTTGTGCGAAAAAGGTAGAATAGAGGTATGAATTGTTGAATGAGACGGAGTGGTCACATAGTAGATCAGGAGATCTTGTTTTTATTCTTTCACTATGTTGTTTGCAAGGGCACAGTGAGTTCCTTCTAGCAGATTTGTGGAGATATATACCGTTTGAATTTCCTTGAGGATTACTTAGATCCTTGGGAGTGCACCTAAAATAGTAGGGGCAGTGAGTTCCTTGGATTCTGACCTAAAACTTTGTAATTCAGTATTTGCATATGGTGAGTATATTTTTCATTGTGGTTTTTCCCATCTTGGGTTTTCCACATAAATTTGGTGTTCATGTGTATGTGTTATTACTGCTATATCTTTTACTAATGGTTAGTTGGATAATAAATAATTACTCAAAACTGTGGCAGAATTGTTAAGTTTTTGTGTTGATTCACACCCCCAGCCGCCCTCTCAACACCTAGTAGTGTTCAACACTGACAAGTATCCTCTTTTGATGATTCACAGTCTTCTGCTATGAACTTATGAGTGGGCTCAGACTCTCTAGGCTATTGTTTCTAAAATTTTAAACTTAATCCATATCATTTTTTTAGACTAGTTCAGAGGTGGCATGTGAAAATTCTCAATCTCTTGATATTTTGTATGCTGTAGCAAATCACCATCATCCATTAGCTAACAGGGAACTAATGCCTTTTTGAACTTCCTAGAAAAAGACAATGGTATCCTGGAATACATTCTCCTTTTGACTTCTTTTTCATCTATACAATTTGCCCAATAATCTTCAATGAGTATTTCATGTTTGAATTGTTTGCCCGCCTTTTTCTTCAGCTTGTCATCAAGGTCAAATTGCTTTCTAGGATCATGTTTTTTAAATAAAATTCTTGTAACTCTGTTTCAGACCCTAGATCAGAAGGGGTAAAAAGAGAAGCCTCCATATCATCTCCCAAATGAATTGGACGAGTTCAACTCTGTGCATACCTCACAAAAGCTTATGTGCGGTACACAACTGCCTTGTTATTCCAATATTACCAACCTGTGAGTTGGATAAATACGCAACCTGAATGGTTGGTCCAGAGAACCCTTCAACTTTGATATAAGTAAGCTTTCAAAATTGGATAAAGCAATATCATACCTTTTGATCAATTCCATAGCTTCATTAGACAACCTTTTATTTAGGCACCCTTATAGCATTGTAGAAATGTACATGGTAAAGGCATCATTCACTCTCTGAAAATGAGAAGGGTTCTGAAGTTGCAATTGTGGATTAACAATCGTAGACTAAAAAATTCATTTGGACTATGTCCAATTCCAACCCTAACTAGTTAATGTGTTGTAATACCTTGCCAGCATTGACACTACATATGAACTCGTGTCAAAATAGAAAGCTCTATCTTTGACTCTAAAGAGTTGAGTATGGGTATTTTCACTCAAAGTCTTAGTCGAATGAATCTTCACTTGGTCAAGAAAAACCAATATAATATAACATCCATTCTTCAAACTGTGAAGCTGGATGTATGCCCATGATTTTATTAAGCATGGTGACAATGTCAACGACTTCAGGTATGAAATCACTTTTGTAATAAATTTTAGTCTTTTTTGAAGGCTTGGGCTTCTTTAGCCATTCATCTGTCGCAATTCGGTGGCATTTCTCAGGTCCTTGATAGTAGATCTCCTCTCCCTGGTCCTCAGTAATGTAGGTTATGGTAGGATATAAATGAATCTCAAATGCTTACGTTATTGCCTGAGCAGAGAAGTCAACAATAACTCTTCAATCTGGAGCAAAAATATTCCTTGAAGATTCATTATAATGCTTAGCATATTCCACTATAAGCTCCACACATTGGACTAACGGAGGGAAGCCTGCAGCTCAAACAATTCCATCGGATACCATCTTCTTACCCAATGTAGTGGCTTTCTTTCTATACATCCTTCTGTCTTTTCTATTGTGAAACCCGCAAGTGGCAAAGAGGGCCGGTTTTCTGCAATTAACAATTCCAAGGCAATTTTGAAATTTTCCCATAGCAAACATATGAAACATTTTTCTGACTTGTTAAAATCCTGGAATAGAAAAAATGTTTAGAAACCCAAAATCAGAAATTGAGGCTAGGATTCTGCAGTTCAAAATGTGAGTTGAAAACCCGCAATTGGAAATGGGTATTGAAAACTAAACCCACGAATGGATATTTTTAATGATTTCTAGAACTCTTTATAAGTTTTCAAATTCTCCACTTTCTTTAACTAATATCCTTTGAGAATGGAAAATCATCACTAGATAAAAAAAAAACGGGGGAGTTTGGGAGGGCGTTTATTTTGTCTGAACAAAATGAGGCGTGTTGTGAATAACCACCACAAATATTGCAAGCTTTGTATTGGTCTTTTGTATATTTCAAACGGATGTTTGCAATTCAATGTGATTTACTAAATATGTTCTCTCTGTATTTTTTGTGCTTTGAAGGCATTTATGCCCAGATCCATTGCTTCTTTCTTGATATATCACTCTATAGTCCAATGGAAAGGCACCGTTCTTTGCCCACATGACAAATCTCAAATCCTTTAAAATGAAAAGACACAAATCACTAGTTTAGTAGTAGTTTTGTGTGTTTATAACCTTGTATCACAACCATGGATATATCTTTAGAGAACAGTTAAGGAATCTATTTCATATGGTTATGTATGAACAGTCATATCAGCTATAGGGGTCATGACTGCCAGTGGTTCTCAGTCCAGTGGCAGTCTGTGGGACTAAGACATTAAGTTAGGTTTGGTGATATTGTTTATTGATTGTATATTTATGTGATTTTTTCACATAATAAGGTATACCCCCACGAACACCCTCCCATGTTTAAGTTAAGCTTAATATAGGAGATCTAATCCACTCTCATAGAGTTGGCCATCAAACCTCCACCGTTTGCTAATGAGCTGATTTCACTTGAATGACAAAACTGACCTTGTTAGTCAGATTTGGTTCTAGGAAGTGAAGCAACATATTTGAGCACCAACAGAACCCGTATTGGGGCAATGGTGGACAACTCTTACATCTAGTGTAAGTTAATGATCAGTTTTGTTCAAAAACCACAAAACTCTTCCAATAGGTTGAACTCTTTCATGTTTCAAGCTTTAGAAGAGAATACTGTCATGAAATAGCCTTCATGAGGATATCTACAAATATGACATTGGAGAGGTAGATGGGAGGTCAGTCCCTCTGCTGGATATTTTGATATGATACTTTAGTTTTATCCTTGAATACAAGGCAGTTAGATGCTCAAAACTTGTCTAGCAATATTGGTTAAAATCAATTACAAGGACCAGATCAAGAAAATGCAAAACCACTTAGAAAAAAAACACCACAATCAGCTTGGTTGAATATACAAAAGCTTTCTATATGTCATCAAGCAAAACCTTATTTAAGAAAAATGCCTCTCCAATGAACTGCTGCTGACAACAAGATATACACTATACTGGTGATTTATATCACCAGTGCAATGAAAGTCAATGGAATATTGTTAATATATGTTTACAATGTTTAAAATACAATCTAGGTCTTGTCTCCAGTTTACAGCAATTGAACTGCTGCGATTGAAGGGATCTTTTCACGCAACTTTTGGGTGATTGCAACACGCACAGTCATAACTCCAGCTGCTGGGCCACCAATTCTCACCTTCACTATTGGTTCATCAATCTTGACCAATTCTAGCTCCCCACCTCCAGTACCAACAAGATATGGCCTTATTTCTTCAAGCACCTGCAGCAATGAGGAATTCAGTTAGCCAATAAAGATAAAAAGGGAAAATTCTCTATGATCTGTTTTTTCCATATTTAATTTGTAAGGACCTAGCAAAACCTAGGTCATGTTGGTAATGTCAAGGGTGTGTATCAGCAACTCAAAAACATACTACCTTACAAATTCTTAATAGATTTTGCATTGCCAGATAAATCTGCATTTAAAAACACTGAAATGACCATAAATCAAGGTTACCCCAAGTTTTTGGGACAGGATGGCAGGGGACTGGACGGCAAGTTTCTGGGATGGCTATATAAAAATGGGAAAATTAAAATATGTAGGGAAATTTGAAATATTCATATGAAAACATGGATAAAGAATGCACTTATACATTATAGAACCTTAAAATATAAGAATTAGCAGAATTCTTATGCGAAATTTGTGTTATTTTGAGAGTGAAAGTCAAATTGCCTCCAGAATTCAAAGTCAAAGTCCCCCTGGGGGTCCCCTATTCCCAGGATGGGAACAGCTGAAAACAACCCTGGGGACACATCTCCAACAACAATAAAAGCATGTAAAGTATCATCGACTGAAATAGGTTCCCCTCATATTAATGCAGTAAACCCAAGTCGGCTCATTTTGTGATTCTTATAATAATTCACTTAAGCTACAATAAGGAACCAATAGGCACTAAACAACGGTCACAGTTTTATGATTCCTTAAAAACTTGTGCAACCCTGTAATACAAATGTATTGATATAGCGAATGAGTGTACAAATGAACTTGTGCCAAATTGAAGGGAAGAAGATAATTATAAGTCTGAAAGAACAAGAGAAGGAAAACAATCCTGGAGAAACAATAAAGAGAACAAAATATATTTGTTTCATTAAGATAACTGAGGCTTATGATTCAATAACAAAAGCAAGACAGTAGCATCAACTGAAATGGGTTCCCGTCATATTAATGCAGTATACCCAAGTCGGCTCATTTTGTGATTCTTATAATAATTCATTTAAGCTACAATAAGGAACCAATAGGCACTAAGCAACTGTCAAAATTCTGTGATTCCTAATAGAACTTGTGCAACCCTGTAATACAAATGTATTGATATAGTGAATGAGTGTATAAATCTTAAGAAGAACAATATAAAGGTGCCACAATTGAAGGGGAGAAGATAATTAGGAGTCTGAAAGAGCAAGAGAAGGAAAACAGTCCTGGAGAAACAATAAAGAAAACAATAAATACTCGTTTTGTTAAGATAACTGAGGCTTCACAATTGCTTTCATATGTTGGGAAAGGCTATGTGAATAAAAGCTAACATAGAAGAATCCAAATATTGACAAAGATAACTGAATGTAATGTAGAAAAGTATAGATGGACACAAGGAAAATGTTGAAGTCCCTGGAAATAGATCTGCATGGTACAATGTTAGCCAATTGTAAATGTCTACAGAAGATATATGAATTCCCAGTTACAAGAATGATAAATTAAAAACTATAATGGAACGTCTAGTATAATCAGTATAAGGTCTGAACGTTGTTGATAAACCCAGTTGTTAATCTTGAGATTTTAATATCTTAAAAATATAGTTTTTGATCCTAAAACATTTAATGGGAAAAGGAAACCACAAAAAAATGATATAATAAGTGAAGATGATGGAAAGAACAGAATAAAACAAGGGGTTCCAATTTGGTAAGACCAATATGCATCCCAATAAATGGAACTAGGACATGAATGCAAGGTACATTATGGTAGTGTGTTAATTTGTCCCTTTCAAGACAACACAAAGTGGAACAGCGTGTACGGATATCCCTTTCTTCAAGTTACAAGGGGCAGCTCCCTTTTAACAAAATATAAACCCTAGAAGTCCAAAAAATAGCTGGGTTTCAATATTCAATACAAACAAGCACCTTTCTTTCGTTCTTGGCTGTGGGCACAAGGCTAAATAGCACTTATATGCAATGAGAGATTTTTATATTTTTTTTTCTTTTGAAAGCTAACATCTACAACAGCTAATAAATGCTTACATTTTCTACCTTAATGAGGAGACTAATAAGAGCAAGGACAACATAAATTTAAATTGGATTAAACACAATCAAAAGATACAAAAGAGTTGACTATTGGAGATTCACATACAAAACTATAAATGCTCAAAATCAACAAAGATTTCAACATGAAGCCGGAAATAATCGTTAAACTATATTCAACTTACAAAAGCAAACAAATTAATTTGAATACCAATTTCAGCAGTAAGTAGGCATAAAAATTATTAAACAACTATTCGCCTCATCTCAAGATTCAATCATAAAGCACTCATTTATGAGTGTTTACAATGCTTTGTATTCTATAAATAAATAAACATCATACTAAACTTCCTACACTAAAATAGTTTGCTTGCAATCAAGCAAGATCAAAATACAAAATTGTTTTGCAATACATCATTTAAAACATGAACTCTTGAAATGGGCCTTGACTAAATGTATCATGTCCTAAGATAAGCCTTCTAGAAGGTCATCTAAAAATGACTATCCTCCAACCATAGCTACAACTAAAAACAAGGCAGTCTAAGCATGAATGGCTTCTGTCAGTGACTCTAATGCAGCTTCCTCATTTTGACCATGATAGGTTCTTAGAAGAAACTTGAAACCCTAAACCCTCGAAATCCATCCTAATCATAGCTGACAAAAACTTGATTACCAATCCTTAGGTGCCACTGTCAGGGAATATCAACCTAATTCAAACTTTGATCGTCTAAGACACACCTTCAACTTGATGTTTTGAAGCTAGAATATGGCCACCTTAGCACAATTTCTTTGACAAGAATCAGATCATCGATCTTGAAGCACCCTAGATGAAGAGTGAAGGAAATTGTAAAAATCTCAATATCTTACCAAAATACTATATGTTGCTCTAGCTTTAAATGAAAATCATACCTACAACAAAATTGATAGGAAAAGCCCTTCCAATAGTGCCTTAACAACTCTTTTTAGACACTACTAGAAGTCCACGGGAGTATGTCATCAAGGGTTATTGTTTGGACCGTATTTGTGTGGTGGAAAATTTGATGGACACCCATTGTCAAGGGTACTTGGAGGCATCTAGCTTGTTCACTATGCCTAGACTTGATTTTGTTAGGCAAGCCAAAGAATAGGCAAAGAACTTCCATGGGGTGAAATTTCCCAATCTTGCCACTTCATGTTCTAGCTGTGCACATGTAATTGTGGCTGGAAGTAAGTACATGATGGCTGTTGAGAATTTGGAGGGTTGGAGTGTAGACCCATTTAGGGATGTAGGTGGGTAGGATACATGTTTTTTATTTTGTTGTTTAAAACTTCTTCTCAACCTTGCTAGGAACATGTTCCAACATCCTTGGTCATTTTGCATGTTTTTTTTGGGGGGTCAAAATGTTTGTTGGTGTTTACCTACTGGGGTAAACTTAGTGTTGCACAGACAGTACAGGAAATATAATAAACACATAATATATTAGAGAATAATAAACACTTTCATTAATCATTCCGGATTGGCAAGTACATTTACATAATAGTGATCATACCATGATATCTCCCTATCTCTCGTGTCCATCCTCCGAGAGGGTATATAAAGTACCCGAAGGGCCACGACCGAAGTGTCGTGATGGAACTGTCTAACCTCTCGGTCACTAACGACCGAGGCTAACATAATACTTTATTAATATAATAACCCGTGCATACAATTATCCCGACAACATCATCCCCCCCCAAAAAAAAACAAGTCATCTCCGATGACTTACAACAAAAGGGAGATGAAACACACTACATAGAATAAGAAAATCACTGAAGAGAAGGGGCAGAGGGCGTCCCTGAAACGCTGAAGTGCCACCCTCCCCATCAATGCCGCATCATAGTTCTTTTCTGTCACATCACATTCCTCTTGTGCCTGCACCAAACTGGTCTCCAAAACATACTTTTTAGCTGTAGCCTCCACTAACACAATACTGTCTCCCTAGCCAATCTGACCTCGATAGCCACCTGGGTTGCCTTCTCTGCTTCCAACTCCTAGGTACGTTGAGCTAAATGTTGCTCTACTGCCTCCAACCGGGTGGTCAGCTCCTCCCGAGCTCTCTATGCATCCACCAAGACAGTCTCACGTCCAGCCAACACCTACTCCGCTGAGTGCCTCAAAGCGTAGTACCCCTCTTGAAAGACTTGCTCCAGTGCTCTCTTCACCTTCGGCATGCAGACACTCTATGCTTATAGCAGCTCCGGGTCTCATCAACTGGTCACACTCTCCAAAGGCTAATAACTGAACCAACTGTGGGTCTAGGGGGCAACGCCCCCAGCAGGGTCAAGGGGCAGCGCCCCCGCGGGGTCCTGGGGTAGAGCCCCAGGCACGCTCCCTCCCGGTACAGGGCGGGGTCGAGGGGCAGCGCCCCCGCCGCCAAGACCAAATTAGCACTCTCGAACCCACACAAAAATCTATGGAACACACCATTTTGTGATTTTCGTCTGATCCCATGCTCTTCTCTGCAAAGCGCTTATGTTTTCCTCACTACCTTGTTATGTCCTTCCCTTCGGTACCATTCGTTCTTCACTGTGAACTGTTTTGATTTGTCATCATTTTTTTTTTTAAGAACCTTCGCCTCCCTACTGCCAGTCCTTGCTGTCAATAAACTGTATTCTTCTTCTTCGCCGTACGGAATGCCAAGCTATGAATTCTTTTTTCTCCCTTTGTGACCGTACGAAAGCATTTGATTGAAGTGCCATACTTATATCCCCCACCGTACGGTGCTGGAAATGTCGTACTTTATAACCCCTTGCCGTACGGATGTCTCTGCTATGATATGTTTTACTTGCCGTACGGACACTCAACGCTGCTCTATATTCTGCAGATGCCGTACTTCCCTTTCCGTACGGTGTCGTACTGTGTTCTTAACCCACGTCATACGCCCTGCGTCTTATTTGCCGTACGGCAATCAAATCACGACTTTCTTCTATTGCGTCTGTCGTATGGTGGATTTTATAGATTCTCGCGTCTTTTAATGCGCCGTACGGTCAAGCTATCATGTGTTCGCCAATGCCGTATGCTCGTATGGTATCCTCATTATTTTATTTTTTAAATATATTTTGTCGTACTTTCAAAGCAAATATGTATGTCGCTACCGTACGACGTTTCTCACCCTTTTTTTTTCTTTTTTCTTTTTTTTTTAATTTTTTTTTTTCCTTTGTCACCATATGGTCATGCATACCCGTATGGACATTTTTTCAATTTACTATCTGGATGCTTCTCTGGTCGCCCGTACAGACGGTTCTCGGGTCACCTGCTTGGTTGCTTGAGTCCCTTTCCATCCTCTCCTCTCAGGTGCTCTATCCCTTCTCTCGGGTCCATCTCCTCCAGGTAAGTTTTCGATTTGGACCCATTGATGGCCTCATGTATCTCCAGTCGGTCAAGAGTCCACAACTTGACAGCCTTGTCGTAGCTGACTTCCCGAAATTTTCCTGGCTTAATCTCATTGTGCAGCCATTCCCTCAAGCTTTCCTTGTCCCCGAGTCTATTTTCAATGACAATCCAAAGGCTTGGAACCATAAATTCTACAGGAACCACGAATTCTTGCCCGTATATAGGAAGGAGAATCAAGAGTTTGAAGGCTACGGTCTTCCACACAGGATTCCAGTCGTCTCCCGTGGCAATGGTTTTCGGATTTCTCTCATCCCCGAGGTTTATTGTTTTCAACTTTTCTTCTTTGTGCCAGATGGGTTCCTCCTTCCGAAACTCATGTGCTGGGCTCTCTTTCATCCGGACTTCCCCTTCTCAGTATGTTGTATATTCCGGAGGGAACTCACTCTGGGCTTCCTCAATCTTCAGTATGTTGCAAGACGGTGAAAATAATTCGTAATCGCCCATCTGCCAATGGAATAGACCGTCCATCGAATCTGTATCATCCTCCACTTTCAATATCCCTTCGGCATTGGGCTCCAAGGTTTCTTCCCCTCCGTCTATTCCGTTGTCTGAGTTTGAATCCGAGGAGGATGCCATTTCTTCTCCGACCATCTGCGTTGTGAGGTCTATTACAAACTTCCTTCCCCCTTTCTCAAATGACAGGATGTTCTTTTTCCAGTTATGGTTGGCTCTGGCAGTCACCAGCCACCCCCTCCCTAGGATGGCATCATACCCCTTCTGCTTTAGGGGAATTACTACGAAGTCGAGGATGAATGGTTGGGTCCCGATGGTTACCTATTGTGCCATCAGAGTTCCAAGGGGCTTGATGCCATGCTAGTCAGCCCCAAGTAGGTTGAAGGTCGGCGGCCACAGTGTTGGCTTCTTGAGGCTTTTCCAGGCTTCCTCCGGTAGAACGTTCACCCCGGATCCACCGTCTATGATCGTGTTTGTGAGGATGGTACCCAAGATACCCATCTCCACCACTGCGGGGTTCCGTCCATTATTTATTGATAACATCATGGGGTCGGCTGCGGAGCCGCCAGGAACCTCCGTTCGTTCAACCGTGCTTGCTGGAATGTTTTGGCCTAGGAATAGGGCCGTTTTCAGATGCGGCATAGTTTCCAATAGGTCCTTGGCCTTTACGGGTATCTCCAGTTGCATCATTTGCCTTAAAATATTTTGTTCGGCCATTGCTCGAGTAGAAATGCCAACGTCTGTGGAGTCCCTTCGGTCCTCCATACCCTTCGCAATTTCGGCCTTCGCCTCGAGCATCCTTTGTTTCTCCGTCGGAGGGTGAGGATATGTGGCCTTCTTCGTTTGCCCGCGTGTGATTGCTAGGACCTTCTCTGTGCCCCCTCGTTCCATGTCCAGGATGTTGCAGCCGAGCTTCGGACAATTAGCATCCTCATGGTCCCCCGGTCCGCACCACCGACACAGTTTTAGTGGAGCGGTAGCCTCATTCTGACAGTCACGGACATAATGTCCCCATTGGTTACAGCTTCTACACTGTATCATGGGCCTCCCCTTCGCGTCATACTAGACCCGCGGCTTGTTCTCATCATTGCCTCGGCCTCCCTGTCGGTTGTTTCTGTACCCGCCGGATGATGTAGCATTTTGTTGACCGCCGGTCTCGGACTTGGAGGGTTGCTCCTGGGTGAAGAGCACTTGTTGATTTCTCGCCCTCAGGTTGTAGGGACATTCTTTGATGGAATGTCCCGCAATTTGGTAGATGTCACAAAAGGCTTTCTTGGGACAAGAACCTTTCATGTGGCCTGCTTCTTTGCAGTCTGTGCACCACACGGTGTCTTCCTCTGCTTTGCTCGAGCCCCCCTTGGTAGCCTTCAGTTCTTTCATCATCCTCGCCAAATCTTTTTGTAGGGCCAACACTTTCTTACTCGATTCGCCCTCGCTGCTTTCTGCCTCTGATTCATCATCCGAAGACTTAGTCTTTCTGGAGGTCTTACACTCACTCTCCAAGTCCATTGCACGGTTGTACGCATTACTGTATGACGTGGGCGGGACAATTTTCATTTTCTTCCGAAGGGAAGCTTTTAGTCCCTCCACGAACCACCTTTTCTTGAGTTCGTCTGCCGAGGCTGACTCCATCTTCCCTATGAGTTCCTTCAGTCGCCGTCCGTAGGCACAGACGAACTCGCTCTTCGTCTGCTTTGTATTGTAAATTTCCGCCAGAATCTCATTGTCGTCCCTTAACAACTGAAATTTTGTCTAGAAGGCCTTTTTGACCTAGTCCCATGTTGTCAGGCTCGTCTTGTCAACATCCAAGTACCAATCAATGGCACCTTCCCTCAATGTCGCAGGGAATTGTCGGATCCATTCGTCCTGGTCCGTGACTCCATTGGCAGCCCATATAGTCTCACAGGTTCGGCAATGCCGAACAAGATCCTCCTTCACTTGGCCTGTGAACTTGGGCAGTTTCTGTTTACTCGCAGCCATGGTGGGTTGTCTCGGCGGTTGATTCGGTGCTCTGGTACCGCTTGTGCCAGCACTCCCGCCTGCAGTAACCAGTGGCACTTGTGGTACTTGGGTAACTGGTGGGACCGTACTGTGTGGAGTTCTCAGCTCCAACGGACGGTTTGCCTGTGCGTTCGCAGCACCTTCGGTCGTACCGTCACTAGCACCTCCGGAATTGTTCCATACCATAACGCTTGATGTCCCCGAACTACTAGAACTGTCCAAGCTTGGTGGGCTACTGTGATCTCCGTGCCCCTCTGTCACTTTGACACTCTTAGCGGTAGCGGTTTCCTGAGCCTCCCTCCGTGCGGCTTCCTTTTCTTCCTTCCTTCGGGCTTCTCTTGCTTCCATCCGTGGGGTTAAGGTTAAGGACCCGAACAAGCTCCTTGTTTCCTCCAGGCGGTCCTCGTCACTTCTTCCGGCCTCTCGGTTAGATTCCTCCAGACGCTCACCTTCACTTACTCCCTTCGGTAGTCCTTCAGCGCATCTTTTGAATCTCTCCCTTCTCTCGGCTTGTTGTTGTGCGAGTACGGCTTGTCTGGCGGCTTGTTCGTCCTCGAGTTCCTTCTTTAAATTTCTATTTTTATTCAATTGATTAGGCATAAAGTCTATGCAATGATTCTGTCCTCATTCATCCTCACATTGATATTCTCCTCCAATGGCATTCCTATCTATCCACTCATTCCGTCACTTGCCGGATTCGTTCGGCAACGGCGCCAAATGTTTACCTGCTGGGGTAAACTTAGTGTTGCACAGACATAGTACAGGAAATATAATAAACACAGAATATATTAGAGAATAATAAACACTTTCATTAATCATTCCGAACTGGCAAGTACATTTACATAATAGTGATCATATCATGATATCTCCCTATCTCCCGTGTCCATCCTCCGAGAGGGTATATAAAGTACCCGAAGGGCCACGACCGAAGCGTTGTGATGGAACTGTCTAACCTCTCAGTCACTAACGACCGAAGCTAACATAATACTTTATTAATATAATAACCCGTGCATACAATTATCCCGACAACAGTTGGCACATGCCCTAGGGATTTCTAGACACATTTTCATCTTTTAAAATTTTCGACATCTATAGATCACCCTATGGCTTTTTGACTTGTTTTTATGTTTGAACATTGCTAGCTGTGTGCTAACATCCTTAGCCCTTTTTCATGTTTTTGTGCCCTAGGGCTTTCTAGACACTTTGATATTTTAAATTTCAAAAAACTATTTTAGCACATGGCCTAGGGCTTTTTGGGCATCTTTCAAATGAGTGAGTGCACAAGGAGGAAGTGGACATTTTTTGGGTGTTAGCCAAACTTTTGCATTTGCCTTATGATGTGAAACTAGATTCAAATTAGACACTTTTCCATTACCATTTTCTGGTTTGTAGGTTTTATGGAGCCTATTTGAGATCAAGATATTCTATTTTTTTCTCTTAACATTTTTCCCTAATGGCATTATGATGCATACTTTGGGATTTTTATCCAATTTTTTGGAATTTGTAATTTTTTTATCATTTCTAGTTATGAAACATTCTCAATAGTGAATTGTCCCTTATGTGTTTCAATTTTTCAAACAATTTTTCAGACTTGCCTTACTTTGGCATGCACTCAAATATCGAACATCTTTTTTTCTCTTTGCTGAAAATTCCTCAAACCCTAGCCGTTTTAATAAATATGCAAGTAACTTTTTGCAAACCTAGGTCATGAGGAGAATTAAACAAAAACATTTGTGATAAATACTAGACAATAATGTGATGAATATTTGATGAATATTAGACAATAAACCCTAAGTATTGGCAAACCATTGTTTGTTCATGTTTGGATGATAACAAATTTGCTGAAAATCTGTCATAAACCCTAGGCATCCAATCAACAAAAAACCTATCATAGACACTCTATGAATGGAAACTTGTCAAAGCTACTATTACAAAGTTAGTAGATATTTTCTAGTGGTACAACCTCAAAAACCTGCCATTTGCAATCCATTGAAAATTCCTCAAACCATTGCTCTTATGCAAATATGTAACGGAAGATGTTATTAAAATTGATAGTTTGATATTAAACAATGGGGACAAAGTCTCCTTAAATAGAAAACAATTGTTAACTGAATACAAAAATAGAAACTAACTAAACTCACTAAAGATGTCCATTAGAAGCATTACATTATTATTTTAATATCCTCTCTTAATGGTCATCGTACTAACTACCCTACAGAAGACAATCTGCAGGTCTTTTGGTCATAGATGCATAGAAGGCTGCCCCCTTCTCATCAAATCACTCTATGACATGAGCTTGCTGCTGAGACCCTCCCTAAATTTGCAAAACTTTTGGAAATAACCAAGATAACTACAAACCATCCAACCTAATGTTGGGAAACAAAGGTATCACTCCTTGTAGCTAGAGACACTGATATGAAACTAAAACCACGATTTTGAGGAAAAATAGACAAATCCTTGTGCAAACCATTGCCCTAGCAACTCTCTAGGTGTGATCCAAAACAGCTGCAAGAAACCACAATTTTTGTAGAAAAAATTGCCAAAACCTTCCAATGATTATTTTTAGTAAAAAATCAGAAAACCCTAAGACTAGAAACACTAGTCATGGTTTCTATAAATTATTTTTGAGGATAAAATAAAAAAAACCAAACACGATTTTTGAAGATAAATTAAAAAAACCAAACACTATTTTTAAGAAGAAAAATTGATCAAAACCCAAGGCACAAAATCCGAGACACAAATCAAAATACAAAACTTCGTTCTTGAGGGAAAACAGTAAAAAATCCTTTTACAAATGATTTTTTTGAGTAAAAAAATCGCACAAAACACATGATAATTTTTTAGGGAAATTTAATGTCATTAACATGATAAATTTTTAGGGAGAAATTTGATATAACCCTCCCAAAAAATTTTACTAGAAAAATTTTATTAACACCCATCAGAAATTTTTTAAGGGAAAAAATTTATTAAAACCCAAATATAATTTTTAAGGGCAAAACTATTAAAACCCAGCTCTAATTTTTTTAGATAAAAATTAGACAAAAACTAAGCACTAATTTTTTGTGACAGAAATTAGAAAACCCAAAAACCCGAGAGCCATCCCAAACTACTAAAACCCTAACCAGAACATACAGGAGCAAACCATAGCCAAATAGACATTGCATTTGAAAAATCCGGCCCAAAAACTGCAGAAAAAATCCAAAAACAACCCTCTCGGGTCTAGAAAACCACAGTTGTATGCAAACCCACCACAACACAAACACAGAGAAATGGTGGGCCATGAAATCCCTGAAACATCACGCATGTATCAAACACGAACAAAAACCCTCCAAAAATGACAAAAATCAAAATGCAAGATCAAAGGCACCCTCAACTACCTACAAAATAGCAATTTTGAAGAATCGTGTCTACAAACTACCGTCGAACAACAAAAATGGCTATCAAAATAAAAAACACAAGCATATAAACTCTACAAGAAAAAAAGCGGAAGAAAGTCATGGGTTTCTGAAAACCTCAACGTGGAGATCACGCAATCAAGGACGCGAGACTAGAAAAATCGCATGATTCAAAAATCCCATGCTCATGAATACATGCATGGGCTGAGAGCTAAAAATGCCACGGACGTGGGCATAGAAAGAAAGAATGAGAAAAAACTTAAGAAAAGCACACAAGTAGAATAAATGGTGCCACGGGCATAGAAAGTCCTTTGCGCAAGTAGCTAAATGGCGCCGAAAATCCCAAATGCAAAACACAGGCAGAAATGGTGCCTTTGCAGAGAAACCCTTGAAGATTTCTGTCAAGAACCAATGGCAAAATACACAAAAAGAAAGCCCTTTGAAAATGCACTAATAATTTTTTTTTCATAAAAAATTGAAAAAAAATTCTGAAAAGAATTCTACGTAGAAGCCTTGAATTTTTTAATAAAAATTCACCAAATCTTGTAAAACCCCATCACCCACTCTTATACCATGTTATAAAACTTGATAGTTTGATATTAAACAATGGAGACGAAGTCTCCTTAAATAGAAAAGTACAAGACGATGTTTCTAAACAAAACAATTGTTAACTGAGTACAAAAATAGAAACTAACTAAACTCACTAAAGATGACCATTAGAAACATTACATTATTATTTTTTAGAGAAGAATGTTAGAAAACAACTATCCTTTGTAATAAAAGCATGACATGGTAGTTGTTTGGAATTTTTTATTGTTTCATGGGACCCTGTCCCTCCAGAACCTCAAAATTTTTAGGACATGGGCATCCATAAGACATGGGGATGGGCCAAGACCTCTCCTATTGCTCCATGCCCCCTCGTCCTTCACCCACATTGCCCCTCCTTACCACCATCAGTTGTAAGGGAAACATCCCCAAGACATCCATGCAAAAAAAGGGGCATCTCAAAATGTTCCCCCTATAGGGAATAGTTTGGGGACTCCCTATTGTACCAAGAAAGCTAGATGATGCTTGGGCATCCCTCGATTGTCTTGGGGATAATAGGAGTTCGCTATCCTAGAAAGAGACATTCTTATCTGATTTTGACATGACAGCTATGACTCCAAGCTAAGTGGGTTTAACCTTGGAGGAAACTTGATGGTTATGCATGCTTGAGTTGGAGCAATACTCGGATGGGTGACCTCTTGGGAAGGCCCAGTGCTTCACCCCTATGAGCATCACCTAGATGCAATGAATGTTAAGTATTCCATTCATTCTCATGAGAGACGGGTTCTTGTGAACCACTACTCATGAAAAAAGGGTCAATCAGCTTGACTCAAAAACTACACAGTTGAATCCTAATAGCAATATCACAATTTGACTTGTTGTGGAAAACTCCTACTTACAATTGACCTTGCCTAACCAACATCATCAGCCACATTAGTGATGTCAAGTTCAACTATTTGTAAATGAGTTTTTAAGGCTTCAAGCACCATATATAGGGCTTTTGTTGTCATTTCTCAAGGTAAACATTAGCAATTTCTTTTGCTCATGTTTCCATCCACCTTGGGGGATTCTTAAAGGAAAACAAGTTATGCAAAATGACCTTTCAATATTCAAGGATAGGATGTTCACCCATTATATATTTGTCTCTAGAAATCATAGCTATGATCTATTGTGACTTTTTTATGAGCCTTGACATTATCCGCAACCAGCTTCCCGCATGTGCTTAAGTCAAGGAAAGAGTTAATGCACCTACAAGTAGGCCACAAGTACTTAACCCTAGCATTTTCATTTATGAGAGTCTAATTTCTCATCATATGCTTGTTACTTTATTATTGCATGTCACTGTAGTGTCAAAACATTGCACCCAATGTCAATTTGACACTTATGCACTATGCTCGTGGCCTTTATGACAAAATATATGATTGGAATTTCATGACCCCAACCTCATCAGTGGCAATGATGAAGCATTAATCAGTCTTTGGTTTGAAAATCAGAAGAACTCAATCAGACAGCAGCGTGATCCATAGACATCCCATCTTCATGAATCTTCATTTTAAATTGATTTATAATCGTATTTAGCAAACTGCTCATTTTAAGTTTGTGTTTCAGTTTTCATGGATCATCGATCGATTTTGGTGACTTCAATTTTAGATTCTATTATAGTTTTTACTTTTTCCCTTCCAACCTTAATTTTCTATTCTCTTTCATGAATCTTCATATTTAACTGATTTATAAGTCCAATTGAAGGTATGCCATAGATTCAAATCAGAATAGTTTTCTCCTCAACAAATTTTGAAGCAACCAAACACGTGTAACAGCTCCTCCTGCCCATTCAATTGAACAAAACCCTCTTTCTCTCACATTTTCACAACTCTTGTTCATTTTTGGCTCTCCGCTCTTTCTTTATCACAGCAAAGTTCTGCCAAAATACTCTCATCTCTCAAATATTTACAACAGTCAAGACTCATGTCCACAACAATGTCACCTCTTAGATTGTCTCAAGAGAGGAGCCACAGGTTGTTGGTAACGCTCTCTTGCTTATTGTCTTTATAATATTGTCTATACCTCTTTTATTCATCGTGATAGGGGTTCTCCTCTACAGTGGTGTTTGTTCCTATCATAAGTCTATTTACTTTTATGTCTATTACTTGGATTGTTTATTTTTTATCTTGTCTGGCTATCTGTGCAGGTTGAAAGACCAAAACAGGGGTTTGACTAAGGCAAACCTCTATACAGCCTCCAACATTTTTCCTGTCTCCTTGTGTGCAGGTTTGGAGGTTCGGCAAACTAAAATGTGCTATCTGGGAATGTACCAACTGTTTTGATTAGGATGACATTGCGAGTGCGCAGACCTCCACATAGTGCGTTGGCATCTGGGGCCAAGATTTAACTTGTCTAGTGGTGAAATCTCTGGCCTTTGTACTTTCTGTTTCTATAGATTAAACATTTTTATTTTCTGTATATCAGTGTAATTAAGTGATTTCAGTTTATCACCTCTTGCAAAATTAGCATACATTTAATCTGGTGATACAAGCAATCTTCATCATTTTCCTTCCAACTGTTCACTTGATCATTTGAGATAACTGAGGGCTATTTGCTCCTTCAGACTCCATTGACTTGAGAGTATTGAATCCCCTCCTTTGTAGTCATTATTCACTTTGTTGTGATATTGTCCTACATTCAGCCCTCGGCTTAGGTGTCCATTTAACTTGTTGTCCTTTACCATGTCCTATCATAATATGCCATATATTGTCTTTATAGCATGCTTCTGAAAGAGGCTTCTACCTTTTCCCTGACTAGAGGTTGATATTATAAGATTTTATCTCAGCGTATGAAAGAGGCAAGGAGATTTAATTGTCTTGTGGGTTCTTAGAGATCCCTCTCACTAACAACAAAACCTCTATTTCCACTGCCAACATCCCCCCTCATCAACCAAAATTCAGCCTGACCCAAGCCAACCTCCTCAAGGCAATCACGCACATGGAAGAAACCATCCAGGCCACGGAAAAAGAGATCCATGAAATTGGGCTGTATGCCCCAATTCTTCATAGTTGCACTCTCCACCTTGCAGCAAGCAATGAATTGGCAGTTGCTTGAAACCAACAAAAGCAGCACTGAATTTCTGTTCTTGAGTATGTCCTGTATTAGCTCCTGCAAAACACAGATATGCCAAAGTGATCAAAGTGAAAGGGTATGACATGATCTCACCATAGAGTAAAAGAACTGGTCTTTATCCTCTGAAGTCTGAACCCAATGACCAACAAGCCAAAGGCAGCCCACATCAAATCTATCATCCTCATGCTTATGCCCCATTCACCAAATGGACCCAAAGAGATGATAAGAAACCACTCAAAAGGGTCAGCAGCAAATCAGAACCCAGACCTCCAAGCGATCACTACCAAACTCCATGAAGCATGGGTTTTTCTCATTTGCTCCGGTAACTACTTAGTTAGAGGATGTTTATCTTCTATTATCTTCATGAATTGTAAGCTGTGACAATGTCATTTCTCTGTATCTTTCCTTACTTTTGGCTGCTCCGGTAACTACTACTGTTTTGTGAGCATCATCGAAGTACAAAGAGTGCTAAGTGTACCATTCATTCTCATGAGAGATGGGTTCTTGTGAACTACTACTCATGAAACATGGGTCAATGAGTTTGACTCGAAATCTAGACAGTTATATTCTGATAGCAATATCATAATTTGACTTGCTGCAGAAAATACCTCCTACTTATCAGCTGATAAGTATGTCATGGTAAGCTCTTTACTGTTTTTTTGCTAATATTTCTCTGATATTTATTTCATGGGGACTGTTTTTGTTGTTTTTCTTTTCTCCTTATGGTTTTTCCGTTTGTCATGAGGGAGAACTCAGCTCTGTAATCTCTCTTTTCAAGCAATATATTTAACCTTTACTTTTCTTTTTATTTAAAGTGTGGAGTTGAAAACTAAAAAACATAGCAACATACAAATATTTGACCCATTATTGATGACAATGCAATATGCCTTCTATGTGAATGCGATGGAAGTAAATTTTGTAAATACCTTTTCAATGTTTTCTTCACTTAATTCAAGACCTGATTCCTCATCTGCAACTTCTTCCACCGCAACTATTTCAGGAATCTTCTCCATCAAACGCCGTTCAATTCCCATCTTCATGGTCATCACTGAGCTTGGACATGACCCACATGCCCCTTGGAGTTGCAATTTAACCACACTTCCATCTATACTATGCAATTTCACATTGCCTCCATCTGACATGAGATATGGTCGCACTTCATCCAATACCACCTCGACATTTTCTTCTGTTAGGGTTAACCCCTCTGTGGAAGGTGGACTGGCAATTGCTTCAACAACTGGAAAATAATAAATATACACTATGAGTGTGATTCGAAAATTTACTAAGTATCTCTTCATAAACAAAAAACTCTACTAAATGTCTTTGAGACTCTAGCTATTTGTATCTTCTTAATGTTTTCAGAAAACAATTTTTGTTTAATTGAAATTACATTAAAACTGGAAGCATATAGAAACAACCTAGACATGCACCACGAGCTTCCATTTTCCACGACACTGAAGTCTGAAAGAATAAATCTGGGTACTAAATGATAAAGAAAGAAATAAAGTTTCGTTTCTACCGAATATGGTATTTGTCATTTGTCATTCAATCTCTTTCTATAAAATAGGGATAAAGCTTTGCAAACTGATATAAATGACATCACAAGGATAAAGCTTTAAAAACTGAATGTAAATGTCATTACTAAAGTTGCTTGTCATTCATCAATTACCGCTAACATCTATGACAGAAAATTCAGATATCCAAAAATTGGCTATTTATAAAAAGAAAGATATACGAAGAAAAATGTACCCTAAGTAGATGGTCTGTATAACCACCATAAAACTCAGAAGCAATACCAAACTAATTCCATAGAAAACCCCATGGTAAAGAAAGCAGACGGAATCAAGAAAACACAGTGCAAACTGCAAAGTATATATCAACATCTCCTATTGGTAACATAGTTTTCAAAGGTTTATGAATTCCATTTCCCAAAAGTTTTATAAAATTGTATTATTTTTCTTTGACGGGATGTTTGTCGGTCAAATCCAGTAATTTTCCTTCAATTATCACGGAAACCTCCAGAAGGAAGCATCAGATCTTTAGTTTGGTTAACAGAGAGTATCACCCTTCAGTTCATGATATTATTCTTGTCTGAAGCTATCTTAATCTACCTTAAAATTTTAAATTCTTGTTTTATTTGAAGCTTGCTCATAGTTGTTCGTCTTCGACCTTATTTCCAGAGAGTAAAAATACGCAGTTTCTTTACCAAGGGGTTGCATTTCGTCTACCGCAAATTATGTTGTTAAAAAGGGGGCTAAATTTGAATTTCAGAAAAATTAAGAATTACCGTGGCTTTCTCGTCTTGGCCTTGATCTTCTGGGCTGGCGAGTGTTTGAAATCGCAAGAGGGCTGACTTCTCCCTGCAACAATGGACTGCGGATGCCAATGGCTGCCAAAGCGCTTGAATTTGACTTCTGCTGGCCAGATGAATCATTAGAAATCTAAAAGCAAATTCAGAGGTCAATCAGTGTGGGCAAGAGGTGTACCTGAAAGCAAAATTTGATCGCGTGCTGATGATAATTAAGGCAGGTGGAAATCCCCCGACTCCCTAAAGCCTGCATAATTGCCAAAGAAATGAAATGATGGCGTTCAATGGTTTGGCTATTCGCAACTTATATCCCCTTGGTAAAGAGAGGAGCGAGAAAGTTCCAGTGTATGTTTCCTTTGACCAAGCAATAATATTCTCTTTTATGTCCTCTTCCGGCTTCCCATAATTCCCACCAAGACATATATACCTATTTTGGGACTCTTGCCAAGGCCCAAAGAAACCAACGCCCTTCGCAAACGATTAGTAGAAGGCTTGGAACTTGATGGTCTAAAATTTATTAGATCATAGTGATTGATATAGTATATTTTTTTAGTATATATAAACACTAGCAATTGCACCTTGGTGTGCAATGGGTACTCTAAAATAAATTAAGAGACATAGATAGAAAATAATTTTATTATTTTAGTATATATAAACACTAGCAATTGCACCTTGGTGTGCAATGGGTACTCGAAGATAATTAAGAGAGATAGATAGAAAATAATTTTATTATATCATAAATATATTGTAATGTATATTAATAATTTAATAGTAGTTTATATTTTTTATTATTAACATGCAATTATAATACATATGATAATTTAATCTTACTATATTATAATTATTTATAGTAAATATAATATATTTGATAATATGAATATTTTATTTATATATTACTAACTATGCTTTATACAGAATAAGTAAACATTTTATTTATTATAATATAATCAATACTTAATAAGATATTTGAAAAAAATCATAATTATTCAATTGCTTTTTGTGGCTTATAATTATAATCACATAATCATACAAATAATTATTTTTTAATTATTTTGATTCATTTTGTTAAAATTTATGTTAATTTAAATTGGATGATAAAGAACTCTTAGTAGAGAGTTTGATTTGTACTAATTGAACTCAAAATAGCTTATCATTTTTACTTTAAGAATAAATAGAAATCCTCTACAAAAGAGGGCATTTAAAGATTCCCTTATGTTAAAAGTGAATAACATAAAGAGCATCAAAACATGTAAATAAAAGAGACAAATGATAACACTTCCATGTCCAAATTGCTCATATTTTAGAAACTGATTTTTCTAAATGTTGGTTGTAGGAACTTGTCTTTTTGTGGATCGAACACCTGGCAAGTCTTTGTCCATTTCTACACTCGTCACTTCCATCTCTTCCCGCCTGATCATTCACGTGTTGGATCCCTAATTTGGTCCACGTCTCTCTTTTTTATTTCATTTCACTTGCATGTACATGCTCAGGTCCTTCAAAACGGTGGTCGCCACCTTCACCGTACTACCTGTCTGGCTACAGTAGAGGTTAGGGGTAGGTGGTGTTATATCTGGTTGCTTTGTATTTCATCTGTTCCTCTGCTCTCACGGATAAATTTATTAGCGGAATCAATTATAGACTGGTGCATGAAATACTCATTTAAAATTGCAATATTTTAGTTCCTTGTTTCTTTGCATTGTGATTTTTCATAATTGTGACCGGTCCCGCTTTCTTTTAAGTTTTAAATTTTCAATTAAATCTATAGCTCAATTTTTAAATTGCAGAGCGATTTCATGTTTTTTTTGCTTCTTTAATGTGTTCTTGGAGACCTGAGCATTCATGTCGTCTTGGCAATTCCAAAAGTTGAAGATATGTGTATCTTGAGAGGGGATTTCTAATCTTGTTCTCGCTTGTAATCGGATTTGCTCCTCTGCTTTGCACTGTCGGAATCATTTAACGGAGGGATTTCTATTTCCGTTATTCAATTCTCAGGAAATTGACTGTAATGTCCCCTTCTCAATCCTGATATTTCCAGTGACCGTTGGCCTTTTTCTGGAAACCCGAAGGCTAGTCGGAAGGTATAATTAGGGTTTCCTAGTTTTGAGGGTGTCTTTGCTAGAAGTTGGTGGATTTTTATTTAAAATATCATTATTGAGCTTAAAGGGAAAAGGATGCCATTTTGAAGAAAGAGTTAGGGTTTTGACAGTGAGGAGGATTTAGGGTTTCAGGAAGTCAACTGAAGGTTATAAAAGGAAGATCTTGAGCATCATTTTGGATCTTTGGTTTTACTATATTGTTATGCCGCAGGATTGGCTCTGGGTTTGCTTGGAGGAATGAAGGCCTCCTAGATCGGGCATCGCTTCTTGTTTGCAAGACAACAACTAGTGGTGATTCAATCTCATTTGTGAGTTGTATTCAGTTTGTGCATGGTTCTCAGTTTATTGCATTGTTAGTTTCGATTTGGCATGTTAGTGTTTCCGGCTTATTGCATTTGGTTTCTAGTCAATTGAAGGTCATACGTGAAAATTAAGAGCATTTGAAGTAGTTCCATAGACTGCTGTTTGTTCTTTGGATGAGCAGATTTGTAATCAGAAACCAGAAATCAGTATCTTAATTTGTAAAACTGACAGTAGTACTGGCAGTCTTTATTTCTTGCTCAAATCTGGTTGTAATTTTTGATTTTCAATTAAAGTTATTGTAACAGTTTAGCTCCGCCCTATGGTAGCTGCTTTCCATTCTGGGTTAGCAAGCACATTCTAGGTGTTGAGTATTCTCAGCTTTTAGTAATTCTCTTTCAAACATTGCTATTGTAATCAATCCGTCATATGGTCACCCCTCACTCCGCTTCGGATTGGGTAACACATACTTGATGTTGAGTTCCCTTTCCAGTATTTAGAGTAGAAGATCCTCTGACCAATGCTCACCATCATCGGTGCCATACTGGTTAGAGTTACAGCATAAGCAGTTTGATTTAGATCCTCTGACCAATGCTCACCATCATCGGTGCCATACTGGTTAGAGTTACAGCATAAGCAGTTTGATTTAGATCCTCTGACCAATGCTCACCATCATCGGTGCCATACTGGTTAGAGTTGTTTCAGTACGTTTTGATTTCCTCTTCTAACCTTAATGGGTGCACTGCTTTGTAAATTGAAATTGCAAAAATAAAAATAAAAATTGGCTTCGGAATCTTTCAGTGGTATCAGAGCCAAGATCTTGCCATCCTGTGAACAATTAGTCTATGAGTGACAGAGAAAAGAGGTATATTGCAAGGGAAGACAAGAAGGTTGGGAAACAGTTCCAGCCTTATCAGCCTCCAGAGGGTCCGACAGCTTCAGAAGTCTTGAGGGCTCATTGGGAGTCTTCTCAGGAATCAGATATGGCAGAGGGTGAGAGATCAGTTGGGGGTAACGAGAAGTTTACCAACAATAGAGATGACAGTGGGAAAGGAAGAGAAAGGTCTATGAGTCCCGGGAAGAGATTTGAAAGAAAGATGGATGCCTTGATGGACATGGTATCTCTCATGATGGGGAAAGTGGGTCAGAACACCACTCCACAGAACAACTCAGGGCATAAAGGGGAGCATAGTGCTTCCAACCAGCATGATGAGCATGCAGCTCGGACGGTGTCAAACAACACTTACATTTCTTCAAGGCCATTCAAACCCACCTTTTTGGCGCCTGTAAACTATCAGCCAGATCCTGAAGAGAATGCTTCATTCGTGGAGCAGTTGAGACTTGGTCGCGTAGAGTATGATTCTCTACCTGACGACATCAAGATGGATATGTCCTTTAACGATTTCATGGATCATAAAAGGAAAAACAAAGGACAAGGGAGACACTATGATCAAAGAAGACCATCAAATCAAGGAGACTTGTACCAAGCTGTCAACAAAGTTACACTTCCACACTTTGACGGGAGTGATACCAATTCAGCCTGAGCCTGGATTCAGAAGCTGGATAACTATCTAGCTCTCAGACCAATGGCAGAAGAAGAAGCGATCAAGTTCTCTACGCTACACCTTGATGGGGTGGCGCACGAGTGGTGGTACCAGGGCCTCATTACTCTGGGTCATTGATCTATCACAGCGTATGATGAGTTCACCACTAGGCTCATCGAGAGGTTTGAGAAGAAGGATCCTGAGATCCATTTCAGAGAACTTGCACAATTGAGACAGTATGGCACAGTCGATGCCTACATTGCAGAGTTTCAAAGACTCTCAGTCATGGTGATTGGAATCACGGAAAGGAGATTGGTGATTCTTTTCAGTGAAGGGTTGACAGAACCTCTCAAAGGTTGGATTAAAGCCTTTGATCCTCCATCATTGCAAGAGGCCATGAAAAAGGCAAGAAATATGGAGTGGGCTGCTCCTAAGGCCAAATTTCAGTCAAATTCTCCCATTCAAAAGGGGGATAAAGGAAAAAGGCCTCAGCATAGACCGCTTTTGAGTCCTCAACACAAAGAGTTCAAAAATCGCAATCCCCATGTCACCAGGTTGGATCCAGAAACCCTGAATGAACTCAAAAGAAAAGGGTTGTGTTTCCGGTGTAGGGAAAAGTGGTCACAAGATCATGTTTGCCCTAAAGGGGTTAAGTTCAATCAGATTGAGTACTATTCTGCTGGTGAGAGTAGTTCTGATTTTTCCGATCAGCAATCTGATTTTGAAGAAAGTGAAGTAGATAGAGCTCCAGAAGAATCCGGGGATGAGAAGGAAAGTGGTGGAGTCTTAGCTCAACTTTCTAGTTTTCAAAGAAACGAATCATTCAAGGTTCGTGGGATGATCAAAGGGCAGCGAATCGTTGCCTTGATCGACACGGGAGCAACACATAACTTCATTGATGAAGCTGTGGTAGCCAAGAAGGGGCTGCAAACTGAGGAGTTTGAAGGGTTTAAGGTCATGGTTGCCGATGGATTCCATATCTCTTGCACCAAGAAAATTTCGAACATGACCATGCAATTGGGAAACTATGAAGTCAAGGATGACTTCTACGTAGTCCACATTGGAGATACTGATGCCGTCCTAGGCATTCAATGGCTGCGTTCTCTTGGGGAGATCTCATTGAATCTGCAAACTATGGAGTTGAAGTTTCAATCAGATGGGAAGAAGATAGTTCTAAGAGGAATGTCTAATGGGGGTCCTCGGGTAGTGTCATTCAAAAGAATGGCAAGACTGATCCGTCACGATCAAGCTGAGTGGGTTGCAGAATGCATGGTCCTTCCTGCTAGTCCTGTTGAGACTAAACGTGATCAATCTCCTGATATCTAGTCTCTTCTCGCGAAGAAAAGCACAGTCTTTGCTGATTTGCCTCCTGGACCACCACCTGAACGGGGTTCAGAACACATCATAGAGCTCAAGGAAGGAGCTAAACCGGTGATCACAACTCCATATCGGTATCCAAAGAGGCAAAAGGATGAGATCGAGAAGAATATTCAAGAACTCTTGGAGATGGGTTTCATACGCCCAAGCAAGAGCCCCTTTGCATCTGCAGTGGTTCTTGTGAAGAAGAAGGATGGTACCATGCGCATGTGCGTGGACTATCGTGCTTTGAATCAAAGCACCATCAAAAACAGATACCCCATTCCCAGAATAGATGAGCTCATTGATGAGTTACATGGGGCCAAGTTCTTCTCGAAGATTGATCTGAGATCGGGTTACCATCAGATTTGGATGAGGGGGTCTGGTGTGGAGAAGACAGCTTTCAGATGTCACTATGGCCATTTTGAATTCTTAGTCATGCCTTTTGGGTTGACTAATGCTCCGGTTACCTTTCAGTCTTGCATGAATCGTGTTTTTCAGAATCAGTTAAGGAGATTTGTGTTGATATTTTTTGATGACATTCTGATTTACAGCAAGACTTGGGAAGATCATCTCAAGCACTTGGAAGAAGTGCTTAGTATCCTGGAATCTGAGAGTTTGTTCGCAAAAGCTTCCAAATGTGAATTTGGAATGGAGGAATTATTGTACCTGGGCCACATAATCAGTGCTGAGGGAGTGAAGGTGGATCCGGAAAAGATCAAAGCAGTAATGGATTGGCCACCACCTGAGAACTTGACTCAGTTGAAAGGTTTTCTAGGTCTTTGTGGTTTTTATCGGAGATTCGTAAAGGGGTACTCACAGAATGCTGCTCCCCTTACTGATCTCACCAAAAAGGGAGCCTTTGTTTGGTCCGAAAAGGCTCAAATTGTTTTTGACAAATTCAAGAAGATCATGAGCTCGTGTCCGGTTCTGGCTGTCCCGGATTTCTCCAAGCCATTCGAGTTGCAGTGTGATGCATCAGGTGAAGGAGTTGGGGCTATCCTGATGCAAGACAAACACCCTATCGTGTTTGAGAGCAGAAAATTACGGGGTGTCGAAAGGACATATTCAATTTATGACAAAGAAATGCTTGCCATTATGCATGCATTAGCCAAGTTCAGGCAGTACTTGGTGGGGAACAAATTCGTGGTTAAGATTGACCACAATAGCCTCAGGCATTTCATGCACCAGAAGGACCTAAATGAGAGGCAACAGAAATGGGTGAGTAAGCTTCAAGCTTATGACTTTGACATTGAATATGTCAAAGGAAAAAATAATATCGTGGCTGATGCTCTGTCCAGAAGACCTCATCTTAGCTCATTGTGTGAGCTTACTGCAGATTGGAGAGACATGTTGCTTGCTGATTATGCCAAAGATCAGTTTGCAACCAGCATTCTTGAGGGTACTTTTCATGATGAAAGGTACAAGGTGATTGAGGGATTGATCCATTATAAGGGAAGAATCTTTTTGGTGGCTGATTCTAAACTGAAGAAGAAGATTCTTTTGACTTTTCATGATATTCCAGTTGCTGGTCACCAAGGCTTTTTCAAGACGTATAGGCAGATACGAGAAAGGTTTGCTTGGAAAGGATTGAAAGGAGAAGTACAACGTTACATCCAGGAGTGTCTTGTTTGTCAAGTAAATAAAAATGAGCATACTTTACCAGCCGGTTTGTTGCAACCACTCCCTATTCCCAATCAAAAATGGGAAAGTATCTTGATGGATTTCATCACAGGGTTGCCCAAGGCCCAAGGGAAGGATTGTATTTACGTAGTGGTGGATAGGCTTACCAAATTTGCTCATTTCTTCGCCATTACCAGCACTTTTTCTGCAGCACAAGTTGCAGATCTATTTTTTCGAGAAGTGTTTAGGCTGCATGGGATGCCCAAGAACATTGTAAGTGATAGGGACAGCAAGTTCCTAAGTACTTTTTGGCAAGAAGTTTTCAGAATGAGTGGTACTGTGCTCACTCCAAGCACTAGTTACCACCCCCAAACAGATGGTCAAACTGAAGTAGTGAACAAGTGGTTGGAAGGCTACTTGAGAAACTATGTGTCAGAACAGCAAAGAGCATGGGTCAAGTGGCTGCATATAGGGGAGTACTGCTACAATTCTTCTTTCCATATGTCGATTAAGATGTCTCCTTTCTTGGCACTTTATGGGTATGAAGCACCTAGTTTTGCAGATTTGGTGTTTGGTGACAACAGAGCACCCTTATCCAAGGATTTGTTGCAGCATAGTCAAGACATAATGAAATCCTTGAAGGATAATTTGTAGATTGCACAGAATCAGCAGAAGTTGTATGCTGATTGGAGACGTGTTGAGCGTTCATTCGAGGTTGGAGATATGGTCTATCTTCGATTACAACCTTATAGACAGTCTACTCTCAAGAAGAGTGGAGCTGAGAAGCTCAAACCTCGCTTCTATGGGCCATTCAGGGTCATCAGAAAAGTTGGGGCAGTAGCTTATGAGTTAGAGCTACCTTCTGATAGCAGAGTACATAATGTCTTCCACGTGTCTCGTCTCAAGAAGGCACTTGGATATAATGTGGTACCTTCATCACAATTGCCTCCCTTGGATGAAGAGGGACAGTTGGTTCTAATTCCAGAGGAGATACTTGACTTCAGAGAACGTTCTTTGAGGAAAATAACCATCAGAGAATACCTAGTGAAGTGGAAGAACCTGCCTATCGAGGATGCGACTTGGGAAAGTGATGAGATATTGCAGCATCCTGGTTTGCGATTGCTTGAGGACAAGCAGTCTTGGGGAGGGCGGACTGTAATGTCCCCTTCTCAATCCTGATATTTCCAGTGACCGTTGGCCTTTTTCTGGAAACCCGAAGGCTAGTCGGAAGGTATAATTAGGGTTTCCTAGTTTTGAGGGTGTCTTTGCTAGAAGTTGGTGGATTTTTATTTAAAATATCATTATTGAGCTTAAAGGGAAAAGGACGCCATTTTGAAGAAAGAGTTAGGGTTTTGACAGTGAGGAGGATTTAGGGTTTCAGGAAGTCAACCGAAGGTTATAAAAGGAAGATCTTGAGCATCATTTCGGATCTTTGGTTTTACTATACTGTTATGCCGCAGGATTGGCTCTGGGTTTGCTTGGAGGAATGAAGGCCTCCTAGCTCGGGCATCGCTTCTTGTTTGCAAGACAACAACTAGTGGTGATTCAATCTCATTTGTGAGTTGTATTCAGTTTGTGCATGGTTCTCAGTTTATTGCATTGTTAGTTTCGATTTGGCATGTTAGTGTTTCCGGCTTATTGCATTTGATTTCTAGTCAATTGAAGGTCATACGTGAAAATTAAGAGCATTTGAAGTAGTTCCATAGACTGCTGTTTGTTCTTTGGATGAGCAGATTTGTAATCGGAAACCAGAAATCTGTATCTTAATTTGTAAAACTGACAGTACTATTGGCAGTCTTTATTTCTTGCTCAAATCTGGTTGTAATTCTCGATTTTCAATTAAAGTTATTGTAACAGTTCAGCTCCGCCCTATGGTAGCTGCTTTCCATTCTGGGTTAGCAAGCACATTCTGGGTGTTGAGTATTCTCAGCTTTTAGTAATTCTCTTTCAAACATTGCTATTGTAATCACTCCGTCATATGGTCGCCCCTCACTCCGCTTCGGATTGGGTAACACATACTTGACGTTGAGTTCCCTTTCCAGTATTTAGAGTAGAAGATCCTCTGACCAATGCTCACCATCATCGGTGCCATACTGGTTAGAGTTACAGCATAAGCAGTTTGATTTAGATCCTCTAACCAATGCTCACCATCATCGGTGCCATACTGGTTAGAGTTGTTTCAGTACGTTTTGATTTCCTCTTTTAACCTTAACGGGTGCACTGCTTTGTAAATTGAAATTGCAAAAAAAAAAAAAAAATTGGCTTCGGAATCTTTCATTGACAGATGCTATCTGCAGGGAGCACAAGGAATACTACTCTGCATAGGTCGATTGCTGCTACGAACAGGAAAGGGAATGAAGTCGGGATAACAGACAAGACCCACTACAATAAACAAGCTTTTCACTGCCTCGAAACTGATCTCAGGTTATATCAGAGGCAATGCATTGGCAGTGGCTGAGCTCAATGAATTCTCGTATGGGGTTTTTGCCCCGCATTTGGCTTTTTAGTATCTGGTAGGGATCAACGTTTAGTTTTCTTTGGTGTTTTGATGTAGTGCATGGGTTGTGAGAAGGCGTCTGACCTCTAAAACACCGCCTGCAGCTCTAGGATTTGTTAATTCTTTTGTGTGGTGGATGTTGAAGCAGTTAATTTGGTCGTATGTCGTGCTTCCAGGTCTCCAAGATGGATTTGCTTTGGATCTTCAGTGTGCAACTGAGTTACATAGAATATCATTTCCTAGAATGCCTTGTGCACGGGTTCTTCTTCTGGTCATCGTCTTGAAGTAGGTCTCTGCCTATTAGTAGTTTCGTAAACCGCAGAGCTAACCCCGGTTTATTGCGAGTTAATAAATATGTGGTTCTCAATTAAACCGTACGAGGAAACAAAAGAATATTTACCTTGAAAGCTACGCAGTCGCGTTCACATTTATAAAAGCATGCTTTTTAAAAAGCTACGGACGATTCAGATCAGTTTAGTCGTCTTGCACGCTGCTCGTGCATCGTGGACCCTAGATTTTTTTAATCAGGACCTTCTCTTTCGTATAGGGAACCCCTTCAGGGTAATAATAGGGTAATAATATAGTATTGTAATTTATAAAATATAAGTTGGTTTAGAAATATTTTGAAATGATAGGTTTTTAAGAATTGTTTTTTGTTTTTTAATATGAATTTAGGAGTTTAGTTAATTTAATTTTTTAAATGTTTCTAATGAGAATGTCTTACATAGGAAATATGAATAAATATGTCATAATAAATAAATATAACATAAATTATTAATACGTAATACATGTAATTGTATAATGCTTATTATAAATTTATATTAATTTAGAATATTTTCAAAATAGAATATAATTATAAATAAGCAAATGCCTACATACAGTTTTAGGATCAATTGCAAAACAATGGTTCCAACCACAATATGTGAGACAGTCTCTCTTAATTATAAGGGAAGGCTCCCCATATCTATTGTTATTGAAAATAACTAATACTAAACTAAAACCTAAGATTATATGCACTAATCTAATTAGCAAGGTGTTGCATTCAAGATATCCTCTTTCTTCATAATAGGGGTTCATCTTTTGTCGTATTCTCTTATTTCAGAATGCACAATTCTTTCTTACAACAAACTTTCAAGTACAATTAGGCAAGGTTAATAGCAAGAAGATCATGAAAGCTCAAAGTCTTCCAATGATTTCTTATGTGAATTCAGGAACAAGAGTAGAACACACGTGCAGCTCAAAGTGCCTAGTGTATACTTCACCTTTTAGGCACAAACACATAAATAAAGGCAACACAAAGTCTATGTGCACCTCCTTGTTTGAGTATTCTACAATAGCTTCCAATGTGATAAGCATCTCAAATTCGGCAAGACCAAATCTAAAACCAAACTATGATTCTAAATGCAATATGCAACTCAAATTCTACAAGATTGAATTTAAATCCCTTTTGAACAAAGCACAATGTTCACAACCAGTCTTCAAAAAATGTTGTCACGTAACACCTTGATCAACACAAAGACTAAAACACCTTGATCAACACAAAGACTAAAAGCAATTTGTCTCTTTAATTGAAAGCAATTTGATTTACATCTAAGCTCAAACCTTAGAATGCACATATAGACTAACAAGATTTTGTTGCATTGTCAAAATATGTTTATTTACAATGAGCCCTCTTGTATTAATAGAAGAGAAAAAGGTGGAAAATGAACTACCTATTGTTGACTTATTCAACATTACAATCCTATGTAATGTGATTACATGTAATGTCGTTACTTACAATTGTAATTTTATGCTTTACATGCAACTTGTAAAAATTGAATTACATATGCATGATTGAAACTAAACTAAGTGTCTAACAAGACACAACTCTTATTACATCATCCTATGTCAAAGAGCTCTTTCTATCACCAAAATACCAGTGCTTGGAATCTTTAAATTTGCATAAGAGTGAGAGCATTTGCATGAAAAATTGAATCTTGACCTTTGCATTTTGTGGAATCAAATCACTAATCTTTATTCTAACCCATGACTGAAAAATGTTCACAATCTCTCTTACTAATCTACTACCATCTGTTTGGAATTAGTCTTCAAAGCATTCTATTTCCCTTGACAAAAAATACATACTAGTCCTACAAAGAAGTACAACAGGTCTACATGTATGTAGAAGAATATTACTAAGACACCATCCTCATCTTCTTGTATGGGGGTAGTACTAAGTCTATGGGAAAATCTTTCTACGAAGTTGATGTGTGAAGCCTAGAGTGTGATTGAGATCAATCATATAGCATTGCATTGATAGGTTCCTAGAATTTCCAAGGTTGGATGACAACTTGACATGACATACGAGATGCGAAACAAAAATCTTGACTAAAAATGAAATGACAAAAAAAATGAAAAAAAAAAAGACCAAAGATGCAATTTCAAAGTTTTCAAATTGCATTGTGCATGCGAGAACAAGTTTAGTTCATCTTGCAAAAGTTTATGTAATTAGGAAAAAAAGTTTTGATTACATGGGGAAAACAAAGGTTTCATGTAAAATAGAGGTTTTTGAACCCAACTACACATGAGATTGCAGATGTAATTACATGTGCAGTTTATATTTCAATTGGGACAAAAATCCTCAATTGCATTTGTATTTGTAATTACAATGGGTGAAAAAATGAGTGTAATTGGGGTTTTTGGATATGATTGCGCATGGGATTACATGTTACAAAACATGAAATGGGTGTAAAAATCTCTAGTTTTGCAAAAGGAAGTGTAGAGAGAACAAAAAGTCTCAATTTTAACACTGGGTAGATATGTTATAAAGGATACAATCGTGGCAAAAACCCTCACATGGAAGGCACATTAGATATTCAAGTTTCTTTGAGAAACAAAATGAAGAAATATTGTTGGATCCAAAAATATAAATTTTGACTGTTTATTACAACCACAAAAGAATTTGAAATCTCAATTTTTATAGAGTTGGAACCATTCTCATATGTCAATATGACCTTCATAGGGCTTATAGAGAAAAATAACCAAATTATATGGCAGACGTGATTTTTGAACATGGGAAAAATAGATAAAAAAGAATGCCCTAACTAAAAAATAAGCTCAGACAATTTAAAAAACCCACACAAAAACTCTTGAATATACACATACATAATTAAAAACACAAAATAAATTATAAAAAACATGACATCGAATGGAAAATGACCCAAAAAATTATGCTCATGATAAAAACACTAAAACTTAAAGAAATGAATATAAGCAAAAATAAATGAAAATAGCGCACATACCTCACGTTTGAACACAACACAAGGAAGAAATAGACATAAAGGAAACCTAAAATGAAAACGCAGTAAGTTCTAAACAAAACAAAAAAGAGAGATGCTTGAAAATAGCGACGTACCAGGTTTAAAACACAAAAAAAACCACATACTGACTCAAATCCAAAGTCAAACATTAATGCGATGCTTGCATAGGAGGGAATATATAAGGCTCGGTGCATTTTAAAATGAAATGGAAGGGATATATGCATTGAAGTCAGCTCGATGTTATTTGGTAACTCAAAGTTTCATTGATTGCTATATAATATGTGGTCGGGTTTTAGCCCCGACCATATAGTATATTGCATACAATGTATTTTGCAGTGCCTTCTTAAAAGCTCGATCTCATAAGCCATTCAGACTTTTTAGTCTGTGCTACACATAATATTACATGCAAAGGGACTTTAAAAAAATGACTTTAATGTTATAAGTGTGATTTGGACTTTTGAGCCCGATTTGCACATATATCATTATAAATTATAATATGCAATGAGGTTGAAAACCTCTGAATTGCAAAGGAACCTTTAAAAACTTGAAATAAAATTATAATTTAACTAAAAGAAAACTAAAAATTATTTTTCCTTGACAATGAAAAATTAAAAAAACTAACCTTGATGATAAGAAGGCTTAAAAACAAACTATTAACGTTTATAAAATATAATTAGAGCAATGAAACTATGCTTTTATTAAAATTTTGTGGGGTTGATCATTAATTTCATCAAAAAGAAATTAACAACCTATTTCACAATAACTTTAATCTTCTTTTGGGCGAAGCATAAGGTATATGCTTCATATTTCATGTAATTATGTTCCAAAAAAAATTAATTTCTCAATAAAATTTATGTGTGCAATTGAATTTTATTTATTTAGAAAACTAGTGCTTGCACCAAAAAGAGGTGCAATGGGTACGCAGATGGTCATAATATGTTGAAAAGTATGGAAACTCAAATATGAATGAATACAAATATTTTGGGGATGTGACGTATACAAAATGATTATATAGTGTCAAAATTGATTATTTGAAACATATTTGTTGTGGGTTGTCAAGATGCCTCCACCATTCTTAACATTGTGCTCATGAAAATGGCTTTATGTGGTACTTGCAAATAAAAAGGTAGGGGGTTTTTAATTCATGTGTTGTATTTATTTGAATGTTTTGTAATAAAAAATAATTTAAGTCAAAATAATTCAAATGTGGTATCAAGTGCAACTGATGTTTGCCACGATTTTTGGAGTGTTGTAAATAACTTTTGCCAACAAGAATGCAAACCTATAAATCAGTAATATATCATTTTCCCAATCTAGCTTAGAGAGTTTTACAAACTTGTTAGGGCACATAGAATCTAAACATGTGTCCACAATTATTAGTAGTTGTTTTATTTTTTGTGTGATATTAAATTGTAAATATTAATTAAGTGTTCATAAGAAACACTTAATTAAATATTATTTTTAATGCAAAAACATAAGGGATAAATGTTTTTTGTGTGGAGATGTAATTGAAGTATCAAATGAGATTGCATATACCAAGGAGGAGGATTTCCTAGAGATTTTATGCAAATTGTGAGTGGATTGGAGTCTTTTTGTAGTCTTTTTCAGTTGTATATCAGTTGAGGGACCTTTTGGGTCAGTTCTCTAAGTCTTACTGCCCTTCGTGATATCACAACCATCTATTGAAAAGTACAACCATGATGGATATTCAAAAAATAGTAAATAAAATAGTACATATTCAATATCTTGATCGTTTAGTTGCATCACAGTTTTATAACTATAATAGTGATTTAATGATAGCAACGGCACAAGGTGGAACAAAGATAATGATTACAAGACAATTTTTTTTTGCAATAACAATAGTCAGATGACATTGAAGATCAATAATACATGCAAACAATGAGAACATCAATAAGGCATGTATTGGACATAGTAAATATCAAGGAACACAAAATCAGTAATACAATGCTATAGGTGTCTCAAACATCATCTTGAATTTCGTGTATTCATTACTAGTAATAATAAGGGTCATAAATATCAAGTAATCTTTTATAATTTTTAAGAAAACATAATAGAGTGCAAAAGATGACACAAAACTTGGCGCCAAAGGCTGGAGGCGCTTTTACGCCGACTTTTTCTCCAACACAAAGGCACTATTTTAGGTAAAAAATACACTAAAAGTTGGCACTATTTTAGGTGCCAATTGCCAATTATGTTGTAGTTTTCTCAGAGAGAGTTTTGAGGTAGAGCTTTTACTTCAGTTCATGTAGTTAGGGAGAATGATAATAGATCAAGCAAGGATTTGATAGTGTTGACTATTAAAAATGATTGTTGCATCAGAGTTTGCATTAAAATTTACAAGGAAAGTAGCACAACTTCCAAACCTCATCAAATTTTGATTTGAAGGAACATATTTTGTTCATTGATAGTAAAGGTCAATGGAACCTCATTAAGGGTAGAAGACTCTAAAATTTTTATGGTTAGGAAAATAAGTGGGAAAATAAATAGGAGATGATAGTAAAATTTTTTCCCTCATCATTGCAATTTGTCACGACGAATGTACAAGAGAAATACAATCTTATTTGGAGGGAAAAATAAGAATTGACATATCTGAAACAAAGGAGCATTCAATTATCTCTTCCAATTTAGCGAAGGTTCATAAAGTTCATAAATTTGTATTAATGTCAAATTTGATAGAACAAGGAAGTTATGAGAAACAAGAATAGTCATAGAACATAGTTCTAATGGCTACAGGAATAGTCACAGAACAAAGTTCTAGAGGAACAATCAAAGAATATAGTTTTGGACGGTCTATGAGGGGGGTTCTTTTTTGCATGAATTATGGACAATTTTGGAGCAGTTTTAGGAGTAGTTCTACATCACTTTTGGAGCCCACATGATGCATGCATGCATAAGGATAGTTTTGGGGCCTTTATAATGCATAATAGTAATTTAGGTGCTAATTTAGGCACTAACTTAGGAGCTAATTTGGGCACTACATTATATACTACTAATTTAGGCTCTAATTTAGGTGTTAATTTAGGTTTTAAATTAGACACTAATCCAAGTGGTAAACTATGCACTAATTTAGATGCTAAAATAGGCACTAAGTTAGGTGCTACTAAAATAGACACTAATTTAGGTGTTAAATTATGTGCTAACTTAGGTGCCAAGTAAAGTGCTACTAAAATAGGTGCTAATTTAGGCACTAATTTAGGTACTAAATCGGGTGCTAATTTAGGCACTAAATTAGGAGCCAAATTAGACACTACTAATTTAGGCACTAAATCAGGCGATAATTCAGGAGCTAAATTAGGTGTGAGATAGTGCCCAATTTAGTGCCTACTTATTTTATTTGGTGCTAACAATGCCAAAAATAACACCATCCCAAAAAATAACACTAGCTTTTCATAAAATTAGAAAAAAAATCATTGAAAAAGTGGGTGGAAGCAAAAAAGGGAGCTAATTACATGTTTTGTTGTAGTGTTCCTTGTGTGTGTGAAAATTGTACCTGATCTGTAGACACAACACTTCAGTGAAACATTAGAGGTTAGCTATAATCAAAATCGTGCAAAATTGAAATCTAATCTAACCAAGCGATTTACTGCCTTCTAATAGGTGCGAGATTGATGTTCTCAGATTGTAATCGAGATCAGTGACCTAGACGACACCTAAATGAAGGATTTGAATGCAATTGATCTATATTTTTGATATTTTCTATGCAATAAGAATGATAAAAACTTATATGAATCTATACTAATATGAAATTAATATGCTATGAATGCTATTAAAAATTGATATGCTATGAATGCTATTGAAAATTGATATGCTATGAATGCAAAAATAAGATTGATCTCACAAAGATGTCGATTCGCAAGAGCTTTGATTCTTCAATTCCAATTCTCTAGCGTGATTGTGCAAAATATGAGATGAATTATGAAGAGCTGAGCCTTGTTTTTATAGAAATCCAAGGCTTTGGAGGTGCATGAGAAAAAGCCATAAATCACTCAAATAACTCAACTTAATTTTTGAGTTATTTTTAAATAAAGATAATTAAGTCACAAAAATCATGCAAAAGCACAGTTCAACTTGAATTAGAAGTTTAGATCAACTTTAAAACTCGAAAAGATGTTGAGTTTCAAAAAAGCTAACAACTTGCATTGATTTTCCAATTTTGAGTTTAACTGGTCCTTGAATGTGCACATGGATAATTATGATTTAATAAATAAATAAAGTGATTTATTCTCAACTTAACTACTTTTTGAAATAAAATAATTAATTTATGGGTTAATTAACTATTTTACCAAACTTTTATTAAAAATTATATTATTAAATAATGACAACATGCTTTAATTAATTAAATAAGAATTTCATCAATTATTCATAGGAATTTTGATTTATTGTCAAAATTAAATAATACAATTAATAATAGATATAATTAAATTTAATTAAATAATTAAGTGGCAAATATTAAATTTAATTAATTAAATATGCAAAATATTTAATTAATCAAATTTTAGGATAAATGTGATTTATTGCCAAATAATTATAAAATTAAAGATAATTATGATGATTAGGAATATTACTAGGAATATTCCCTGATGTAGAATTTAAGATAATCAATTATGATTCGATGATGTTTAGATGTGCCTTAGATTAGGACTTTGATGTCGATTTTGTTCGAATTGAAGATGTAGGAGATTAATGAACTTATAGCCCATATTTGGGGTATTACATTCCTAAGTGTTTAAAATTTCACTATATCCCTGTTACTATTTTGGATATGTTTAGCAACAGAATTTGTACATAGAGATTGGGAAGATTGTAGATCAATAAGACAAATCAGGTGGTGAGGATTCTAAAAAAATAGAGGTTTTTAGAGCATAAAACTTCTAGGTGATTGCAACAATAAAATTGATCAATTCCAGTAATAAAAATCACAGTTGTGGCAAAATAATAGTAGTTGTGGCAATAAAAGATTCGACTGTAGCAATATAAGCTCATTTGCAACAGAATGATAGGAGTTGCGGAAAAACATGAGGACAATTATGACAAAATATTGGTGATTGCGACAATAAAATGGTCAAATGTGGCAAATTGTTGGTTGATTGTGGCAATACACTATTAGTTGTGGCAAAATACATTCAGACTGAAGTGGACATATTGGTCTAACAAAACTTAGAAAAGTGTATCAACGTTTATATTGTAGGGAGCAGTGATCAGTTGAAACAGATTGAAGTTGTGGAACTTGCTTTTGTTTATAATTTGGCAGTTTGGTTGGAACAGTATTAGCAGTTGATTGATTATTTTTAGTTCTCTAGACAAAAGGCTTTTGACTCTCTAAAACTCTAATATGTTTGACAAATTTATACTTGTGAGATATTTGTTTTGCATTTAAAAAATCACTCAAGAAAGCATAGTAGACAAAAAAATTTGTAATCTACAAGTAACCTGACAAAATAACAACCCTATGGTAGGCCAGGATGATATTCACTAAATTCCCACTTGGATAAATCTAGTTGTGCCTACTCAAAGTGAATAGCCTAGAATCTTGGAGACACGAATTCCTCCTTACAATGCACTCACTTCTTAGGCACACCAAACTTTGAATTCCAAGGGGAATCACTTCCCAAGGAACCACTATCTCTACTAAAAGCCACAAAAGTGTGGGATATCTTCAGGATTTCCCCTTGTGTCATTGAATAGAAGGTTTTTTAGATACTAAAATAGTTGGTTCATAGTGGGAATACCTTTGGGGTTCTTATGTGCCATTGAGCAACATAGTCCCAGTCCTCTCCCTATAGGGGAAATTATTTTGATATACCTCACATGAATGTGGGTACTATGAAAACTATGGGGTGTACCAAAACACAAACATCAATTTATATAAAAAATTGAAGGAGTGCCGCTTGAACCAATACTTGGGTTGAGTACCTCTTTTTCCACCAAATACTGCTTTGATCTAGAAAAATAAAAATTGAGTGTTATTAACGCTTTTCTCTTGCACCAACAACCACAAGAGCAAGTGGGAGGGAATAGTGTGTCTTAATGGTGGGATCACTTGACAGATGCACATGTGTGCTAAGGACGTAAAATAAATGGGTTCAATTTTTAAGCACCAATGGAAGTTTGTATGTAAAGAACATGATTCTTTTTAGAAGATCAAAATGAAATGTTTGAAAATAAAAGCAAGAAAATATAACTAAGCTACCCCTGCAACCAACATTGATCAATAAATTTATTTAGCTTTTCCCTCAACCTGCATGAAAATGATTAACGAGAAAGTGGGGGTCTTTGGAAATCAAAACACCTGCTAACAAAAAGAGCCACAAGCTAAGAAAGGACAATATTAGTAATCCCAAAATATTATGCTAGCAATGAGTTGGAAAGAGAATTTAGAATTAGTGCACCTTGATTTTTTGTGTGCTTTTTGTTAGAGTAATAAAGTGTTTGCTTATTAATTGAATCATATTGATTTAATTATTAAGTCACTTATTACCTCTTTCTACTTAAGCTAAGCTTTAGGCATATTATAATTAATAGATTTATTAATTATTATTATTATGCAACCTAGGGTTTCTAATCTCCTTTTATAAGGATTGATATCATAACACTTTGTAACCTTCTTTGACATTTTATTATTGATTGCAACTTTTGTTTTTGCACATCAAGGATTTCTCCTCTCTTGTGGATCCATACGTTCAAGTCTCCATAAGCTATTTTCTTTTCTCTCTTTCTATGACAGGTGTTTGCATACAAGTGTTCTTGGGAGCTGTGAGTTGTTTTTCATCAACTCCAACATGGTATTAAAGCTTCAAATCTGCTTGCCCCTGTCCTCTTCCTGAGAGATTTGACCATGTTCGTCAGATCTACATTTTTAGAGAAGGTTTCCTGTCAGATCTGGGGGGACTTATTTTTCTGGTCATCTTGGCTTCAAACAGACCTCATAGTTGTGTCATATAAAACTTGTCAATTTTAGACAAGTTGGCTTCTGAGGCAAAAAAATGTTTTTCCTACCCGGTCGTATGACTTGGCATGCAGATCGAGGCACAGTACCACAATTTTAAAAATAAAAAAAAATAAAAAATTCACCGTCGGGCGCCACCACGCAACCACCTAGGCGCCACTACAGGCAGCTCCGCCAGCGGGAACCGTTACCGACCCCGCCAACGGGAACCGTCAGTGGCCCCATTGCGGTGACCACTAACTGTTACTGTCAATGGTGACTGACCAACGTGACCGGGTGGTTTAACTGACGGTTAACCGATAGTTTGAGTGCTGATTAAACAAGAATTTTTTTTTTAATAGCAACTTCTCCAGTAGGCATGCACAATTTTGAGCATAACTCGTGCATACAGGATCGATTTTGAGAAAATGAGATATCGTCGGATAGGTGATTCTGAGGCGGATGATATTTTTCTAGTGTGGTTTCTTGATTTCTCCATTAATGTTGCATTTATTGTAGTCAAACACGTAGGTTTTTCTATTGGCTTGCATCTCAGCCCTCCTGCACTCTGGGTTCGATATCTTTCACATCCGGGCTCCGTTTTCTTCAAGAGAGATATCGTCAAAAAGCTGTTTTCGAGCCCGATATAAATTTCCTAGTATGGTTTTGTGATTTTTCCATTTTGATGTCATTTTTTTTCCTATCAAATTCAGATGTTCTTTGCGATCTTGGCATTTCAGACCTCCTACATTTCGGGATCCGTTTCTCTTGCATCTGGGCTATGTTTTCGGCAAACGAGATATTGTTGGAAAGCTCTTTCTAAGATTTTATCAGATCTAATGGTTTCATGTGTGATTTTGTCCTTTTTTTAACGTCACCCATCCTCAGATCCTTCCAAACACCTTCTTTGGGCCCTCCAGCGCAGCTGTTGGTTTTTTGCTCATAACTTGAGCATACGGTGTCGAAATTTGGCAAACAAGATATCATCGGAAAGCTGATTCTGAGATCTTTTCATATCTGGAGGTTATTTTTTTTGGTTTTATTTTTCTAATGGTGTTTTTCTTTGTCAAATCCAAATCTTCAATTCTGCACTCTGGGAGCTCTATCTTGCGCATCCGGACTCTGTTTTCATAAAATGATATATTGTTGGAAAGATTGTTCAGAGAGATTTTTAGTGTTGTGAGTCATTTTTTCAGATTCTACTCTAGGTTCATTTTATTCAAATTCTTGGATTTTTGCAGTTTGGTGGATATCTTGGATGTTTCAGGTCCTGAGATCTCTTTCCTTTGAGGGATGGCTCATCTTAGGTTGTTCTTTTGTTTCAGCAACCTTTGCTCTTCTTTGAGTAGTTTATACTTCATTTTTGTAGCATTTTTTTATGCACACACACTGAGATAAAATTCCACTCTATTGTATGATGGGATCTTGCACATGTTCGTGCTTTCTGTACTCGCACTCGATTATAAAGTGCTAGGGGGGTTTGATGTTTGCCTTTGTTTGCCATCTTCTTTTGTCATGTGAGCATTCCTCCAATGACATTAGCCTCAGGTATCTCTATATGTGTTTGTGCTATCTCTGCACATTCGATGTTTTAGATTCTTCTTCTTCATGCAATTCATATTGGATGATTTTTTTAGTGTACTTGTCATTACTCCCTTGTCAACATTATGGGGGGATTTCTACTGTTGGTTCTATTGCTTGGTTCGATAGTGTGAGCTATGTATTCAATATTTGATCCTATGTACTAGGCAGTTGCAGTGGCTGGGTACCTATGCATTCTGGTGAGATGGATCATTTACCATATAGACACTCTTTTCTTTCCTATTTTTGGATGCACTCTTCCAGCTTTGATTGATCAGCTCTTCAGACTTTTGGTGTTTATGCCATCTGTATCTTCGAGTTCAAGTGTTTGCCTTTGTTTGCCTCCTAATTCGAGTAGTGTTATTTGAGGGCACTCATGCAGATTACAATCTTCTCTACCTGGTCATATTTCAGTGGAGGATCTTCAGATCAATAGTTACTTCTTGACAGAGTTTGCAGTTTCATGCTTTAGTGATGTTGTACATGTTCATCTTTGTTGTCTCTTTTTGGAGTAGATTTTTTCATGTGGTTTTCTCTATTTCTCTACTTTGTAGAGACTCTCTTTTTTACTTGGGTACCTGATCAGGCCTTTTATTGTTGGGACCCATTTGCTTTCAGTTGTTCTTTCTAGGTTTTTAGCTTCTCCCAAAGTTTATCTTAAGGGGGGGTGTTAGAGTAATAAAGTGTTTTCTTATTAGTTGAATCATATTGATTTAATTATTAAGTCACTTATTACCTCTTTCTACTTAAGCTAAACTTTAGGCATATAATAATTAATAGCTTTATTAATTATTATTATGCAACCTAGGGTTTCTGATCTCCTTTTATAAGGATTGATCTCATAACACTTTGTAATCTTTTTTGACATTTCATTATTGATTGCAACTTTTGTTTTTGCACATCAAGGATTTCTCCTCTCTCATGGATCCATATGTTCAAGTCTCCATAAGTTTTTTTCTTTTCTCTCTTTCTGTGATAGGTGTTTGCGTACAGGTGTTCTTGGGAGTTGTGGGTTGTTTTTCATAACTCCAACACTTTTGACCTAGTTATCAAGATCCAATTTTTAAGATATATTGTTGGCCCCAAAAATAGAAATGAAAACAAGTAATCCCTACTAAAAATCAATAAGCTTCCCAAAAATGAAAGAATTTTAAAAAAATTCCTTCCTTTGTGCTCTAGGGATCCAATTTATCAAAATAGGCCAATTTTTAAAGATCTACATTTTTTGGCAATTATTTCTCATCAAAACTAAAACTACAAATAATAGACCCCCTCTAGAATTTTAAGCACTTTTTAAAAAATGTAAATTTTTAAGAAAAAAACATTGATTTGCACCCATGATTATGTTTTTATGAAATATTATAAAATAATTATATAAAAAACACTGATTTGTACCCATGATTTTTTTTTTATGAAATATTATAAAATAATTATATATCACACAAAATTAATCAAGAAAATCTAATTTTTTGACTATAGGCTCTTGATATCAAACCCCAACCTGTAGTAGAACATAGAAAAATTCAAATTTGTGTAGAAGATATGATCAAATCCTTGAAAACCCTGCATGCAATAATAAATCAGCAAAGAAAACTTGCTTGCAAACATAGAAGACAAATTTATCATATTTTTAGCATGTTCACATCAGGTTCACTAAATGTACGTAGGGGAAATGATCTAGAGAAGCTAAATAAAGGAATAATAGCACCAAAGTGTAAAAGAAACTGAACTATTACTTAATGATAAAGCCCTATAAACAACAAAATTAATAAGCATGATAATAGGTAATTAAATAAACAAAATTAAAGTAAATGGGTTGATGCTTAATGGCTTATGTTGCTTCTCTGCACTCCGTTGAGATGTTGCTAGTTGGCGCTCAGAGATGAATCTGACAACATCTAGACTCAGACATTTGATAAATTATGATAAATAACTTGCAAATTGATAGCATAAGTTTGATATGAAAATTTGTGATGATAGATGAGAATGACTAGGGCTTTATATAGATTTTTGAAATCAAATGGATGATCGAGATTGATTATGGGAAAATCAAGACCAATGGACAAGATAATTAGAGAGGAGAAGATTTTGGGTTATTTTCTAAAAATAAAGATTTATTTCTATTAAAACTCAAAAAGCGAAGAGTTATTTGGGAAACAAAGATAGGATAAAGATTGAGAAGATATTTCTGATTTTTAGAAGATAAAGTTTCCAAAAATGAGGAATTGAGAAAAGGAATGATTTTTTATTTTTGGATTTTCAAAAGATTTTGGATTTTTAGAAATTTGATTTTCCAATTTATGAGGGATTTTTAAATTTTAGAAATTTAATATCCTCATATTTTTTATTTTCTAATTTTTTGAGAATTTAAATTGAATAAAAAAATCAATTTATGACATGTGTGAAAATAATATGAAATTAGTCAAAATTAATCAGAATTAAATGAAATAAAATTAATTAAAAATTCTAATCTAATTTTGATATTAGATGAAATGAAATTAATTAAAAATTACACATCAATTTAATGGAGATCTATTAAATATTAACTAATCAGGGTGGAGTAGAACAAGATGGAAGAGCATGAGAAAGGGTTTCATGACGGGTGGATAAATTCAAATCCAGATAGGAATGGTGGTCAGTCGGATCTAAAGGGGTTCGGATATCATATACAATCAAAAGAAGATGGCATTGACATGGGTCAAACAGAAATAAAACCTGACATGTAAGGAATGGGAATAGGCCTTGACAATGATTTCCCCAACCAGTTTTTGACATTTGTGAGGGTTCCCTTGAACCGTCAATAGCTAACTTTGATATCAGAGGGTGCTATCAATCACAGGAAGGGAACTTTCATCGATTTCCATCTTGTCTCATGGCCAAATAACATGGACATTCAGATCCCTAGTTCCTTAGTACTCCCAACAAAGTGCCCATTATGTAGAGGATGGTTAGGTAAGTAGAGGAAATCAAAGGTGTACCCTTCAATCCAAGGAAAATAAATAGGGTTTAGAGAAAAAAGAGACCATATTTCACATCTCTTTCTCTTCAACAAAGTATCCCAAATAGATTGTCGACAAATCTAGAACTTAACCATTTTGTTACCTTGCTTGATAATCTTATAGAAGTACAAATATTAGAACTATGGAAAAATGTGTTAATCAGTAAGTTTTGGAACTCCAAATTTTAATTATCTATCATTTTTCAATGGGATAAACATGTATTGCAAGGAATTGAACAAATTTTTTATCCTGATCCTAATTCAGCATATTTTATAGTAATTTTTTATTCTAAAGATAACAAAGATTTTTCTCATAAGTGTAAGGGTTGGTTCTATTGTGGATTGGGTCTCTTCACCATTCCATGGATCCGGGTAATTTTAATCTTGATCCTTTCATATCAAGTTTCATACCCTTTTGGATTGTACTTCCTTCCCTACCATTGGAACATAGGGGTCCTTCACTTGTAGAATTGTTTGCTAACAGATTGGGCATTTTTATTTGTCATGATCTTACCCCTTTTAGAGAGTTAAATTCTTTGATTAGAGTATGCTTTCTTATAAATATGACTAAACCTTTTTCATCAGCCTTATCCATAATTACAAAATGGGACACATGGGTTCAAAAAATTGAGATTCAAGATACCACAACAATAGACAAGTATGAAAATTATCTAGGTCACTTTACTCATCAATGTCAAGCTTCAAAGGATTTGGATGATGCAAAATACTCGGACCATATTTCTGATCCCTCAAAATGTTCATACAAAAAGATGATTACTATGATAGACATACCTTTCGGACTATTTTCTCCCTTGAAATATAAGAACTTGACCATACTTTCTTAATCCACATCACTTATCAACTCTCCTGGTCTAGGATTTTACAGCTTCATCTATTATTTGTCTCTTTTTTAACATACTAGTTCATGTAAGAAGGGTTTTTTCCCCTCCAGTTCATCTTTGTGGTGAGATCCCCCCAATAACCATTAAATTGACATCCATCTATGGTTTGACTCATAATTATCATGGGGAGAGTGAAAAGATGAGTCTTGGGATTAATGTCATTGATGATCCACTACTTTCAAATAGGGAAACCAATCACCAATTTCCTCGCACATATAATGAATCCTCCAGTGAGGCACTTGTTGGATCAATTGTCTATCATAACCGAGTTTTGTTCCTTCTTTTCTCTTGTTTGATCAACTGTCACAGGTTCAGGAGGTGGTGGAGTGTAGTCATTAGTCAGATTCAGTTCAGATTCTCCAATCATAGATAGATACAATCTCATTCAGCTTTTCCATGTAGAGAAACTTTCCTTGTTCAACTTAGGTACTCTCTCTTATACATCTTCAGATCTTTTACTCAAGTCTTCTAAACTTATCTCTTCAGAGTACTTATCTCTCATACCAATTGTTGGATTACAAACAGGCAGGGTGACTCAATAATCCCTAATTCCAAATACCTAAAAAAAATTCTCTGATTAACTCAATAGAAGCTCAGTAAAACAAACTTCATTGTTTGCCCACAATAATAAATAAACTATAACAATTAGTAAATCATTCACATAAATCATGCCTCAAATGTAACACTAGTATTTAACATGGAAACCCAGCTTTGGGAAAAACCATTGTCGGACTTGTCACCCTCTAAGGAAATACTCTTTTGACGTATGTTCGCTTAAGAGCCAATATGGTTAAAGATTACAATGCACACTATTAGGTGTGACCCAATTAAGAGATTTACCTCAAATCTATTAGGATCTTCACCCTGTTAGGACTGGCCTTGTTAGAGGGCTTAAAACACTCTTTAGAATGTTACATTTTTCAAATATTTTACAATAAGACTGTTAAGTCCACTCTGTTAATATATTTCTCTGTTACAAATGCTAGTAAGGAACAACAAATAAATTGACCTATAGATTTGCAACTATCTTTCTCATTTAGATCCTTTGTGTGCTCTTCAATCTTCACTTCAATTCTTTATTATCCACTGGCTTCAACACTTCATCAAATCCTTCTTTCCCACTCAGAATCTCTCTGTTCCTTTTTCTCTGCAACAGTTGGTGACCCTTCAACTATTTAATTTTTCAGCCATTTGTTCATAAAAATCCATCCTTTATATAGACAATTTTTTCCTCTTAATCTCCTTAAGTACATTTTCCTTTAGTCAATCTTAACTATCCAATTCATTATACCTTGAATCTAGATCTTGGTAACACATTTTCTTTTCACCTAGGAACTTGAACTTTTCTTGAAACTTGTTCCATCTCTTTTTGTTGTTTAGATCTTGTCGTAGATCTTCACCTTGAATTTTATTTTCTATATATCTCTTGTAACTAACTCTTGTTTTTATCAAGATCATCTAGCTCATCATAGCTAATCATTAAATGTTGATTTGATCCTTATTTAATATATATTCTTCACTAAGTGTCCTCCATTTGAATTTTAGTTAACTTCACTTGGTGCATAAACCTTTCCTTGTTGTTTGGTGTCGTTGGTTCCTTTACCTTTATCGAGTTACTTCCTTATTATCTTTTACCTTTACCAAGTGACATATCCTGCTTGGTATCCAAAACAGCTTAACTTGACAATTTGACAAATCTTCACCACCATGCTTTACCGACTTAACATAATCATATGTTAGGTAGAAAACAATTATATCAACATATTCTAATCATTGTCTGATATGTATTAGTTGCTCATTTAAGCTCTTCAACTTCACAACATCTCATTTCTTCTTTTTCTTAACTCATGCAACTTATATCATTACCAAATGATAAGGCAACATAATATAAACTAGAAATCAATTGCTTGACATCAATTCCAAGACAATAAATGATCTAATATTTCTAATATAATATATTCCTTGTATCTTGGTCAGTCTTCATCATCATCACCATCAGATAATCAAACTTCAACTTTACTATTAGTTATGGTAACAATCTCCCTCTTTGGCATTGATGGCAACACTAACAATATTCAATATTCAATTGATGATGGTAACAATTCATTGGCATTCATATTCTCCCTCTAAGCTTTAGCTTTTCATTTGTTATACTTGATCTTCTTCAGTAGTCTTCCTCACTTCACTGTTAGTAGTAGTCTTCTTTACTGTTCCCTTTTCTAATTCCATCATCTTTATTTATCAGTACATCAACAACATTCTCCTTCTTTGTATTAAAAAATCATCAATGATATTCTCCCTCTTTTGATAAACTTATCCCTATTTGACAACAATGCCAAAGAAACATAAACTTCTTAGATTATACCTCAAATGTATAGATTTCTCATTGCAGTCACAAACTTCTTTTTCACAACTTTAGACTTCACCTTAAGAGCGAACACTAGCATCAACTCACAAGATCAATATTCTAGTGAGTCCTTGAATTGACACAACATGCATCATGCTTTAATGAACATTGGATAGGGGAAGAACCCCTAACTTACCTTAGAGATACTTAAAAGCATCCTTTGGTAATGGTTTTGTAAATATATTAGATATGTATTCTTTAGAATTCACATACTCCAATGTCGCAAGATTATCTTGTACTTTCTCTCTCAAATAGTGATGCTTGACATAGATATATTCTTTGTTTTTGAATGCATCATTAGATTCTTTGACATGTTTATAGCACTGGTATTATCATAATAAATTGTAACTAGATCATTGATCTCTTCATTCATACCTTCTAGTAATTTTTTGATCCATACAATGTTAAAATAATTCATAGTTGCAACAACATCCTCAACTTTGGCATCAGATTGTGAAATACAACTTTGTTTCTTGCTCAACCATGTCACTATTCTTTCTCCCGAAAAGAAATCTTTTCCACTAGTGCTCTTTTTGTCATCAATATTCTAGCCCAGTTAGCATCAGTATATACCTTAATATCAAAATCTCCTCCTTTTGTGTATAAAAGACCGAAACCTTCAATCCCTTTCAGATATCTAAATATCTTTTTCACTACAGACATATGTGTCTCCTTTGGGTTTACAGAAAACCTTGTAGCTATACCAACTGAATGTGCAATATCTAGTTGACTTTGGACAACATACTATAGTTTACCAATCATGGATCGGTAAAGTGTCTCATTTACTTCCTCATTGTCATCTTCCTTTGACAATTTGCAACCAGTAGCTATTAGTGTTCCAATCGGTTTTGATTCTTCCATATTGAATATTTTTAGGATCTCCTTGATATACTTTGATTGTTTTATGTAGATCCCATCCTTTACTTGTTGAATTTGAAGTCCAATAAAGAATTTTATCTCTCTTATCATAGACATCTCAAATTCCTTTCTCATTTCCTCAGCAAATGATTTAGACATTATCTCATTTCCACCAAATATAATGGCATCAACAAATATCTCAACAATCATAATTTCATCAGTACTATCATATTTCAAGTATAAATTATTGTTATTACTCGTCATTTCAAATCCAATCTTGATTAAGTAAGAGTGTAAACTTTCATACCATGCTTGGGGTGCTTTCTTCAGTCCATAGAGTGCTTTATGTAGCTTGTAAACCATATCCTTATTAAATTTTTGAACAAATCATTTAGGTTTTTCAATGTAGACTTCTTCTTCAAGAGTTCCATTCAGAAATGAAAACTTAACATCCATCTGATAAACTTTAAATATTTTATATACAACATATGCAAGTAATATTCTTACACCTTCTAATCTAGCAACAAGTGCAAAAGTTTCACAATAATCAATACCTTCTTCTTATGCATATCCTTTGCAGACTAACCTTGCTTTATTTCTAATCATATCTCCTTTCTCATTAAGTTTATTTCTGAAAATCCATTTTGTTCCAATCACATTCTTATCCTTAGGTCTTGGTATCAGTGACCATGTGTTGTTCTTTTCAATCTGATCTATCTCTTCTTTCATAACATTAATCCAATCTTAATTTCCTAGTGCATCCTTCACTAATCTTGGCTCAAATTCAAAAATCAAACATGTATTAAATCTTTCAACTTACTTTTTGTCATTGTGTGTGTGAAATTTGTACCTAGCTATAGACACAACACTTCAGTAAAACATTAGAGGTTAGCAAAAATCAAAATTGTGCAATAAATGAAAAACTAAACTAACCAGGTGATTTACTGCCTTCTAGTAGATGCGAGTATGTATTCTCAGATTATACCGAGATCGGTGACCTTGATGAAACCTAAAAGAAGGATTTGAATGCAAAAGATGGATATGGAATGAATGCAAATTAATCTATTTTTTTGGTTTTTCTATGCAATTAGAATGAAAAAAACTTGATATTAATCTATGCTAACAATGATATGGAAAACTAATATGCAAACTAAGCTAAGAAATGATATGAAAACTATGCAATAACAAATGAAAATCTCACAACTCCAATTCTCAAGATTGATTCTTCAGTCTCCAATTCGACAACGTGAGTGTGCAATTCATGGATGGATTCTGTGGATTTTGGCAGAGTAAGTATGGAAACTTGTGAGATGATTTGTGAAGAGCTTAGCCTTAATTTATAGAAATCTAGGGCTTTGGAGGTGCATGAAAAAAAAGCCATAAATCACTCAAATAACTCAGGTTGATTTTTGAGTTATTTTAAATAAAAGATAATTAACTCACAAAAACATGCAAAAGCAGAGTTTAACTCAAAATAGAGTTTAGATTTAATTGATAATTGATAGTTGTCTACTTTTCTAATTGTGCATGTTTTATTTATGAATTAATTTAATAATAAAGTGATTTATTTCCAACTTAACTAATTTTGAAAAATAAAACAATTGATTTATGGGTTAATCAATTATTTTTCAAACTTTTATTCAAAAACAATATTATTAAAAATTGACAACTTGTTTTAATTAATTAAATAAGAATTTAATCAATTATTCATAAGATTTTGGATTTATTGTCAAAATTAAATAATACAATTTATGAATAAATATAATTAAATTTAATTAAATAATTAAGTGGCATAATTAAATCTAATTAATTAAATATTGAGAATATTCAATTAATCAAACTTTAGGATAAATAGGATTTATCGCCAAATAATTATTAAATTAAAGATAATTAAGATAATTAGGAATATTGCTAGGAATATTCCCTGATGCAAAATTTATGATAATCAATTAGGATTCGATGATGTTCAGATGTGCCTTAGGTTAGGACTTCAATGTTGATTTCGTTCGATGTGTCGATATAGGAGGTTAATGAACCTATAGCCCATTTTTGGGGTATTACATTTTGCCCCTCTTTGAATTGTTGTGCGAAGCATAGTGGTTCAAAGACAGTCTGTGTATGATGTTGAAACTGATGTTTGAAATTGATATTGATATGAGACAGAAGCTGATTGAAAGATTTGATATGAAGATAATAGGTCCTGAATGACCAAAGATAATGTTAACTATAACAACAAATGAACCGATGATTGCAAAAAAGTGTCAAAACACCTGATTTTGAACCTTATGATTGTGAAGAAGTGAGTGACCAATTCCAGACCCGATTGTCCTTATATTGAATCACATTAGTATCACATTTGAACCCTTTAGTTTTCGAAGAACCAAGGAAATAACACAATTGAACCGATAGTTGCAAAAACTGATACAATTTACAAGATTAAGAGAATACCAGATTGATATGGATCTCGATGAATTTGATATGCCCCGAGCGATGATTGATTTGCCCCAAGCAATGAGGTCTTTTGATGAATCAACAACTAGATGTGGTTGTTATCTTGATTACCGAGGAAAGATATGATTTCAAAATTAGATTACAGACTTTGAATGATGTGCAATACCATGCTCCCTTCAGGATTAAAATTGAAATCTGACAAGAAAAGTCAGCATTGATAGTTTGGAAGCATGTTAATTGATTGGAGAAGTGGTTAAACATGTTTGAAAATGCATTTTACATCATTTGGAGGTCTTGGAGACCAAGTTTGACTAGGTTAAACTATGAGTTGACCATGGTTGACCAAGTTGAAATTTTGATAGTTTGATGTAAGATAATCATTTAAGTTGAATTATAGACTTCTGTGATGATAGAAGGTTGATTATGCAAGTCGTTAATAATATGAATGATCACAGATTTTGATTTTGATCCTGAAAAAGGATTCTACTTGTTTCATTGGAGGAACCTTCATGTGAGATTCAGCTCTTGTTAGATTTGAAGATGCAATTTGAAGAATCATTTAAGCATTGAAGTTTAGCCAACCATCGTGAGATCATGCAAACATGCAAAATGCAAAGAGACATGCAGAATGAAATGCAACCTAAGACCTAGGACCTAGTCACTGATCATGTGTCGGTCATTCTCATCATTGAATTTTTAGGTAACCGGATTTATCAATACAATGCCCACTAGTTACAAAACCATAGACATATGAATGCTGATTTGTATGCACCGGAATCAATACAACATCCACTAGTCAATCAACCATAGATATATGAATATTGATTTTATTTTTGGAATGTTGGATTAGATATAAGCACCAAGACACAAACGCTAGGATGACCTGAATATCATGTCTATTTTGATATTGCAATTTGTATAAGCATCAAAACATAAACGTCATGATGACCTGAATATGCCTTACGTTACAAACACATCAAGTAGTCAAGAGATCATTCTAAATCCAATGTGAATTATCCATAGTGACCCTTTATCATTTACATCCTTAGGTAAGATCGTGTTTCACAGTAGGAGAAAGAACTCACTTAAAAAGACAATAGTTAGATAAAACTTCCTTGAATTTTCCAGGTATCAATGGTCGAGGTATGCATGGCCATCCAATTCGAGATAGAGGCTCTTACAGTCCGACACCATTTCAATCCAAAATTTCCAAAGTTGTTAGATTTTCACATACAAGCAGAAAACAAAGAAAAGATTATGCCCCTAGTCATCACTCTCTAAATCCTGTAAAGGACATCATCGAAGAGCTTGAAGGGACACAATATGCAAGAAATTTCAATGCGAATCAGTAAGCATACAAGGAGATAAAAGCATGTAAAAAGCATAGATTGTTTTCAGTTTTCAGTTTGATGTTTAATGTTGATGCAAAATCCTTTCTGGAGACGAGACTGACTGACTGACTCAAATGAAGCTTCAAAGGACTCTGACTAGATATGATACGTCTAAGATACATTGGAGGTCATAGGATATGACTTTGATTGCCCCCAAGTTTGAACATTGATAGGATATAGACGCTTGAGCCGATTGGCGTACAAACTAACTTATTGAAAATAGGAATGCAAAAACAAACTGAGAGATATGTAAAAACTAAAGCAAGACTGAATGCTGGGAAAGACCAAGATTGTGCTGATAGATGGAGAGTATTGAAACAAGTGGCACCTGTTTGCCAGGTTTTCACCATCTTGGCAGAGATTCTATTTTTGCTACCAAGGCGTTTGTTTCCAGGTTTTCACCAAGGTACTTTTTCTCTTTTTCTCATTTTTTGTATTTTTCATTTTTTCAATTTTTTTGTACTTTTGATATTTTTTTATTTTTTTTGTGAATCATCAAGGCACCTATTGCTAGTTTTTCACCAAGATGTTCATTTTTTCAAGACTTTTTCTAATTTTAAAGATTTTTTTAGGACATTTTACCATAGACTGAATGCCTTAGGCATATAATTTCTTCAGATGGAGAACATTGATTGGTTCTCAGAGCTATTCTCCTTCAGTCGTTGAGAGTTGATAGGCACTAGAGCTAAAAGTAGTAGTGATAACAAAAGGACCCAGCTAGTTGGGTTCAAACTTCCCCTTACGTTCTCTATGTGATTGATTTTTAGGATTATCTCGCAAGACTAGATCACCAACCTGAAATTCTCTGTGTCTGACTTTCTTGTTGTAACCTCTAGACATTCTCTTCTGATATACTCTGAGATTATCATATGTTGCTTGTCTGTGCTCATCTAGTAGTTCAAGTTCTTGCAACCTAGACACTCTATAGTCATCATCAGTTACTAGACCATGCATTCTGATTCTTAGTGATGGGATTTCAACCTCAATAGGTAGTACTGCTTCAGACCCATAAACTAAAGTGAAAGGTGTAGCCCTAGTAGGTGTTCTGATACTTGTTCTGATATTGGTTCTAATACTTGTTCTGATACTTGTTCTAATCCTGGTTCTGATACTGGTTCTGATACTTGTTCTGATACTGGTTCTGATACTTGTTCTGATACTTGGTATACTTGATAGCATCTTTTTCCATTGTAAACTCCCAAGCAAGATCATATTGTGCAGTCCCAATGTCTAGCAAGGTGGAGAACAAGAGGGATTAGCAAGCTAGTGGAAGAGATGGAAGACAAGAGAATGAAGGAGAATGAAGGGAAGAAATCCTCAAGGGAAAAATCCTCAAAGGTACCCAAGCTAGAGAAAAATTATCATGTAAAGCACATTTGGACAAGAAATGAAAGGCCAGCATAGGATAAGTCACAAAATCATAATGCAAGAGTAGGAAAGGATGCAGTCCAAAGGAGTAGACATGTTAAGAGGCTTCATAGCACTGTGTTTTAATCTTTTTTTATTAGATCAAGACCAAAGGGGAAAAGGATAGTGAAAGACTAGAGTGAATGGAGGAAAATAAATATGAAGGCTAAACATGAATGGAATGAAAGCAAGATCATCGTAAGATAGCTCACAAAATAGCCAAATGTTTGTGTATAGATCAATATTGTCAAGATCAAAGAGAGAAGATGGAATGGATGAAATATGTAGAAGAACTATGCATGATGCCTGATTGCTAGGTTTTCATCACGGTACTTATCCAAGGCGCCACAAGGAAGTGGTTTTCACCATAGGATGAATTTATTTCTCTTTACGTTTGCTACCAAGGCACCTGTTTTCAGGTTTTCACCAAGGCACATTTTCAATTTTTCATTTTCATTTCTCTTTTTTTTTTGGAAGAAGGCAAGCTTTTTAGATAATGCTCCTTGAAAGGATAAACCATGATATACCAAGAATTCAAAATGATATGCTCAAAGATGCTGATAGGGAAAGGAAAATGGAAGAGAAAAATGGAGGATAAGGTTTTATGTAAAGCAAGTGAAGTTGGAAGATAGGAGGAATAGGCAAATGAGAAAAAAAGATAGAAGGTAGAAGGATAATGAATGGAAGGATTGTGAAAGGGTAGATGGAAAGGAAGGCAAGATCAACATCAACACACACCTTGAAGGGTGGCGAGAGGATGGAGGAAACATGAATGAAGGAATACGTGAAGGAATATGGTGAATGGATAGTAGAGGTTGTGGTTTAGGCGCGTGGAATTGAGAAATATTTTTGGAAGAAGATAAAGTGGAAGCCTTTGGAAGCTTGAATGTCAACTTCACTTGTTGTTCAACACCAGAATCTTTCAAGAGAGACTTTGGAATCCATATAGCTGTAGGCTTTTCATTTCTTTTTGATGATCTAGAGAGAATATCTTTAATGATGGATTTTGGAACCCATACTTGTCTTGTAGTTTTTTTCTTAGATATCTCTTTTGCTTTATGCCTCCATGTCGATTAGAGGAGACATGGTGATCTTCTCTTTTTGATGGATTCTTGTATTGCTTCTTTTTCTTGTATTGAACATTCAAGTTACTTCCGAAGAACTTGGGACTTGTGGAAGAAGAAGGAGGATACGATTGGTTTAAATGGGTGGGTGGATGAAAATGATTCAAGGGTATGCATCTATGTTGATCTTGAGGAAAGATGGAAGATGGAGGGATGTAAGGACCCAAGATGGATGGTGAATTAGGAGAGTTAGGAGGGGAAAGTGAAGGGACATAAGGGCCCAAGATGGAAGGAAGATGTGAAGCCCTTAGTATTGGTGGAGGAGGTCCAAGGATGGACATGGAAGATACAAAAGGATAATCAATAAGTTCATCATCATCTATGTGACAACCAAGGACATCAGCATCTTTAGAGTGAGCATTAAGATTTTCAATAGAATCATGAACATCTTGAATAGGAGCAACTTCTTTGATAGGATTGTTTAGAGCTTGCAAAGACTTAGGAAGAGTAGAAAGTGGAAACGAACATGGAGTGGTAGAATAAGAAGATGGAAGACTTTGATCTTGACAAGGATCTTTGGATAGCATAAGCACATAATTTTTCTCTTGATTTTCAATAGGCTTAACATTGGAAGTAACAACACCATTGTTACCAACCTTAATGGAAGTATCATCTTTGGAAAGCGGAAGTGGGGTAAGGTTATTTTGATTGTCAATAAGCTCAACAGTGTAAGTAGTAGCTTGATCTTTCTTAGGAGAAGACTTAAGACATGGTGGAATGAATGCAAAAGGGTGTGCAGGATCAAAAGAACCATGGAACGGATAAGAGATATCATGAAAAGGATTGGATGACATGGAGGGTTCTTGATCTTGATCTTTCTTTATGTTCTTTTCTTTATCATTTTTAGAGTCCTCTTGACATGGAGCCACTTCAAAGGACAAGGGATCATGCTGAAATTGCATGGAAGACTTTGGAAGAGATGGTGAAGGACTAGCTAGAGTAGACATTATAGCGTATAGAGGCTTAGTCTCTTTAGGTTTAGCATTATTGAAAGTATTTTCATCCAAGTGAAGGTTAGCATGAGTATCTTTAAGAGGTAGCCCTTGAGGATAACTATAGGAAACCACATGAAAAGTATCAGGGCTTGTGTCGAATGAAGGTTCTGTGAAAGATTTGATAGGCTTGGGAGCTTTAGGAAATGTATGGGTATTGGAGGAAGTAGGGGATGGAAGGGAACCATCACAAGACAAAGGTTCAACACTAACATGATCTTTCTTGAGAGTGTAATCTTTATTTTTAGCATGAGAATTCTTAGAGGAGAGATCCTTATAGTATGCACATTTAGAATCAGCTTGGTAAGCTTTCTCTTGCTCCATAGAAGTAGATGTATTATCTAGGTATTGTTCACAAAAATCATCAAAGTCTCTTTCAAAATCAGAATCATATGGATCACCATCATGATCTATCCAATGTGACATCCCATTTCCAGTAAGCACGAGCACATGACGAGGAGGACTCTTAGGAACAGAGGGTTCATAGGTATCATTATATTGTCCATCATCATAGGCATCATAGTCATCAAGGATGGGTGTGTCACTCTTCATGGAAGAGGTATCATAAGGATTATCACATTTCTCACCTTTTGTCTGGGGGCATGGTGACATGTACAAGTCTTTATCAAATGGAAAAGGGCATAGAGCTTCCATGGAGAACTCTTTAGGTTCCTTTTCTTTCTCAAGTTTGTTAAGTTTGACTTGCATAGCGTGCATCTATTTCATCATAGCGGTGATTAGAGTTTCTTCCTCATGTGTACTAATTCTTTAATACATGTTAGGAATTTTAAGATTCCCTGGGATAGATTGATGTAGATTTTGTTGATTACCTCTGTGAGTTGATGAAGGAGGAATGTAACTAGATTTCAATCAAAAGTTGCCAAGACCGTCATCTTTGTAAAGACTAGAATTGTAGAGTTGAACCCCTAGTAGCGGTTATAGGTAAGGTATGGGATGCTTCTCCAGATTTCTTGTGAGAGGCAGCTCTAGTTTCCACCATTAACCTTGGGTGAAACAAAAGAATAGGATGAAGACAATTGAAGATTGAATTGAATCAAGATGATCAGATGATGCAACCTTGTCAAGGTTTGATTGATTGATGCATAGATTAGAGGTAGATGAGGGATACTGTGTCCTAGATGTATGGGTAGATTCCCAAAAGATAGCGGACGAGTTCACAACACTTAGCCATTTTTAAGATGGATTGAAGATTGATAGTTATGACAAGGTTTTGACACAAGATGAAAAAGACTCAAATCAATAAAATAGAAGGCTAAATCAGACTCAAGAGGCCACTTTAGGAAAATGATTGGATTCTTAGTATTTTCTGCTCTGTTCCTGACATAGTAATTTGTTTGACAGATTCTGGAAATAGGCTGGAGAAACCAGGTCTCTGATAGTTCTGACAACTTTTTGAAATTTCTCAAACGACTCTCTGCAAGCTCATACAACAGTGGGTATAGCATGAAACGACAATTGACAAGCTTGTATGACAGTTGACAATAGGGAAATTGACTTTTGAAAATGACTAGCAGTAAAACTTGTACGACAATATACCTGATACCATACGATAATCTGGGGGTTTTGAAATGACAATAGCCAAAAGTTGTACAACTTTATGACTTTACAAAAGGATTGTTGACTCCAGAAATGTGTTTTACTTCAATTTTTGCAAATTTGGGTTTTCAGTTTCAGATTATTTGCAAATTTCAATGTCCAGATTTGAGGATTATAATAGATTTGTTCATTTTCAGTAACCAGATAGATAAGCAAGCATGCAAAACAATAAGCAAGTGATTTCAAGCATGTTTGAAAACAATGAACAAGGGCAAAAGCAACCTTGTGCATGAACAATCAAGTGACTTATTTATGCTAATCCTTAGAAGTTCTAATTATGTATGTTCCAAAAAGTTTTGCATTAATGCACATATTTTTAGAAAATAAAAATTTGGCCTCACTAGGGTTTTTAGTAATGGTTTGACTCTGCAACTTTTATGATCCAAGAGGGCTAACTCCAATCTAGGCGCACCGAGATTTTGACACAGTCTGAGAACTTAATCTTCAGGATCTGCTAGGGAGATCTGACAACCGAACAAGAGACCACACCTATGGATATTTCTTCCAACATGACATTTATATAGCGGTTGTCACTACCACGGTGAAAATGGCTATTACCGCTTGAGGTTCCATCAACGTGGTTGACCCAATTAAGAGAATGTCCACTACGGTTAACCCTCTCTAAAGGTGACTCACAAAATATACCACATGGAGACTGGTTCCAGATTCAAGGATTTGGGTTTCTGGTACTATCCAAAAAGGAAGTAGAGCATAATCCCCTAGCCTTTTCACTTTTAACCCAAAAAAAGTAGATAGATTAATCCAACATGCTAAGACCAAGATTATCTCATAAAGATCTATGACGTCAACCCCTTATGATCTATCAACCTCTCTGGAGAGAGAATGCATCGATCAAAAGTTGAAGACACACAGATCTAGTGGAACATGAGACTCCCTCAGTATCCTCCCTACCTACAAGGGTTCCTTCGTTGAGAAGAATTTTGCTGGAAATTCACTCTCTCAAGAGCCATGAATAGTGTTCATAGGAACTATTTACTATGTATAACAAAGATGCTGAAAGCAAATCTATGTTCATTTTTAGAGCCCAAATGAAATCTATGATATGAAAGCAATAAAGGTCACACAAGCTTGACACAAGAGAGTTTGTTTTATGTCCCAAAATGAAGTGTTATCAGATGTAATAGAATACCTGAGTTCCTCACAACACACTTAGTAGATTTTATCTATTTTAGCAATTTTTGAGCATTTGTCTTCTATCTTTTGTACCCACAAGACGTACCTACACCTGCACCTACAAACCACTGTTATGAAAAACTTACCTATTCTTGTACATGAAACCCAATGTTATAAAAATCCATCAAAAAAAAGAAAGAAAAATTTTCAACCCCACGTGGTAGAAAATCAGGTTAGTCAAATATAATATGTCATTTGATAATCGAAAAACCTATTGTCATAAAAAATTAGATTCTGACCAGTCTGCACTAAATCAAAAATAACTTTTGCAAATCAAAACAAAAATAATCCAAACTAATGGAAAATGAAAGCTAACTCAAATACCTTTCCATAAATATAAATTTTAGATCTGTATCATGTCATATGTGCATGTACCAATAAAAACATCAGTCAAATTTCATAAAATCAGGTTCAAACTAGTCTTCACTAAAATGATCATAACTTTTGCAAATCAAAACAAAATTAATCCAACTCAATGGAAAATGAAAGCTAACTCAAATAAATTTAAAAAAATATAAATTTTGGATCTGTATCATGTCATATGTGCATGTACCAATAAAAACATCAGTCTGGTTTCATAAAATCAGCATTAGACCAGTCTTCACTAAAATGATCATAAATTTTTCAAATCAAAACGAAATTAATCCAAACCAACGGAAAATGAAAGCTAACTCAAATAAATTTCCAAAAATATAAATTTTGGATATGTATCATGTCATATGTGCATGTAACAATAAAAACATCAGTTAGATTTTTGGAAAAACAGCCCAGAAATTTATCACAAAACTCACAAAAATTAACCTTGTGGTCCTGGGTTCGAGAAATATGATAGAAATTTGATAGAATAGAATGAAAACCCATTTTAGGGCCCCACAATGGATGCCAGAAATGTGTGTGTGAAATTTGTACCTAGCTGTAGACACAACACTTCAGTAAAATATTAGAGGTTAGCAAAAATCAAAATCGTGCAATAAATGAAAAACTAAACTAACCAGACGATTTACTGCCTTCTAGTAGATGCGAGTATGTATTCTCAGATTATACCGAGATCAGTGACCTTGACAACACCTAAATGAAGGATTTGAATGCAAAAGATGGATATGGAATGAATGCAAATTAATTTATTTTTTTAGTTTTTCTATACAATAAGAATGAAAAAAACTTGATATGAATCTATGCTAACAATGATATGGAAAACTGATATGCAAACTAAGCTAAGAAATGATATGAAAACTATGCAATAACAAATGAAAATCTCACAACAACTCAAATTCTCAAGATCGATTCTTTAGTCTCCAATTCGACAGCGTGAGTGTGCAATTCGTGGATGGATTCTGTGGATTTTGGCAGAGTAAGTATGGAAACTTGTGAGATGATTTGTGAAGAGCTTAGCCTTAATTTATAGAAATCTAGGGCTTTGGAGGTGCATGAAAAAAAAGCCATAAATCACTCAAATAACTCAGGTTGATTTTTGAGTTATTTTTAAATAAAAGATAATTAACTCACAAAAACATGCAAAAGCAGAGTTTAACTCAAAATAGAGTTTAGATTTAATTGATAATTGATAGTTGTCTACATTTCTGATTGTGCATGTTTTATTTATGAATTAATTTAATAATAAAGTGATTTATTTCCAACTTAACTAATTTTGAAAAATAAAACAATTGATTTATGGGTTAATCAATTATTTTTCAAACTTTTATTCAAAAACAATATTATTAAAAATTGACAACTTGTTTTAATTAATTAAATAAGAATTTAATCAATTATTCATAGGATTTTGGATTTATTGTCAAAATTAAATAATACAATTTATGAATAAATATAATTAAATTTAATTAAATAATTAAGTGGCAGAATTAAATCTAATTAATTAAATATTGAGAATATTCAATTAATCAAACTTTAGGATAAATAGGATTTCTCGCCAAATAATTTTTAAATTAAAGATAATTAAGATAATTAGGAATATTGCTAGGAATATTCCCCGATGCAGAATTTATGATAATCAATTAGGATTCGATGATGTTCAAATGAGCCTTAGGTTAGGACTTCAATGTCAATTTTGTTCGATGTGTCGATATAGGAGGTTAATGAACCTATAGCCCATTTTTGGGGTATTACATTTTGCCCCTCTTTGCATTGCTGGGTGAAGCGCAGTGGTTCAAAGACAGTCTGTGTATGATGTTGAAATTGATGTTTGAAATTGATATTGATATAAGACATAAGCTGATTGAAAGATTTGATATGAAGATAATAGGTCCTGAATGACCAAAGATAATGTTAACTATAACAACAAATGAACCGATGATTGCAAAAAAGTGTCAAAACACCTGATTCTGAACCTTATGATTGCGAAGAAGTGAGTGACCGATTCCAGACCTGATTGTCCTTATATTGAATCACATTGGTATCACATCTGAACCCTTCAGTTTTTGAAGAACCAAGGAAATAACACAATTGAACCGATAGTTGCAAAAACTGATACAATTTACAAGATTAAGAGAATACCAGATTGATATGGATCTCGATGAATCTGATATGCCCCAAGTGATGATTGATTTTCCCCAAGGGATGAGGTCTTTTGATGAATCAACAACTAGATGTGGTTGTTGTCTTGATTACTGAGGAAAGATATGGTTTCAAAATTAGATTACAGACTTTGAATGATGTGCAATACCATGCCCCCTTCGGGATTAAAATTGAAATCTGACAAGAAAAGTCAGCATTGATAGTTTAGAAGCATGTTAATTGATTGGAGAAGTGGTTAAACATGTTTGAAAATGCATTTTGCATCGTTTGGAGGTCCTGGAGACCAAGTTTGACTAGGTTAAACCATGAGTTGACAATGGTTGACCAAGTTGAAATTTTGATAGTTTGATGTAAGATAATCAGTTAAGTTGAATTATAGATTTATGTGATGATAGAAGGTTGATTATGCAAGTAGTTAATAATATGAATGATGGCAGATTTTGATTTTGATCCCGAAAAAGGATTCTACTTGTTGTTTCATTGGAGGAACCTTCGTGTGAGATTCAAATCTTGTTAGATTTGAAGATGCGATTTGAAGAATCATTTAAGCATTGAAGTTTAGCCAACCATTGTGAGATCATGCAAACATGAAAAATGCAAAGAGACAGATATAAGCACCAAGGCAAAAATGTTGGGATGACCTGAATATCATGTCCATTTTGATATTGCAATTTGTATAAGCATCAAAACATAAACATCGTGATGACCTAAATATGCCTTACATTACAAACACATCAAGTAGTCAAGAGATCATTCTAAATCCAATGTGAATTACCCATAGTGACCCTTTATCGTTCACATCCTTAGGTAAGATCATTCTAAATCCATAGTGAATTACCCATAGTGAATTAAATACTCTCACATTTAATTTTCTATATTTAATAAGATTTAATTATTTAAACCATATAATTAATCTCAGTAGAACATTTAACCATCTCACAACAATCACACCAAGCAACTAAATATCAGAAAAACCAATTGAACATAATAAAATTATAATCATGCTCAAGGGAAAGGCTTCTGAATTCACGTCACCTGGATGAATTTAGAATGGTAAAATATCTGAAACTCATCCACTATTTTAGGACAATAAAATGTCTTAGGTTGAGATTTATACTCGAATGCTATCCCCCCTCTCTTACCATTGAGACATTGCGATAGGGCACACTCATCTTGACAATTCAGGGAAGTCGATGCTTGGTCCCTGCAAACTTACATAAAAGACAAGCATGTACATCCATATATATATATATATATAATTTTTTATAAAAGTTTTCTTTTTTATTTAATGTAAAATTTTAATATTTGTTGATTTTTATATTTGTTGGATGATTAATTGATATTAATCAAAATTAATATTTTATTAAGGGTTTAAAGGTATTGTTAAATTCATGTTTGATATTTATTTTGTAATTCATAAGGAAGGAATGTTCTTGGAATATATGCAGGTAAATTATATTGTTTTAGTAATTATTAATTTAGAAACCAATTTATTTTTATTAACATTATAAATTAATTTTCTTAGTAATCGAATTTATTTTAGAGATGTAATTATAGTTGTGTTAGTGATTATTTTAATAAATTAATATCTGTAAAGGTGTTTTACAAATTAGTTTATTATTGTTAAATTCTTATGATTATTTTTCCTTCTATGATTGTGGGTTAAGAGGGAATCTTTTATGTTATCCTTTTAGGATTGTTACCAAAGGCAAGGTTAGAGAATTGTATTATGTTTGTTTGTCTTACATACTTGTATGGTATTCAATTTTGTTAAAACCCAACCCTATGAAAGCTCTTGGTTTTTTTATGATGTATATGTGATGGAAGTTGGTCATGTGTTTTCCTGTGATATCATAGAATATGATCCCTACTTTTATGATTCATAATGATCTATGAGATATTTTGACATTTATGAGCTTAGGGTAGGTTATCTAGGTGTTAGAGGGGAAGTGGCTTACTTTGGAGGCACTGGAGCCCAAAATTAGCTACCTAGGTATCTTTAGTAAATTACTTAAAAAGTGATAATATAATATACTAAATGGGGTTTTAAAATGATTAATAAGATAATAAATTATTCGCCCATGCCTTGAGTGCTAGTATAGACTAAGGATGTGAGGGAGAGAAGATGCTTGCATGTCTAGTAGTGACGGTGAGTTCTGGCATGATCAGTTATCCTTGTCTACATAAGAGGATTCTAGGTTTTGCATATGTTAACACTTGGGAGTCAGAGTCTAGTGAGGTCATTCCAAGGGGTTGACCTACGTGATGAAACTTCTCTAATTTCATCTTATGTTTCCTATGTGTGTTGATTGCCTCTAGATTAGTATATGTATCTTTGATTTTTTGAGTTGTACCTTTGAAATAGGAAACTTATAGGATCCCTTGCTTAGTATTACCTGATGAGTGATTTTGGTATTGTTATATGAATGGGGTTTGATGTTATCTCCTCAACATAATGGGAGTGGAACCAAAGGTTTCCACAAGGTTGAGAGGTAGTGATTATCATACCATTGGAGACTCTGATGTCCCTGTACTAGTAATGGATGATCCTTGTTGCAGTTACTTCTTATTCTTTCATCCTTGGAGATTTTTTCCTATTATTTCTTTTATTTTTACTTTGTACTCAGTTGTATTTACATACCCTACAACATGTGTAGTGGATATGGATTATTATGTATACCTTATGGTTCAGATGTATCCATTTATTCTTTTATGAAATGATGTACTATGTACAAGATTTATATGATTTTTTTACTTAATAGATTAAGTCGTATTTACATAATTCTACGTCAAGGAACCCTTGAGATTTGTAATCTGTAATTGAGATTTTGTATATGAGTATTTATGGACTTTATGTTATTAATTTTTCTTTTTTATTTAATATTGGTTGTAAACTCTTAAGAAAAAAATATTTTGTAAACTTAGTAACAATTTTAGGTTAGTCTCTCATGGGTTCCCTAGAGGGTCATTACACTTGATATCAAAGATCATGTTTCTACACTGGCAACTCTGGGAATTTTATACGCCCTTTAGATGTCTAGTAGTTAAAAATTAAAATAAAAAAACTTAGAATTATAACACCCTTGTATTTCATACTATTGCTTTACGATTACTTCACATTTTATTTCTGACTTATTTAAGATATATAATTCTACTTGTTTGAATGTTGTAGGAAAGATGGTCACTAAGACTATATCTATTACTAAAGGCCATAGTGGAGGCTATAGTAGAGGACATGGAAGGAGAAGCCTACCTAGTCCTCTTGGGAGTCATAGAGTTGAGGAGAGAAGGGAAGAGATTAGTGGTGAGTATCATGGAGATTTAGGTGAGCTTAATGCTATGCAGATCCTCCAAACTATTCTAGAATGTCTACCAGTGCAAGACAAGGCTGAACAAGAAGCATCAAACCATTCTGATAATTAGGAGAGATAGAGATCTAGGAGTCCCAGAGGAAGGTACACTACCCTTGGTCCAGGGACGTAAAGTCCAATCATATGAGAGACATTCTAAGATCAAGACCTCCTCATTTTAATGGTCTTGGTATTGGTTTTGAGTGAGAGACTTGGCTCATTGCATTGGATCAATGTTTTTCCATGAAGCAATTTGATACCAATGTTAGGGTAAGGTTTTTTGTTATGCACCTCAAACATTTTGGAGCTTCTTGGTGGAAGATTGAGGAGCATAAAGTTGAGCTTACCATGGAGACTATCAATTGGGACCTATTTCTTGAGAAATTTTAGGAATGCTTCTTATTTGATCAGTGGTAGCAGCAGTGCGCAAATGATTTCCACAATCTATGGTAATTATCTATGACTGTCTAGGATTATGAGCGTCATTTCTTTGAGCTCAAGCCTTATGTAGGGTTTAGTGATAAGTCACCACTAATGTTGTAGCACTTCATTAGGGGGTTTAATGGTCACATCATTGGAGGATTTAAGGTTTTTGAACCTAAGAACCTCAAGGAAGTGGTTATTAAGGATACCTTGGTGGAGGCAAATTTGACTTTTGGGCATGGTGGACATGTAGGAGTTTAGACTAGTGTTCCTACACCTTTAGGCTATAGAGATAAATAGATCCAAGGTGAAAGGAACTTCAAGAAACATCCTCCCTACTTCCATAATTAGTAGCACAACAGAACAAACCCTCCAACACAGAGTGATGAACCTAAATCTAAGAACCTTCATAACTTTCCATGCAACAGGTGCAACCAACCCCGTCATCCTACACAAAGAGAACACATTCAATTTCTAGTAGGGGTATTTTTCAGTAGTCTAGTGCACCCTTCATTGGGAGAGGTCATGGTAGAGCTAGTGGTTTTTTCTCATGTGGATAGTATTGTCACATTGCAGTGAATATCCCTTAGTGTACATCACAATTTTTAGGTTAGAGGCCTACAACTTCCTAGCCTATAGTAGGAGATTCTAGAAGATCTCATAGACTATTTGTAGCAATGGATCATCGCTAGGAAGAACACTAGGACATTGTGGTAGAAACTTTAGGTGTTGCTAAAGATATTTCTCTTTCTATCTTATTTGATACAGGAGCTATAGATTCTTTTATATCTCCTTTTGTAGTAGAGAAATGTAGGCTAGTGGCAGTAAAGAAAGACATTTGGTGGAAAGTAGAGTTAGCCTTTGGGGAAAGAGTATCAACAAACTCTCTAGTGCATAAATGTGAGTTGAACTTGGGTAAATTCATTACCTTGGTTGATCTTTGTGTGATCCCTTTGGGATCATATATTGTCCTTAGGATGGATTGGCTAGGTTCTCATGGAGCTAACATTGATTGTAGATAAAAGATAATCAAATGCAAGGATGATGTTGGCAAGGATTTTGATATTGTGGAAATTCAATGTCCTATATCTCTTCATATGATTTCCTCTATGCAAATCAAGAGAAAGATGCAAAAGGGTTGTCAGGTTTTTGTTGTAACTATGAATGAGCTGGATGAAATTGAAACTAAGGAGAAGACTCTTGATCATCTTATTCTTAAGGGATTTGTTGATGTCTTTCTTAGTGATATTATAGGTATGCCACCAAAGTGTGACATATATTTTTGTATTGATCTTTTTTTAGGAGCACAACCTATATCTAGGGCTCCTTATCGAATAACCACATAGGAGTTGAGTGATCTTAAGCTCTAGTTAGAGGATCTTTTAGTAAAGGGTAGTATTCGGCCAAGTGTTTCTCCATGGGGAGAACCTATACTCTTCATTAATCATAAAGATGGATCTTTATGCTTATACATCAACTATATACAATTGAACAAGGTCACGATCAATAACAGGTATGCTTTTCCAAGGATTGACGATCTCTTTGATCATATAAAAGGGGAAAAGGTATTCTCAAAGATTGATTTCAAATTAGAATACCATCAATTACGCATCCAGGATGCGGGCATTCATTATGGACATTATGAGTTCACAGTAGTCCCTTTCAGTTTGACAAATGTTCCATCTATTTTCATGTGCCTAATGAATGGATTATTTTGTTCTTACCTTGACCGTTTTGTTCTCATCTTCTTAGATGATATATTAATATATTATAAATCCATAGAAGAGCATGAGGAAGATCTATGAATGGTTTTGTAGTGCCTTCATGATAATCAGTTGTATGCCAATGCGACAAAGTGTGACTTATTTCAGTCTGAAGTTCAGTACTTGGGGCATGTGATCATAGGTGAGGGTATTTCATTAGATTCTTCAAAGATTCAGGCTATAGTAGATTGGCCAACTCCCACCAATGTATCTGAAGTTCACAGTTTCATGGGCTTGGTGGGATATTATTGCAGGTTTGTTAAGAACTTCTCAAGAGTTGCATATCATATTACTTCTCTTCAAAGGAAATGGAAGAAGCATATTTGGATAGGTAAGTTTGAAGAATCTTTTCATAACCTCATGGATTTTTTGACTACTGCACCTATTCTAGCAATACCCGACCCAAAAAGTGATTTCATGGTGTGTACATATGCTTCTTTGGAAGGTCTTGGAGAAGTCCTTATGCAGGAAGGATGTGTGATTTCTTATCAATATTGAAAAATCAAGGATCACAAGTTGAACTATCCTAGACATGATCTTGAATTAGTAGTATTAGTTCATGCATTAGTCCGATGGAGGCATTTTTTTATTGGGATATTGATTTGAGCTTTATAGTGATCACCATAGTTTGTAGTATATCTTTACCTAGCCTAACATGAATGCTAGGTAGAGGCAATGGATGTAGTTTCTTTTTGAGTATGACTTTGAGATAAAGTACATATAGGGTAAGGAAAATATGGTAGCTTACACATTGAGTTGCATGAGGCATGAGATATCATCTTTGACTCTTGGTATATATTTGTGGAGTCATATACTCTAGGCACTTCATACAAATACTTGGTACATGGAAGTGAGTACTGAGATTGAGTTAGGGAGACCTTTGGAAGGTAGTTTTTTAGGTTATTTTTTAGATTCAGATAGTATTTTGCATTATATGAGCCAGATATATGTACCTCCATCTAATGATCTTCATACCTTGATTTTATTTGAGGCTCATCATGCACCTTACTCAGCACATCCAAGTGTCAAGAAGATGCATCCAGACCTTCGACAACTATATTACCAGTCTGGTATGATACATTATATTACTAATTTTGTGGAAAGATGTCTAGAGTGTTAGAGGGTTAAGGCATACCACTAGCATCCAACAAGGCTTTTGCATCCTAATATCATTCCATCATGGAAATGACATATCATCTCAATGGATTTCATCATAGGTTTTCCTATGACTATAAGAAATGATACATCATGGTCACTATTGACTAGTTGACCAAAGTGGCATACTTTTCTCCTATGAGAGCATCCTATACAACACCTTTAGTAGCTAGAGTATTTATGCAGGATATTGTGAGACTACATGATATTCCTCGCAAGATTATATCAGATAGGGATCTAGTATTCATTTTTTCATTTTGGACTTCTTTGCAGCGTGATCTTGGAGCATAGTTTAATTTAGTTTGGCATATCACCCTAAGACCGATGGTCAGATAAAGTGGGTTAATAAATTACTAGAGGATATGTTGAGGATGTATGTCATGGATAGATAGACTTACTAGGAGGACTATTTGTATTTGGTTGAGTTTGTCTACAACAATGGTTATAATAGCCTGATTGGTATTTTTCCTTTTTTGGGCTTTGTATGGTTGTCTTTTTCATACATCTTTGAGTTTGGATAGGCTAGAGAATCTTTTTTTGTTAGGTCCTAAGATACTTAAAGATATGGAGCAGCAGGTGGAGTGCATCCGTGAGCATGTGACCATAGCTTAGGATAGGCAAAATATATATGAAGACGCTCATAGAGTGGATAGGTAGTTTGCAGTTGGTGTTAAAATGTTTCTAAGAGTGCACCCATGGAAGAGTATGATCCATTATGGAAAGGGTTTGAAGTTGGCACCTAATTTTGTTGGCCCATTTTGAGATTCTTGAGAGGATAGGACTAGTTTCTTATCATCTTGTTTTTCTACCCAGCTTATCTCACATTCATGATGTTTTCCATGTTTCGGTACATAAATAGTATATTCTAGATGTTGCACATGTTCTTGAATAGAATTAATTACATGTAGAGGATTGGAATATGGCTTTGGATCCCATTTTCATACTTCAATAGTGATATTTTACCCTCAGGGATCACACCATCAAGCAGATAAGGGTCCAATGGGACCCTACTGATGAGTCATCAATGACTTGGGAGGACACAATGAGATTACAAGATTTATATCCCTATTTGTTTGTAGGCTTCCAAGAGTAAGCCTAATTTTAGGGGAGGTGGATTTAGTGCCCACCCATAGTTTTATTTTTTAGTTTTATATTGCCAAACTCTTTCAAGATACTTTCATGTGTGCATTGATTATTTTAGCTTTTTCATGAGGTTTTCAGATGTATGGCATTACATGGTGATTTGATATTAGATAGTTATAAGATATCATATGTTTGTAGTTAGATGATGTTAGTTGCTTTGATGATGATTGTTTATATGTTTAAAATGTTGTATATATTCATGATTTTACTTACCCCATACTTTCATGTGTATGGCTATCATGTATGTTTTACATTTTTGTTTGACATGTTTGATGTGGTTGAGGAATAGAGTCGTAGTTACCCGCTTGTGGGATCCAGACGATGTCCTAATCCTCTCCATCGCAAGTTGTACATATATATGGATGTACATGCTCTTATTTTATGTAAGTTTTCAAGTACCAAGCATCAACTTCCCTGAATTATTAGGATGAGTGTGCCCTATCACAATGTCTCAATGGTAAGAGAGGGGAGATAACATTCAGGTCTAAATCCCAACCTAAGACATTTTATTGTTCTAAAATAGTGGATGAGTTTAAGATATTTTACTATTCTAAATTCGTCTAGGTGACGTGAATTCATAAGCCTTTCCCTTGAGCATGATTATCATTTTATTAGGTTATGTTGATTTTTTTTAATCTTTGGCTGGTTGGTGTATTTTTTGTGAAATGGTTAAATGTTATACTAAGATTAATTATGTGGTTTAAATAATTAAATCTTATTGTGAGTGTGAAAAGTGGTTTCTAAACTACACTACACTTCAATGAGTCATTATATGATTGGTCTAAACAATGAAAGTATATTAATTTAAAAACTGAAATCAACCAAAGCGACTCATTTCCTTCTAGTAGACATGAGTATGAGTTTTTCTCTCAGGTCATTGCAAAACCCAATGACTATAGATGCAATCTAAATAAATGATTTAAAACTAACATACAAATGCAATATTCATCCAATTAGCTAAGATTAATCCAAATTAAGAAGAATGAAGTGTTCCTAGATTTGATAAATACAACAAAGATGTAATCAAAACAAACTAATTATGTAATTAATCCAACTAACAATAATTCAAATGCATAAACAAATAAGAAAATTGATAGCATTACACTACTTAAAAAAAGATTCGATGATCTTGTGAGAATGGAGGCCTAGTTATATAGGAATCCTCTTGAAAATGAATAGACAAGATTGATCAAAGATGAATGATTGAGATTTTCTCCAGACTAGCACAATCCATGTGCAATTGATTTGATTGGTTGAGAGAATTAGTTATCTGAACTAGTTTGATCGGTTGTTTCAGAAACTTCTAAGGTTGAACTAAAGTTGCTAAATTGACATATGAGTTAATAGAGGTGTTACCCTAGTTAACTAGATTATTTCCAAAATCATTTTCAGTTGACTAAATGATGATTCCATAAATGCATTTTTAGAATAATTAATTGATTTAATGCATTTTCCTCCAAATTGTGATGACATAATTAATTTAATTCATTTTTGTTATTAATTGAAAATTCTTATTTATTTAATCAACATCCTAAGATATTAATTAAATAAATAGTATAAGGTTGATTTAATTGTCAACAATATTAGGATCTAGGAATTAACTAACCAAATAGGATCAAGTGTGATAATTGAACGAGACCTAAAGTATAGGTCAAATCAGATTGATGAGTTGAATTGCCTTAGGTTAGGACTTCAAAGATTGGATCAAAATTAGGGCTTTCTTGATGAACAATCAAGATTAGGGGCTTATGGTTTTGATGACCATTTTTAGGTGATTACATTTGCCCCTCTTTGAATTAGTGTGAGATCAGCACATTGATCCAAATAAAAGTTAGTGTTGAGACTAAGAATAGTTTGATGTGAAGTGATGAAACTCCTCTCAAGTCGATTGATTCAAAGATATCAATTCTGAACTTGATTGAATGAAGATTGATAGGAAAACCAGAATGTTCAACCTTATGTATACGATGAAACTGAACACCTATCTAATTTGATGATGACAACTAACCAATTTGATGTGAAGTGATGAAATTGATTAATGTCAAAAAAGATTCTTATACCATTTGGTTTGAATAAATAACCGGTTTGATGTGAAGCAATGAAACTGATTATCATTAAGAGATCTATAGTGAAATTGACTTGATTTGATGTGATGAATCCAATTTGATTGATGAGGCCAATATCAGTTTTATGTGAAGTGATGAAACTGATATGCCCCTAGAGATTATTTTATGATGAAGAATATCAACTTGATGTGATGTGATGAAGGTGAGATGCCCCTTGCGATGAGGTCTTGTTTGATCTGATGATTTGATTGTTTGATTAAAAATTCTCAATGTTTGATGATGTGATCACTAAATTGTTGATGTCATGATCATGCCCCCTTAGGAGTGAAATCAAAATATGGCTAGGTGCCCCAGTTATCTAGAGTAATTTGGATTTGATAAAACGATGTTGGAAGAGACATATTTTATTTTGATGATATTGTAAGTGGGTAGGCCACATTCTCTACTTAGTTTAGGTCTTGTTGACCAAATTTAACCAAAATTTGGATAACCAAGATTTTGGCACTTTGATTTCTTGAGGAGAAAATATCTTATTGGGTTGGAGGATAGAGGATTGATTGTGAGAGCAGTCAACTATGATTAGAGCAAAAAAGTCAAACTACAATTTTGATAGACAAAATAATCTTAGATATTGATTTTGATCCCGAAAAAAGAATTAGGATGGTCAAATTAGCTAGGGGTTTGATTTTCATGTCAATCAAAGAAAGTTTAAAATTAGGTCAAAAACCTATATAAGGGCCAAAAGGGTCTTTTTCATTTCATTTTCACTCCTCCAACTTTGAAAACTCATAATCTTCTTTGAGAAAAAATGGTGATTCCAGTAGAAACTCATCGATGCAAGAAGAAAATGGTCCACAACCGACCAAGGAACTATTGACTAGCGGTAAATTATCCAAATTCCTCTCTTGTCAAGCATTCTTTTGTCAATTTTTAGCAAATTTTTATATTTTTTTTGCTAATAGTTGCAATTGCTCATACTAACTTATATAGGGGCTCGTACAAGTAACTACATCCAAATATTTAATCATATTAGGTCATTAGAATTCTCATACTAGAATCACCCTTGTCTCGTATGAGGTAAATAGAATAGTGCCCATATAATTGTACCTTTATGTGAATTTGTTTGTACTAGAGAGTTTACTTGTACTAGTAGGTAAGAATAATCATATGAGAAACTGGTGAGATGTTTTTGCTCATACTAAAAACAATGAGCATTTTTAAGGCCCAGAAAGTCCAAATTTTATCTTTTTATTTATTTATTGAAGTTGAATAGCATTTTCTTTAGCTTCTAGATATACTATTCTAACTTGTTACTGATGATCACTTATTCATTTCTTGCAGGAGGTGCTCCCAGATGTGCAGTTCTAGATCATGTATCCATTGAACATGAGACTGATTCCATGCTTGTTTGAGGATGAGTTGATGATTCTTGCAGAGTGTGGGTTTGGTTAGCTAGGTGACATTCCTGATATCTGTGTGAACCATGGACTGTTGACTTCTTTGGTTGAGAGATCCCATAGTGAGCACAATATGCTCTACTTGTTGAATAGAGAGATAACAGTGACCCCAAAGGATATATATCATATCCTTCATGTTCCCTTTTGTGGTCCTTTGGTAGAGTATGATTCCTCACAGCGTCCTCGTATGTTAGTTGTCTGTAGAGTATTTTAGGATGGTGATATCTTATAGAGATGGGTGGGATGGGAAACTATGATGTCCAGCTATGGGTAGTATTCTTCCCTAGCATGTGTCATGGTAGGGTTTATAGTTTTTTGTATCATGTCTGATAGATGATAATAGGGTTTCTAGTGTGGGTGGGGGGTAGTTCTGGAGAATTTGTTGGCTCATCCAGCAAAGCTAGGGTAAGGTTCTTGTCTATTAGATCATATGTACCATGAGCTCCATGAGGTTGTGTTCTGGGGTATGAGGACCTTAGTTATTGGGGTTTGATATGATAGATCTAGGTGTGGGAGAACCTCCCTTTCTGCTGGCCAGTGTGTGATGATACTAGGACATTAGAGCAACCATTTATTTATAGATATACAGGTTATGTTGTTCAGCCCCACTTGGGGAAGACTGCCTACTAGAGATGGTAGCTAGATGATATGATAGTGGTCACTAGGTGACCATACTTAGGGATAGAGGAGTGAGGAGATTGGAGGTCTCAACAGAGAGATATGTTTGTGACCCACCCTCTAATTGGTCATACTTCTACTATCTTAGAGTGATTTGTGGTATCTCAAGTGTTGTGGAAATATGGGAAACCTCGGGTTATTTCACTAGAGTTTACAACATATACTAGGTATGCATATGAGGTACAGGAAGAATGGGGTCCAAGAATGGTAGCAAAAAACACTCTACAAGATTTGACTATTGTCAGGAGAGCCAGATGGGATTATTTAGAAGCAATTCCAGATGTTGGGGTGACTCCTAAGTATCAGGAGTATTTTTCTTGTCACCCTTTTGCATAGTTCACTGATTTGATAGCTCTCATACCACATATTGATGATGAGGGTGACACTCCTCCTCCACCTCCACCACCATAGGGTAGGAGAGATACAGGGTCACAACCGACTGGCAGAGATGTAGGAGCTAGATCTAGCAGGGCAATTCCAGTACAATAGAGGAGAGGTACTCTAGGGGCATTTGGTTCAACAAATGTTGGGCCTAGTGGGATAGAAGAGACTCATGTAGGGAAGGGAAAGATAGAGCAACCTCTAGGTGTAGCTCGACGGGTGAGATAGAGGACTAAGGAGGATGTAGGGGTAGGAGAGGTAGCCATGGGTGGTGAGTGAGAGGATCCATGGTAGAGGAAACCATAGGATATCATCTGGTCCCTACAAGAGTGTGTGTGTGTGGCCTACAGATTGAGATTGCCATTTCTCAGGCTAGGCTTACATAGAAAGATCAAAGGATAGATGAGCTCATAGTTGAGTGAGATCACTTTTAGTGGATGGCCACACATCAGACCAGCTGAGAAGCATATTATGTTGTGGCTTATAGTGTAGTTGTTCCAGTGGCTCAACAGGCGACTCCTTTCTCTCAATATGCAACTAGATTAGAGGGTGCACATATACCATAGGATGATGAGGTTGTTCCTCCTCCACCAATGCCTCCATAAGATCCAAATGACATTGAGGATATTGAAAAGAGTTAGCTTATGTGATATAATATTTTATTGATCCATTTTGTACCCCATTTTTGGCATTATATGAAATGGATTTCTCTGATCATAGTTATATATTTTTTATGTATCCCATATTGACATGTGATGATATATATAGAGATATTTGATTGGATCTCATTGTACGCATATATCACTCTTTGTTATGAGATGTATTTATTTCTTTATGATGCTATATGGATGTGTTAGAATAAATAAGAGGGGGGTGAATTAGTTATTCACATTCCCAATCACAAAATGTATATCCCAAAATAATTTACTAAAACTTCTGCAGCTCGGTAACATAAAATAGTATTCTGTTTGTGCTTTTACCGATTACTAGTTAATAATATATAGTGATTACCGATCAAATCCAATATGCAACATGTAAAGTATGACAAAAAAGAAACATCACAGTCAACACATAACACAAGCGATTTAACGTTGAAACCCTGTAAAGGGAAAAACCACCTGGGATCGGCAACCCAAAAATTGTTCACTCTTCTAAAGTGAGGTCGGTGAAGACCCAACCCTTTTAAAGGTTGCAAACACACTATGAGGTGTGACCTTGTTAGAGGATTTTAGACCAACCATTATCGTCCAACCAACATTCACTATGGGGTTGACAGGATAACAAATGTACACTCTATGAATGACATTACAAGACTTTCTAGTCCACTCTGTTAAGAGATTTATCTGTTTACAATGGTTAAAATGTAACAGTAGGTGATATGATTACAACACAACTTCAATTGCAGATTATCAGATCTATGTTAAGCTCATTCAAATCCTCTGATCAATATATCAATTCTGTTTCAATCAATATTTAGTAACTTACTATCTCTCGGTTATAGCTTTCTGACATTGGGTAATCTCTGCAGTTCAGTTCTCCTTAACCAGTCTGATCTAGCATGCATGAAGCTTGTTCACATGATATCTCTACAATCTCCTTCTCCCAACATGATTTCATCATGAAATCCTAGTCTCTTAAATAGACAAGTAAATCATTTTAATTCCATCCATCAGATTTTGCCGCTTAATCTCCTTTGTTGATTTTTCTGCTTAAACCTTCCTTGGTTGATGTGTCAGTAACACATTTTATTACAATCCCTTAGATCTTCTTCGAATTATGTTAGCCGCTGATCTTTGTAACAAACATTATCTTCAAATCTGATTATGGAGTACTTTATAGCTCATCAACTTCCATCGGCTAAACTAGTCATTTAGTTCTTTTCGTCTGCTCGGTTAACAAAGAAATGTGTCGGTGAACACAAGCTCGGTTTATACTATGCTCGGTATACACTACACTACATTGGTGTATACTGAAATGCTTCTTTAACCGACCACACTACTTTGTGTATTTGTCTCTATCCTTCATCATAGATGAATGCAACATAATCAAGTCAATAACATAAGGTCATAAACCCATTCATAAGTTACCCAATGTATTCCTTATCCTTATCTATCATATCCATCTTCCTCATGTAGATATATCTGTTCTTCATCTCTTTTCTTCTTCTTTCTACAGATGTTTGGTTATAGTAACTTACAAGATAAGTACTGTCAAAACTAGTTGACATCAATGACAACATATTACTGATTTAATCATCTTACATATCTAATCAACAACTCAGTGATCTTAAATCATAGATCTTCAAGTCATAAAATTTATTCAAATCAATTTTAGTTCATCAGGATGCACTTTCTATTGATTTTTATATGATGTTTAAGTAGATGTATGTATGAATACAAATGTTTATGTAATGTTGGTGCCATGGATATGTAAATGAATATGTAGTAGATTTAAATGTATTATGGATCTTAAATGGATATACAATTATGTTTTATGTATGCAATGGTTTGTAAATGGATTTATGAGATACACTTATATATGAAATGGTTTCTAACATCTTGTGAATGAAATATTCTTGTTGATACACATGTACTTGATCATATCTCTGATGACATAGTTGACCACTTGATGAGAGGATGATGATTAGTTCAAATGTAGGCCTCACCTTCCACATAGGAGATAATGTTGTGAAGTAGTGATATTGTCCAAATGCAAAATGCAAAACTAACATGAATGGACCCTAGGACAAAGTCATTAGATTTTAATTTGAGATTTTTCATCATTGAGCATTGTGCAACATCGTAGCCAATAAAATTCTCATTGGTGCCACTGTGACCATGAGAATATGAATATAGCCTATATTGGATAAATGTGGGAAAAAAATGCAAGCATCAGGGCATAAAAGCTGAGATGACCTAAGCATCATTTCTAGTTGATTTGGCAAGTAACCATAAGCATCAAGGCATAAGAGGCTAGGATGACCTGAATGGTTCTTGAGTAAACAAAAAAATAACAAACAAGGAGATAGCTCCAACCTCACCTTAGTGTCCATATAAAACAAGTCAAGGTATATGCGGTCTTACAATTAAGATGGAGGCTCTTATCACAAACTCCCAATTTATTAGATAGTTTAGGACCATGGAAACCACACCGATAAGAAGAAGTCAAAGGAAAATCATTATGCCCCTATTCTATGTTCCCCTATTCATTTAGACATCACCACATTGCATAGAAAGGGATAGTCATTAAATCAAATGATAAAAAATAGAATACCAAGAAAATTCACAACCTTTATTTCTTCTCTATTTGTTTAGACATTGTCAATTTGCAATAGAGATGTGATGAGCATGAATTCATAAATCTTTTGGGTGTTGTTTGTGTTTTGTGTTCTAGCTTGTTGAAGTGTATAGTGTTAAGAAAAACTTGCTTGATCTGTCGTTCATTTTTTTGGATGGATGATTTATCTGACAACTGTTGAGAAACACTATTTGGTGATGTTTTCACATTGTGGGGTGCTGAGAATGGTGTGTTAGTGATGAACCTTTTTAGTGGATTTTGGAAAATTGACTCTGAGTTTCTTTGGATGGTTATCTGATTGATCATCATTGTGATAGGAAACCTGCCCCCTAGTAAGACTTGAATGTCCTAGGATGAAAATAAAGACCGATTCCAATCCATGGAAGAGTTGTGTGAAACAAATATTTTATCACAAAAGTGACTAAAAGCTATGCACAAATTGAAGCAAATCTAGGATTCCAAGAATCATGTTGATAGATGGAGCACTTGAGTACAAGAGATGCCTATTTACCAGGTTTTCACTAAGGCACTTTTTTCACTTTTCAATTTTTTTTCTCTTTTTCATTTTTTTTGTATTTTTTGTCTTTTTTCTTTTTTTGGTTGATGCATCAAGGCACCTGTTTCTAGGTTTTCACCTAGATGAACATTTTTTCAGGACTTTTTCCAATTTTAATGATTTTTTTAGGACAATATAGATATGCACAAGCTGTTGGATATCGAGAATGCTCAAACTTAGAACATTTTTAGGTGGAGCATGTTGATGGGATCTCAGAGCTATTCTCCTTCTGGTGTAGAGATTCGATAGGTGCTAGAGCCAAATGTTATAGTGATGATGTATGGACCTAACTAGTTAGATTAAAACTTCCCCTTTTATTCTCAATGTGACTGGTTGTGTGGATTTTCTCTTAATACTAGGTCGGCGTGTTGAAAACATAGTTGATATCTGTAGGAATAATGACTTCAATGCTGTTGAAAGGGAACTTGATGCACTAGTGATACGTAGATGGGACATCTTTCATCTCATGGATCCATGGTCTCCCCAAAAAGATTTTGTATGTGAGTGGGAGATCTAGTACCTGGCATATGACATCTCTTTCAATAGGTCCCACTCTGATAGGTATACATACGAGACCTTTGGAAGATCTCTCTTGTTCATCATAGGATTTTATTGTGATCTTCTTCTTTGGATCAAAGGAAGATTCTAAAAATCCAAACTGTTCAATCAATTTATAGGTACAAATTTTCAACCTTGGGCATCCATCTATCAAAACTCATTTGAACTGACGCGTGTGGATCATAACTTCAATGTGCAAGGGATGATTATGTGGGTGACTCAAAGAATTATCATCTTCTTTCAAAAATGACAATTTGTGGGGTGAGGTCAAATGACCCACCATGGATTGGAACTGATCTAAGTCCAAGTCCTTAAGGACATTGGTAGTTGACAAGGCTTTATCTAGGATCTCTCTATGAGCTAGAGAGATTTTGAGCAATTCAAAGATTGATATTTGAGCATTCATCTTTTGTAGTTTCTCGACAATGTTGTAGTCATCAACATGTGATGAAACCAGATGTTTGGAATTTGATGACTTATACATGGTTGTAGTTGGTTGTTTTTTTGATGTGGAGGGTTTCAATGATGTTGGTTTATTTTCAGAGTTGGAAGGTCTGAATCCTCCTAGGGTGACCTTTTATTGTACTCGGGTCACAGTGTTAGAAGCTCTAGACTCTCTTTGTTCTTTCTTGATGATAATGACATTACACTACTAAGAAGGGACTACCTCAAGCATATGAATGACATTTTTATCATTGGTGCCATACATGTGATTAATTTGGGCACCATCATTTGGTTTGGAACTTTCCCCTTTTCATACTTGGGTAAGGGGTCTTTAAATACCTTGTGATCGGTATTTGTGGTGTGATTGTCAACTACAAACACCTTGTTGTCAATGAGATCTTGGATCTCATGCTTGAGTCGCATGCAATTCTCAGTTTTATGTCCCTTATTTCTATGAAAATCATAGTAGTCATTATCATTCCACCATTTTGGTTTTACTTTAGGTTCATATGGTCTAGAATTATCTGTCAATGTGATCAGTTGATTTTCTAGAAGAGTTTTGCGCACTGATTCATATCACTAACCTAGAGGAGTGAAGTTACGCTTACATTTGACCCAGGGTTTCTCTTTTACAAGATTACATGTCCCTTTTGAAGGGGCCTTAGTGGTAGTCTTAATAGCTTTTAGGGTCATTGTACCACTTGTCAGGTTGAAAACTACTGGTTTTGATTAGGGAGAAACATGGTCAACCACCCCCTCATTTACCACATTTTAATTCTTGTTCTTGTCTTTGGAACTAGAATTATATTTTCTTTCCTTGTAAAGGGTGATTTCACCCTTTCTAACAAGTACATGTTCTAGTTTTAGTGCATTCTTCACCAACTTGTCAAAGTTATATGGGTCTTGCAATTGGATGGGGAAACTCAACTTAGGGATGAACACACTAGTGAATATATCTATCTTTCCATATTCAGGTATGAGGCATGGATATTGAGAAAAAACTTTCCTCCATCTCTAGAGAAATGTCAGGAAAGGATCTCCTATTTGTTTCTTGGTATTACAAAAATCAGTCACTATCACATGATGCTAGATGTTGTAAGAATAGTGTTGCAAAAATTGCTTGATTAGTTTGTCAAAAGTTTTGATTCCAGTGGGTGACTTTGAAAACCACTCAATAGCCTAACCACCTAGACTCCAGGGAAAGAGATGCATGAGATATATTTTTTCATGCATAAACTCCATACACTGGGGATATAATTATCAAATGTGATCTTGTGGATCAAAATTTCCAAGGTACTTGTCAAATTTCAGGATCTCAACTCCATGTGGGAATGGAGGAAAATACAAGTCCTTATAAAAAAGAAATGGACAAATGGAGTCTATGGAATATTTCACAGTTGACGTCTCTTGTTTCTTCTTCACCTCTTGCAACTTTTTTTGCAAGGCTTGTAATTTCTTGGTTACCAAGGTGAAAGGAGTTTCTTCCTCTTTACCAATGACATCTTCAATTTTGTATTGAGGAGGAAGTTGTGCTCCTTGTTTCTCTAACTTGATAAATAATTTCTCTTTCTCCTGAGACATAATGGTTTTCATCATTTTAAGGAAATCTTTGTTAGCTTTACATCTAGCGATACTAGCCTCATTGGGCCTAGATTCACTTGAGGAATCCTCTCTATCTGTAGCATGGACACTAACACTATGATGTGTATGCCTAAAATCCTCATGCCCTTTTCCTTTTTTAGACATTTATGGGTCAATGGATTTGTCTTGATGATGGGTTGATCTCTTAAAAGTTTCTAGTTGTTTGATATAAAAAGGATTTTCCTCAAATGAAAGGGGTCTCTCCTCTCCTCCTAGAATTTTTTTGAAAGAGCTTCTAGTCTATATAGGCATAACTCAGCTGGTCATCAGATGGGTGTCAAGTCCAAGGTAGATGACGATGTGAAAAAAAATAACATCCAATCAAGAAGGAGATGTAGGGTGAAATTGTGGCTCAATTTAACTTGATATTTGGCCTTGTTTGGTGGTTTAGTTTACTCCTTATCAATTGTCAATTTGAGGTTGTAGACTAATAAAAGATATTGTGGTAGTTTGTTGAAGGGATGAAGGTATCAGGTGAAGTGGGGATGAAATGTAGATTATAGAAAAGGAAAATCTAAATTTAAGGATATTTATTCAACCTAATGTTATTTCTAAGTTTATTGTAACCACAAACTAATTAAGCCTTAAGAAATTAAAAATCAAATCTTACCAAAACTATAAATGAAATTACAAATCAAATTCCCAAGATTATAACCATGAATCTTATTTGTAAATGAAACCATAAGTCTATTCAATGAAACCACACATGTATTTATAACTAAAAGTGCAATCAAATTCACAAACACACAAATATGTTTATGTTTTTGCTTCAGATTCAATCCAGTTCCACAATCTATGCAAATGAAACCTTACTTAATTTATTCACACTCTTAATTATTAATACCTAAATGATATGCATCCAATGTCTTTGGGAGTTACATTATAAAATGGTTCTACTTTGAGAAAGAATAAATATTAACAGAGAAAATGAACTAGCGGCAGGAAGAAATTGTGTTGCGACATGAGAAGATGAAGTTGTGACAGTAGACAAGGATTTGGTGACATGAAGGAAATAGAAGCACAACACAAAAAGAGAATTTAGTGGAGAAATACAGAGAGGAAATCACAATAGAAAGGGAATGCTCTTACTTTTCTAGATAGAATAGATTCCTTAAACAATAGAAAAAGATGACTATAAGAATATTTTAAGTATATCCTAAAGTATTGAAAATAAATTACCACAGAAATTTCAAACTTATAAAACCTGAAAAAGAAATCTTAATAACTTATTCAATGAATTGATGAAACACACAAAATCCACAATTAATCTATTAAACACAAATGATCTCACTGAATGTTCCAAGAGGGGGCCCTTCCTCTAGTCAACCGTTGAGTTTTAAAATGAATAGATCACATAATTATGCTATAACAACCATTACTTCAGATTCAAAATGTTAAAAAGATAACAATTTATTTTGTCTGCAAAATAGATTGATAGTTTATTCTCTATCTATATATCCCTATTCTCTGATTAAATACAGATATATAGGCAACTAGAGTTAATCCTATTTGAGCATTAATGGATTGTCAATAGTATCAATTAGTTATTCAGTCGGTAAAGGAGATAAATTAGATAGTCGGTCAACCATATAAAGCCTACACACCGAGCACGACACAAGGCAGATCTCTAAGTTAACTGAAAAAGGGTTTGACCAAGTACACTCATCGAGTGACACACAATTATCGAGTATCGAGCATATTGATCATCAAGCATTCATATGAACCGAGCACTGGTTAATTACCAAGTGGAGAATGCAGTGATTATCGAGTAAGATAGGAAGAAACATAGTAATCTGAAATGGCACAAACATCTATGCAAACGGTTCACACTGATCAGAAAATATTTTACCGCATCGAGACATAATTAAATATGGATGTAATCATTAATTTGTTGATGATTCCTACATAATTTTAGATCTAGGTTATTTTTTTACACCATCGATCTTAGGTTTTCTAAGATATTTTAAACTCTAATTAGGTCAATTCAGTTTGATATAAAAGTTGTAAAGATGTCATTATGAACAAGTATCATGAAGGAGTAGCCACACTAAGGACATCAAGAGATCAGACAAAGGGTTTTTTACGAAAGGTTTGAAAGAAGCATTCAATTTTTTAGAACATACACAAGGCTACCGAGCAGAAAAAAAGGACACATACATTACTACAAGGTGATATCTATTTGATATATTACAGATCTGAATCAGATAATATAGAGTTTCTATTTACATATACTTTTACTATTACCTTTTAACCATTGTAGCAGATCTAAAATATCTTAACAGAGTGGACTTAACCGTTCTTATCTAAATCTCTTAACCAAGTACAAACATGTATTGTGTTATTAAAATCCTATAACAAGGTAGATCTAGTCAATCAAATTGTTACTCCTAACAAGGTAAGATCATAAGAAGTGATCACAATTTATAGTCTTAACCGACAGAATTTGTTACTGCAGTAGTGAAGATTTGTGGGTGTCATCCTTGCCACATTTTTTACCTTCTTACAAGGGTTTCTATGATACCAAAATATTTGTGTCATGAGTACAAATTTTCATGAATGATTTATTGTTTAGATTACATGAAAATTATATTTTTAGTTACTTGAATGAATTTTTTAGACAATGGATTTAGTTGGTTAAATTCTATCTACACTTGGAAAGTTTTCAGTCTTGAAAAGTTTTGAAGGTACTGATTCACCCCTCCCCTCTCAGTACTTATCTTTCCATAATCCCAACAATTGGTATCAGAGCTAGATTTCTTGTTAAGGAAATTTAATCACTGAAGAGGAAAGATCTAAGGATGGAAAGATATAGTTTGGATAAGACTATTGAGAATCAAAGGTTACAGATGAAAATATTTATTGAGAAATTCAAAGAAGCCAAAGAAGAAATGAAGAAGTTACTAGTCAAGAGGAAGGATATGGCAATTCGGTATAGTGAGATTGATTATCATGAAGATGAGATAGGTGATCCATTTGAGGTATCTGGATCTGGATCTAGTAGCATATCTGATGCATCTAAAGGAACCATATCAGATCTATTTGAAAAGGATCTACATCTTACTAAATAAGTGAAATCTCTATAGATCGGTCAAGAGACACAAATGGTTAGGATGATTAATGTCATGAACAATGCAAGGCAAGTAGAACAAGAAAGAAACTTGGCTATTGAAGATAGGAGGCAAATGACTGACAAGTTACAAGAGAAGGAATCTGAAATACTAAGACTCACCACGCATCACTTTAAAATATCTAATTAGATGGTTGTCATAAGCCAAGAAATCAACCAAGTTAACAATGAGCTTACAAGGAAACTAGAAGACATCGGTGAATTAAGAGAGGAAAATGAAAGATTGAAGAATGAGGTAAAATTGCAACAACATAATGAGATGATATGAAAGATAGGAGGCAAATGACTGACAAGTTACAAGAGAAGGAATCTGAAATACTGAGAATCACTGAGCATCACTTTAAAATATCTAATCAGATGGTTGTCATAAGTCAGGAAGTCAACCAAGTTAACAGTGAGCTTACAAGGAAACTAGAAGACATCGGTGAATTAAGAGAGGAAAATGAAAGATTGAAGAATGAGGTAAAACTGCAACAACAAGAACAACAAAATATGGATTGAAGGGGATTCCCTAAGTATTGTTAAGTGTTTGAAGAACACTTTGACCCCTTTGTGGTCCATAGCCAATGTTTTAAGTAAGGTGAAAAAAATTATTGACACCTTTGAAAAATGCATGATATCCCACATTTTCGGGGAGGCAAATTTAGTGGCTGACTGGGCTGCGAACGTGGCTTGTAAAAGCCATGTGGAAATTGAATGGAATGATGGTTCAGACATCCCCTATGTTGGATCATCATTAATTAGCAAGGAGAGGATGAGGAGTAAGCAACACATTTTGAATGAAGAGATCATTAATGAGTATTGAGTGCAAAAATCTGTGTGACTATCATGAAGGACAATGGCTTGATTTCAAGACAATTATTGGGGTCCTTTGGCATGAGTTGTGGGCTATGAATAACATTAATTTTGGTTATTACAGTTTGAAGGCAAAGTTGCAGAGAGAGGAAATTCATTTGAACTTCGGCTTTCTGTTATTTCACAAAGCCATGGGAGGTAAAAAGAGGAGATGCGAGCCAGCAGACTGTAGTGACTGGAAACAGAATAAGGAAATTTGGAAAATTATTAAAAATGGGGGTCTGGTGAAATTCTTGGAGAGATTACATGGAGGAAAAGTGGTGGTGACCAAAAATTTCATCAAACTTGGAACAAGGGAAGTGTTTTGGTGGGCATGCAAAACATGGAGGTGACTGAGGAGGTGGTTGCTGAAGTGACTAGCTTGATGACTGAGGGCATCAACTTCTACAGGGACAAGAAGATTTCAGACAAAGCCTTGGAGGATTTTGTGCCCACGAAGTAGGAGAGAGACCATATGGTTAAGGTGGACAATTCATACTTTAACCCTAAGTTCATTTCCAGGCCCTAGCACCTTGTTTTATTTGTTATCATAGGCTACATTACCCTTGATGGTAGATATACTAAAATCTACAACCACCATCTTACTCTTCTGAACCATTTTAGGCACAGGGTTAAGATTAATTTTCCTTTCTATTTACTAAGTTCTTTGAATGCTTCCCTCCTTCACTGGCAAAGGGATTTGAAGGGTGATCATGCTTTCCATGAAGGGCTCGTGGTTCTCATATTTGAGGTGTTGAAGTCGAAGGTGGAAAGATCTCAGCTTAATAGAAAATCCTTAGAGGACTATGATACTGATGGGAAGGAGTCAAAGGAGCCATTTATGGAGGAAACAAAAGATGAAGAGGCAGATTCTCAGGATTACCAGGAGGAAAGCCCTAAGGAGGAAAAAAAGAAAAGGAAGATGGAGGATTCTACTACTGACATGGAATTAAAGGAAGAAGAGAGCAGGGAGGAGAGTCCCAAGAAGCGGGGGAAGAAGAGACTGAAACCTACTAACAATCATACTAGAACTAAAACTGGGAAGAAGAAAGTGGTGAAGAGGGTCTTCATATCTTCTGATGAGGGTTCCTCTTCCCAAGGTAAGAATGATCAGGAAAACTATGTGGAAAACAACCCTGCTGGGGAGGAGGGTGGGGGTACTGGTAAGGATGTTTGGGTTGAGGAAAAAATCCTACAAGATGTTGCACAGGACATGACTAATATTGAGAAAGAAGGGTATGAGAAAGAAAAGGCCAACCTGGATAAGGAGAAGGAGGACATTCCTAAGGAGAACATGGAGGTAGAGAATAGGGGTCCTGAGATTAATGAGGGGAGGAATGAGGATTTCAAGAATTTAGGGTGTCTGGCTTTCTTGTCTACCCTTAGCATAATGAAGAATGACATCACTGTGATGAAGTCCAACATCCACCAATTGCAAAAAGAAATGGGGATTCTTAAAAGGATGAACTTGGGGGAGAAAACCTTGGGCCAAACTATTGATGAGCTCACTGACATTTTTGCCAGAGCTGAGGGTGTTGCTACCTTCAATGACAGACTTAATGCCATGGAGGAGAAAATCCAATGCAGTGATGTTTTAACCAGGAAAGTTGAGACTATGGAAAAGAGAATTGACAAGCTGGAGAAGACCATGGGGAATATTGCAGAACAAAGCTTTGCTGTCCTCAAGGCTTCAAATGAGCATGTGAAGATCCTGGTTGACAAGTTTGATAGTGGGAAAGGGAACCAAGAGATCATAGAGTCTAAAGAGGAACAGGGACCTAGTAAGCGCACGAGATCCAGGTCCAGGATGGTGGAAGATGGCAATAAGAATGACATGGAAGAGTTGAAGCTATTTGTTGCAAACATGCAGATTCTTGTGGACCAGGCTGCAGAACTGATGAAATGTGTTTAGACAGTAACTTGTTGTCTTGCTTTCCTTTTTTTGCTGTCCTTTGTCTTTTTGCTGGTCTTTGTGTTTATGGCCTTGTTTGTGTTGCTTTTTTTGGTGCTGATGCACTTGAACTATTGGAGCCTAATTGTCTTATCTTTATTCTCATTGTAAAAGGTTTCGGGTCCTTTCAAAACCTATTTTTATGTAATCAAAACATAATGAGATGATCAAGAAAGCTAAAAAAAGTACTAAAAGAATGGATGAATTTCTGATTAGTTAGAAAAGACTTGATAGCACAATTGGTTTAGGCTACACCGAGAAGGGAGAGTCATTAAGACAAGTTGAATAGAAGAATGCATATACTAATCCAAGGCCAAAGAAGCTATCATGTTCATTGTGGAAAACTGTCCACACATGAAATGTTTGCAGGAGTAAAGAAAAAGGTATTCCTAAATTCATTCCTAAGTTTAATGCTCATTGTTATAATTGTAATAAGTATGGACATCAGGCACATGAGTGCAAATCAAAGTTGAATAGGACACCTAAGAAACCCTATATGGAGAAACATTGTCGCACTTGCAACATGCATGGACACATATCACAAGAATACAAGACAAAAATGAAGCAAGTCTGGACACTGAAAGAATAGAAAAAAAAATATCAACTAAGAAGGCAAGGTAATGCATATACTTTGGTTAATTTCATAGCATGTGGAAGGTATGGACATATAGCAGCAAATTGCATGAGAAATAATTGGAGAGGAAGATCTTGTAATTGGACAAGTATTGGTATGGCATGTTTGGACTGTCACAAAGTTTTCCACTTAAGAAAGGATTGCAGAGACCGAGCACTAGAGACACATACAAATACAAATGGAAATACAATTGAAGAAATTATGAGGATAAGAAATCAAACATGGAGAAAAGCATCAAATGACAATGCTGGATCATGCACTGCAGTTGGTGACACCTCATCCATTGGATTAGGTGAAATCACCACCTCCACCTAAATAAAAAAGGTATGTATGGAACTAAATTTCAATTCAATTATATCTTACAAACAGTTCCTTATATCTAGTGAATGCAGACCCAAATCATCATGAAAGAAGATGCACTATGGGATTACATATTTAGAACTTAAACTGTGTATAGTTGGTAAAAGCATGACTGAGTAAATGTCTACTAGTCGGTAAATATTGGCAAGGTTAACCAAGTCATGGTATCAACCAAGTAATATCTAAGTGTTAACTGAGATAAGGTCTTTTAAAGTGTAAACCAAGCACAACTACATCTACCAAGTTGTGGTAGGTAAAGCATTCAATGCAAAAGTTTGAGAGGGAAATGAAATTTATGGTATAAATACACTATGGACTTAGTCATTTTTTTTTCACACAGCGATCACGAAGAACTAGAGCGATTTGAGAAGATTTGAACAAAGAATTCCCAAAGCTATCAGTAGAGATTTAAAGGATTCTTGAGCAAGTTCATCATGATCAAAAGTAAGTTCCACGTCCACTGAGTTATTTTACAGTATATTTGTGAAGCCCTAAATTTAAAAAATGATGGCATCCTCATCCAAGGTCATGAAATCCAAGTCTGGGAGTGATAAGAAGGTCAAACTAATTAAGTCTGCAACCTGTGATGAACCAAAATACAAGTTACACCCTGAGATTGCATCATAGATTGACCAAACTGACGTCTTTTCGAGTATTTTGCCTAGGGTTTTGTTGGTCCAAGATATTTGCACTTACATCCACTAAAATATTAGTGAAATAGGAGATTTTGAGCTTCAATCCACCTTCTAGGAGCTAAGCATGAATGGAAAGATTAAGGATGAGCATAAGCACTTGGAGGTGAAGGATTTAATGAATGCCCTATATTTCCTGAGAGAGTTCAAGACAGAGTGGACTAGGGTTGTTTTGAGCTGAGTGCATGAAGGGAAGCTATGGCTGGATGAACCAGTAAAAGTCACAAAGGACATTATTCATGCAATCACCGATTATCCTATTACTGATGAAGTGAAAGCCATTAGGAATGTACCGAGGACCAAAACTGAGAAGTTAACTGGAGTAGAATGGGATGGTAGAGGTACGAGAGTCAACACAATTGTTGATCTGGAGATAAGGTTCAAAGAATATGTAGTCAGTAATAAAATATTTCAATCAAGAAGACTGAACAATGTACTGTATGGAGCCGTGGACATAGCCTACAAGATTGTGAAGAAACGTTTCCAATATGACCTAGCCGAGCTATTACTGAAATAGTTGGATGAAAATATGAGAACCATAAGGATAGCTAAGTCAAATACTTGTAAGTTTGGTTCCCTACTGATTTGTATATTTTTCTTTTTGAAAAAATTCTTTCCCTCAGTCGGTAATATTGACTGGGATGTCGACTGACTGACCATTATGAAAATCGGTGAATTCACACAAGGTCTAGGACATAATTTTGTTAGTGTCATGGATGTTTACTTTGAACAATTTAAAGAAAGAATGCATCAAAGGAGAAAGATACTAGGTCAGCTGGTAGAAAAACATAAGGATGACATCTACTTCCTAGTGGACACCGACAACACATTGATCAAGGCAGTTGAACCAAGGACTGCTTGGTTACCCCCTATGGGCTATGAATTAGATATTGACCGAGCTTCCAAGTCAATACATGCATTATTGGCCAAGCCCAAAGATCCAAAGGAAACAAGGTTTGGTACCTATGAAGAGGCCAAAATAAGAATAAAGATGGATCTAGTCAGAGTGAAGGTAAGTAGGAAATCCAAGAAGATGATGGATACCTTGGTAAAATAGTTTGGTGATGAAGTAGAAGAAAATGAGACATTTGAAGCTAATTCGGTTGAAGAAGCAACCAAGGAACAATTATTAATTGGAAATAGTGAACATGATTAGGAGGAGACCGAGTCTAACAAGGATATTCAAACTACACTAGTCAAGGCCACAGGGAAGATAAAACAAGCAGAAGCATCGACAAGAGAAAGGACAAGGTCCTCAATAGTTGCTTCTCCACCCCTGAAGAAAGGAATAGTAAAAAATTTCAAGGCCAAGTTCCACCAAAACATATCAAAAGAAAAAGAGAGGTGCCCAAGTTACCTCCGAGAAACCTAAAAATAGGAGGAGATTAATTAGAGCTAAAGATGATGTTGATGAAGAAGATGATCAAGGTAAATTTAAAGTTGTTGTAAATAAAATTCAAATAGTACATGAGTTAGCAAATAGAATAAAGGAAACATGGAGTCTAACTCACCCTAAACTAAGTTGGTATGTATATATAACTATTGAGGATCAGGAAAAAGTTGAAGAAGTAATTATTCAAATGATGATTAAGTTCAAAAGGGTACCAATTACATTTTCTTGATATGTACCTAAATATTTATATGAGAAAGTGTCAGCAAGGTGGACATATGTCTTGCACACTCAAAAGAAAATGAGGGAGCACTCATTGATTTTGGCTATGCCTACTCTGTTGGTTCTCAATATTGAAGAGTTGATGAAACAATACTCTAAAAGGTTTCTAATGAAGGGTAGAACCCTTAGCATATTGGAAGGAAACCTTGAAGAAGTTGATGAAAATAGAAAGCTTCTATAGACCACAATTTTGAAAGCCCAAGAAAAAGTTGATCAACTGGCATTGTCTATAATTCTTGAGAAGAACACAAAGAAAGGTAAAGGAGTTCACTCAAATGATGCAGACTTAGCCACAAAGGAGCCAATTGACTTATCTGATACTGAGGTAGTAGATGACACCATTGCTATTGATTTTTACCTAGCTGGATATAGTGAACAATATAAACAGGATGCTCCTGTGAAGTTAGTAACACCAGGGAAAGATGATGTATTAATTGAGGACATCACAAATGGATATCCTAATGATATAAATAATGATGAAGATATTAACACTATTGCAGACACCGCCGAGGAGAATGTACCTAGTGAGGCAACAAAAAGTGCAATAATAGGTGATTTACCTATTTTGGTACAAGCATTTAAAATTGTAACATAGAAGGAACCCAAAGGCTTAACCCCTAAGCAACCAAAGGATATACCCAAGGGATAGGGTAGAACTAAGCATAAATCTTTAATGAGCCTAATAATACAGAGGCATAAACACAAGCACCAGAAGAGAATAAACTAGTAGAATCAACTACGGTAGACACCACAACTGATGCCCAAGGACAAGCCACCAACACACCAGTCACCAGGCAAGCAAAGGAAGAAAGTGTGTCTACCGAGATAGAAAAGTCAAATCTAGAGACTAAAGCTCTAGTTCCTTACACCAAATCACCTACACCAAAGAAGAAGAAGAAAAATAAACATGGTAAGGGTCATATCACACTTGATGAAGTTATTGAGATACCTGAATGTAACTGTAGGACATTAGACCCCGACGCATTGAGAAGATATGGTGAATTGTGCACAAGGAAGGCTGCACAAGAGAAAATGAAAAACAAGAATAAAAGTAAACAAATTTTGGAGGAAGTTAGAGATATTCTAATGAAAGTAGTTCCTGACATCCATGTTGATGAGGAAAATATCATCATTGATCAACTTGCAACTCTAACTAGTCACATAAATGCCCCCAATGTAGATGCTAAGAAAACACTAGAAGAACAAGCAGAAGCAAAAATATAGTTGAAATTAGCAGAGAAAATAAGCCAAGAAGTGGCAATAAATAAGGTTAAGTTCTTAGAGGTTGCTACTGAGCTTGAAACCATCATTCAATAGATAATTCAAATTTTGTACAAGTTATGCACTATGGACCAATTCACTACCAAGATTAGCGAAAAGCTCAATAAACTTGATGAATAAATAAAGGTCAGTGCCAATAATTCTTTAATTGAGCCAAATGCTTTTCATAAGCACATTTCAAAGGTTTAAGAACTTCAGCGGTTGAGAATTGATTTGAGGAAGAAAGAAACTATAATAGGTGATCAAATCATCAAGCTTCAGGCTAAGCTGCTTCCCCATCTTAAGATCATGGAGCAACATGTAAATAAGGAAAAAGATTTAGTTGCCACCCCAAAAATTTCTGTACTGGAAAACATTTTTGACATGCATGCACAAGTCGGTTTAGAGCACATTGCTCTTGAGAACCTGAAAGAGGAATGGGAAAACCTCTTGGATTCACTCAAGAAAACCCATCAACATATTTTTGATAAGTTGTAAGCACATTATTTTTGTTTGGCATTAATTTCAAAAAGGGGAAAAGTATATGTATATATATGCCAGTGTGTACTTCACACCGAGAGCATGCACAAAGGGGGAGTTAGTATATATTTGGAGTTAGTGAGTTAATGAGTTAGTGAGTTAGTATATGTTTTTGGAGTTTATATATATTTTGTTTTGGCAGTCGGTACATATACATAAGGTTTTGATACTAATGCCAAAGGGGGAGAATGTTAAACCTATTTGAGCATTAATAGATTATCATTAGTATCAATCTATTATTCAGTTGGTAAAGGAGATAAATAGGATAGTCGGTCAACCATATAAAGCCTACACACCAAGAAAGACACAAGGCATATCTCTAAGTTAACCAAACAATGGTTTGACCAAGTACACTCACTAAGCGATAGATAATTATCAAGTACTGAGTATGCTGATCATTGAGCATTCATAGGAACCGAGCACCAGTTAATTACTGAGTGGAGAATGCAGTGATTACCAAGTAAGATAGGAAATGACATAGTAATTTGAAATGGCACAAACATTTATGAAAACAATTCACACTGATCAAAAATTGGTTTACCAAGATTGAGATAGAATTAAATATGGATGTAATCATTAATTTTTTGATGATTCCTATGTAATGTTAGATCTAGGTTATTTTTTTACACCATTGATCTTATATTTTATAAGATATTGTAAACCCTAATTAGCTCAAGTCAGTTTTATATAAAAGTTGTAAAGATGTCAATATGAACAAGTATCATGAAGGAGTAGCCACACTAAGGACATCAGGAGATCAAACAAAGGGTTTTTGATAGAAGATTTGAAAGAAGCATTCATTTTTTCAGAATATACATAAGACTAGCAAGAAAAATAGGACACATACAACACTAAAAGGGGATATCTATTTGATATATTATAGATCTGAATCAGGCAAGATAGAGTTTCTATTTATAGATACTTTTAGTGTTTCCCTTTAACCATTATAGAAGATCTAAAATCTCTTAAGAGAGTGAACTTAACCATTCTTATCTAAATCTCTTAACCGAGTACACACATGTATTGTGTTGTTAAAATCCTATAACTAGGTAGATCTAGTCGATCTAATTGTTACTCCTAACAGGGTAAGATCATCAGAAGTGATCACAATTTGTAGCCTTAACCAACATACTTTATTACTGCAGTAGTGATTATTTGTGGGTGTCATCCCCACCATAGTTTTTACCTTCTTACAAGGGTTTCTACAATACCAAAATATATGTGTTATGAGTATGAATTTTCATGAATGATTTATTGTTTAGATTACATGAAAATTATATTTTCAATTACTTGAACAAATGTTTTAGACAATGGATTCAACTGGTTAAATGCTATCTACACTTGGAAAGTTTTTAGTCTTGAAAATTTTTGAAGGTACTGATTCACCCCTCCTCTCTCAGTACTTATCTTTCCATAATCTAAACAACTAGAAGTATTTTTACCCAATTAATGCTAATCATAGCAAACTAAGAATATAGTTTTGGTCATATGCCACACACCATATTCTATTTAAACAAAACAAACTAAAACCTTAGAACTAAACCAAATTCATTTAGTAGGAAAAAATCCAAATCATAAAAAATCCTACGCCATCCATATCTTTTAATCATCTTGACCTATGGCCTCCTTACAATAGTTTCCTGCAACAATTAACACAATTTATCATATTTGAAACCCATGACAAAAGGAAGAACATTCTTTCCAAATTAATAATAAATAAAACATTTTCTTGCATTCCTACTGATTAATTAGCGACTTAGGGACTAAGGATCTATGACAAATGAAAGATATATGGTGATGAAATAGGACATTTTGAACCCCCATTAGGAGATGCAAATGACTCATATCCGAGTCAAGGTTAAGAAACCTAGATGATAATGCACTCATGACTCAAAGAAGGACAACTGATAAGGATGATCGAAGATGATAGTGATAGGACTGATCAAAGGATTGGATCAACAAGATAGAACTCATGATAGTGTGAATTTGAATGACCAAAGATTAGGACTAATTACGACAAGCTCACAACCTTAGAGGTAAATTTTTGGAAGGTTTCAATGACTGTGTATCTAAAGAAAAACTAATGAGACTTTAACTATTTAGGCAAAAGTTTGGTAGGATTGTTGTTTCTCTTCTTGTTTTGTGTTTTTATTTTGAAGGTTTCAATGTCAAGTATTTCAAGGTACACAAACATAGCAATCACATCTGAAAAAGAAGCTCTTCCTAAGCCTTATAGTCAATTGGCTGAGTGAGAAAATACTTTCTCTTTGACTTAGGTACACACCCAAAAGCTAATCAAAATATGGCCACCACCAACCGTGCAATGTGTATAATGATGTCATATTATCCAACTCCAAATGCTAATGGGGCCATGATATGACGAGTGTCTTGGGGGAGTAACTATCTTCCTTGCAGTTGGATTATCCCAGTTTTAGAGATGAACCAAGTAGGCTGCTAATATATGGATTCTAGTAAGGGTCTCCATTAAAATACATTCTCTATGTCTGTGCAAGTGCAATTTAGGCCTATAGCCCCCAAAAGCACCTTTTCACCAATAGTCACATAAACATGATTTAGACCCTAAGGCCCTATTATGTGGTCAGGCAAGAGCCAAGTATAAGCTCAAATGAAATACAAATCTGAGGCTTTGGCCTCAAAGAATAAATTTCTTTAACTTGAGTTGGAGTGGTGTGGCTTACACCTCGTGCTCACATGGGTCATTATCCAAGGGTGAGTACTTTTTCCCACTTGGACAAGCCCATCTAAAGGAATGCAAAGAAAGAAAAAGAAGAGCTACAAGGGTCTGGATTTCTAATTTTCCCTCAAGGGGAAAAGAGCATAATCTCCTATCCTTTTCACTATTCCCAAACACACCAAACAATTGTTCTTTTTAAGATGTCTTGCATGTGAGGTTCTTAAGAAAACCATTAATGAAAATAGAATGTTTAGTTGTTTCCTTCATAGGCAACCTACACAAAAGCATCAGTAGTCTTTTTTTGCTTCTATCTTTGGCACGCATCCTACAAAAAATAAAGTCTAGGAAATGTCTTCACCAAAACATACTGCATAAACTTGTTAGGCTACCAAGAAAAACTATAGAAACAGAACATGGGACCAATTTGTTTGAATTAGCGAAAACCCATTTGCAAAAAAATAAATAGAGAACAATTTTGTTGTTTTCAATTACAAAACCTAGGCAAATTTTAGTATGAGAATCTATAGAGCCCAGTACGAGAATCCATACCTTCCCATACAAGTTTCAATCTTGACTCGTACTATCCTATGTCAATGCTCGTATAAGAAAATAGGGCCAGAGTACAGACAAATTATCAAGAATTTGCAAAAACAAAGTGCAGGTGTGAAGACAAAAATTGTTTTTTCTTCTCCACGGTGGGCACCAAAAATGTGAGTGTGAAAAGTGGTTTCTAAACTACACTACACTTCAATGAGTCATTAAATGATTGATCTAAACAATGAAAGTATATTAATCTAAAAATCAAAATCAACTAAAGCAAACCATTGCCTTCTAGTAGACACGAGTATGAGTTTTGCTCTTAGGTCATTGCAACACCCATTGACTATATACATAATCTAAATAATGGATTTAAAACTAACATGGAAATGCGATATTCATCCAATTAGCTAAGACTTAATCTATATTAAGCAAAATGAAGTGTTCCTAGATTTGATAAATGTAACAAAGATGTATTAAAAAAAACTAATTATGCAATTAATCTAACTAACAATAATTCAAATGCATAAACAAATAAGTAAATTAATAGTGTTACACTACATAAAAAAAGATTTTATGATCTTGTGAGAGTTGAGGTCTGGTTATATAGGAATCCTCTTAAAAATGAACGAATGAGATTGATCAAAGATCAATGATTGAGATTTGATCCAGACGAGCACAATCCATGTACAACTAATTTGATTGGTTGAGAGAATTAGTTATCTAAACTGGTTTGATCAGTTGTTTCAGAAACTTCTAAGGTTGAACTGAAGTTGCTAAATTGATAGATGAGTTAACAGAGGTGTTACCCCAGTTAACTGGATTGTTTCCAAAATCGTGTTCAGTTGACTGAATGATGACTCCATAAATGCATTTTTGGAATAATTAAATGATTTAATGCATTTTCCTCCAAATTGTGATGACATAATTAATTAATTCCTTTTTGTTATTAATTGACAATTCTTATTTATTTAATCAACATCCTAAGATGTTAATTAAATAAATAGTACAAGGTTGATTTAATTATCAACAATATTATGATCTAGGAATTAATTAACCAAATAGGATCAAGTGCGATAGTTGAATGGGACCTAGAGTATAGGTCAAATCAGATTGATGAGCTAAATTGCCTTAGGTTAGGACTTAGGAGATTTGATCAAAATTAGGGATTTCTTCATAAATAATAAAGATTAGGGGCTTATGGTTTTGATGACCATTTTTAGGTGATTATACTTATTAAATATAAAAAATTAAGTGTGAGGGTATTTAATTAATGAAAATTCAATAAATATGTTTATTAATTAAAAATACTTAATTAAAAGTCTAACTGTGAAATTTAAGGATTTAATTAAATATTAAATTCAAAATTTTCAATTTAAGATAAAATCTATTAATTGATAATGAATTATCAATTGGATAAATAATAATATATTAAAATAATATTCTTTTAGTTATAATTGATATATAATTAGTTGCGCAATCAATTAAAATAAAATTAAAAGAATAAAGTAATTTTTATTAGTTAAGTGAATTGATATAAACAAGAAATACTAAAAGTGCATTAAATTATTAATTAGAAAATTGAAAATCATGCAAAAGAGAGATTAATGTTAACAAACTATGTGGAGTTGAGTTGAGTTCTGGGTTTGCATGGTTGAGTTCGAGTTCTAGGCTCTTTTTCTTTATTTGGAGGATTTGGCCATTATTCTAGAGACACAGATTTGCAGGTTTTAGCTCTAAGGATTGAATCAAAAAAAAATTCTAAAAGCATTGGAATCTTCTTTCAGGGTTTTTATTGTTCTTCGTGGCTTCTGTCAACTGGTGGTTTGAGGTAGGGTTTGAAAACCTCATATAGTAAATTATTTTCAAAAAAAGTTTATTTTCTTTGTGTATGTTAGATCTGGTTGATATATATGTTTGAAATTCTTTGATTTTTGGTTCTTGTAAAGCTTTGAGATCTTGTTTTGTTAATATCTGGTATGTTAGGAAATACCATAGATTAATCTCATTTTGTATTTGTTAGGGTTTGAAAAAAATTGGTAGTAGAAAAACCTTAGGGTTTGTATCAAATCGAGTTATCTAAATAATTCTACTTCCTCCAGTAGAAATCAACTATTAGATTCTTGGTGAAAATACACACAGACACACACACACACACACACACACACACACACACACACACACAGACACACACACACACACACATACATACATATATATATATATATATATATATATATATATATATATATATATATATATATATATATATATATATATATATATATATATATATATCTATATATATATATATATATATATATATATATATATATATATATATATATATATATCTATCTATATATATATATATATATATATATATATATATATATATCTATATATATATATATATATATATATATATATATATATATATATATATATATATATATATATATATATAGATATATCTATATATATATATATATATATATATATATATATATATATATATATATATATATATATATATATATATAAAGGTTTTAAAAAAATATACATATAATTTTTTTTATAAAATATAATGTATTGAGGTGGGGATTTTATTTACCCCTATCCTGTAACAATTGGTTGCTACAACCACAACTTGTGTAGGTAGCTGTTTCCGTTAGCACTTGGGGGCTGCTACAACAATTACTGTTGTAGGTAGCCCTAGTTACTAAGACAGTTGCTGCCGTTAGCAACTAGGGGCTGCTACGACAGTTACTGTGATAGGCCGCCATGGGGAGGGTTGGGCCCCCCACTTTTTAAATATGATATATATATATATATATATATATATGATTGTAGATTAAGAGAAAATCTTTTATGTTATCCTTCTAGGATTGTTCCTAGAGGCAGGGTTAGGGAATTGTATTATGTTTGTTTGTCTTGCATACTTGTATGATATTCAATTTTGTTATAACCCAGCCCTATAGAAGCTCTTGATTTTGTTATGATGTATATGTGATGGAAGTTGGTCATGTGTGTTCATGTGATATTTTAGAACCCGATCCCTACCTTTATGATTGATAATGATCTATTAGATATTTTGATATTTATGAGCTTAGGGTAGGTTATCTAGGTGTTAGAGGGAAGTGGATTTCTTTGGAGGCACCAGAGCCCAGAAGTGGTGACGTGGGTATCCTTAGTAAGTCACTTAATAAGTGATAATATAATATATTAAATGGGGTTTTAAAATGATTAATAAGATAATAATTCCTTACCCATGCCTTGAGTGCTAGTATAGGCTAAGGATGTGGGAGTGGGAGAAGATGTTTGTCTATCTAGTAGTGACGGTGAGTTCTGACATGATTGGTCATCCTTGTCTACATGAGAGGATTTTAGGTTTCGCATATGTTCACACTTGGGAGTCAAAATCTAGTGAGATTATTCTAAGGGGCTGACATATGTGATGACACTTCCCTAATTTCATCTTAGGTTTCTTACGTGTGTTGGTTTCCTCTGCATTAGTATGTGTACCTTTGAGTTTTTAAGTTGTACCTTTGAGATAGGAAACTTATAGTATCCCTTTCTTAGTATTACCTAATGAGTGATTTTGGTATTGTTATCTGAGTGGGGTCTGATGTTATCTCCTCAGAATAGTGGGAGTGGAACCATAGGTTCCCATGAGGTCAGGAGGTAGTGATTCTCTTACCATTGGAGACTATGACATCCCTATACTAGTGTTGGATGATCCTTGTTGCAGTTACTTGTTATTCTTTCATCCTTGGAGATTTGTTCCTATTCTTTCTTTTATTTGTACTTTGTACTCAACTATATTTACATACCCTAAAACTTGTGTAGCGGATGTGGATTATCATGTATACCTTATGGTTCACATGTATCCATTTATTCTTTTATTAGATGATGTACTATGTAGAAGATTTATATGATTTTTGTACTTAATAGATTAAGTTGTATTTACATAATTCTACATCAAAGAAGCCTTGAGATTTGTAATCTATAATTGATATTGTGTATATGATTATTTATGGACTTTATGTTATTACTTCCTCTTTGTTATTCAATATTGGTTGTAAACTCTTAAGAAAAAACATATTCTACAAACTTAGTAAAAAAAATTAGGTTAGTCTCTCCTGGCTTCCCTGGCGGGGCATTACAAAATCATTAAAGTGCCTCAATCAAACTTTTAAAAACCCTATAGATGTTATACCAAATACAATAAGGAAACTATCTTATCAATAGGTAGAGAATTTGGTGAAGGAACTGCTAATTTCTTTTGGCTCAGAGTTATTTGATGAAATAAGGGATGACGAGTTAGAAAGACAAGAGTCTCAAGTTCAAAATAATGTTGGAAGCATGAATAATTTGATTATGATTCTTAAGGCCTTACATGATACTAATATGGATTTTGGATTAAATGAACTACCAGGAGAAGATAATTGGAACACAGATATCCAAGTGAATGATGTTGAAAAAAAAGGAACATCACAATTTCCCCACAAGGATGACTGGGATAGCCAAGGTAATGATGATGCAAATTTTGAGGATATTGAAAATGTTCCACTCATAGAGTCAGATCACAAGGCATGTGCAAATTCTTTTTCCATGAATGAACCTTTAGTTGAGAAGGTTGACTGTATCAACAAGGATTTCAACTTCTCTATGTTTCTATCAGTAACTCAAACAGCTCTTGCATCTCTTCCACATAAAAAAATTTGCCAAAACAAGGGGGGGGGGGGAATCAAAAGTACTAAAATGAAGGAAGAAATTATTGCAGGTTTACAATTAACCATTTAGGAGAAATTTTTATCTCTAGTTAAGAAGACGATAAGGAGAAAATCATGTTCTCCTCATAAAAAATGAAGATTCCATCTTGGAATGTTAGGGGCCTTAATGCCCCTAACAAGAGAAATCGAATTAGACAATTTCTTGATTCTTCACAAGCCAACATGATTTTATTACAAGAAATAAATCTTTCTATGAAAACTTTTTGTTTAGATGGAAAATGGCGTAAATGAATTTAGTAATGTATACTATGTGAGATGTGTTAATTAATTAATCATTTCCACACTAACATTAGAAATACAAGAGAAAGAGGTGCTTCTAGGCATAACTCTCAATATAACCTAAGTTAGATTAGAAAAACCCAAGAAGATGAGGGGATGCTAATGGTAAACCCAAATTATACTAAGGAAGTACACAAGAAAGTCCCCTTTCATGAAATATAATATTTGATTAAGGTTGTTTAAATACACTTATAAAATTGAACTAATTGATTTAGCAGGATAAGCAATAGTGATCTAGGTGCTAAACGTAAGAAATCAACCCAATTAAGATGTGAAAATTGATCTAAACTAAGATATGAAATAGATAATGAGGTACTCACCTTGAATTATGAAGAGGAATATTCTTTTTCTTCTATGAAAACTATTATTCTTGACCTGTAGCTAAATTTTTGGTTGCGGATCTACGATTATGGTTGAAAACCCAAAAAATATTGCAAATCTCAGGCTGTCGAGAACATGTCAACTATGTCACTATGTTCTAGAATAGGTCAACCAAGTCATTGTGTTCCCAAGGCACTTTACTAAAGTCCACCTAGATTTTTCTGGTAGATCTTTGTCTGCAACTTCCAGATCTGTACTTACAATTCTGAGATCCTTCTCCTACACACATAAAGCTAGGTTTTGGGGTTGGGGTAGATAAGGGCTTGCCTTGGTCAAGCCCTATATTGAGGAATCAACCTTGAATTGAAATGTAAATGTGTAAATGAAACAAGATAAAGTAAATATTCACCTTGCTTGAATAAACCCTTTCCAATAAGGAATTTGTTGTGTTTGTTTGTTTATCTTGAACTTGTAATGTAGGAAATCTCCACAAATGCTATGTATCTACCAAAATAACTTCATGGAGCCATGGATGTAAGTGTGCATCAAATGAAGAAGATGATGAATGTCTCCATGTAGATCTCCTTCCTTGATGGCCAACAATATGCTAGATCTTGAAGATGAAAGATGCCCACAAAGGGTCCTTGAATCTTTGAAGACTTGAATGCTTGAATGCTTGAATGTGAGATTTCTATCATGAATTATCCTCCTCCAAAATGAGGTGCCTAGGATTCCTTTTATACTAGTTTTTGGGTAGGAAAATAAAGTAAGCTGACAAAGTCACCAAATTTTGTAAATTAAATCCCCGAGACAACATTGGGCCCGAGGCTCACAACCCCTAGGGAATAGGTCAACATGGTCAACCTGTTCCCGGGATGGCCCATAGAGATCTAACTCTGAGGTCTCAAAAACTATGGGAAAAATAGGGTTGGATGGGAAAAAAGGGAATTGAGCATGAATCCATCCATGGTCCAAAAATTTGATAAAGGACATGAGCTAAAAGGTCTTAAATGAAGAGTGCATCCATTTTAAGATGGTACAATTAGCCCCCACTTTAGTGGGAGTATGAGTTACCTCATAGTCGCAAAAAAGTAGATCAAAAGTGAGAGATGATCTCATCATGATTAAGGAGACAAAGAAACCATCAAGCCCCCAATAGACTTGAGTATTAATCATATCCAAAATCATAATAAGAGAGATGTCATGAGGGAGAGAGAGAGAGAGAGAGAGAGAGAGAGAGAGAGAGAGAGAGAGAGAGAGAGAGATCACCTTTCCCAATAAGGTTTGTGTTCATTATTATGAACCACACCAAAGGGATAGGATTGAATAGTCTAGTAGGTTTGTGTGCTCAGTAGTCAATCCCGTGAACACAAAAGGGGTAGGATCAAATGGTCTAATAGGTTTGTGTACCTGATAGTTAACCCTACAAACTTTTCACCTTGTGGTAGCTTTACATCCCCATGATATAGTACTCCTATACTATGAGAATGGTTTTTTAATGTGCTAGGATAGGTTTATTGGTCTAGAAAATGTGTGTGGCATGTTAGTCAACCAATACAAGACATGTAGGAAGAGTAACTAGCCCTATAAAGTTGTGTTATGCTAGTGTACTTCTATATGTTATGCTTGAAAATAAGGGGACCATGTATTCCCCCCCTTAAGATGGAAAAATAGGTGCTTATTTTAGCATCGTAAGGAAGTGGTGAAGAGGGATAAATAAATTGCAACTCAAGATAGTATCCACAAGCAACACCCATTCCAAGCCAAAGAGGTCAGGATCCTATGAGGCCATAGAAGGGAAGAATGAAACAAGATACCATGCAAGAAGTGAAAAAGAAAATCCTTGTAAAGGATACACACTTTATGAGGCTCCAAGATAAATGACTTATCTACCGTGGAAACCCAATTGTAAGATTAGATGTCATTGTTGGTGCTAAAAAATGATGGACCATTTTTGGCCAATTGACAAGCACACACTAGTGCCTCTATAATTCTGGCTCGATCGAGCCAAGGCTGGTAGGCCTAAATTCACAAGTTCCCTATGCTGCACAAATGCATGTACAGACAAATGAAATTCCTTCTAAAGGGGTAAACAATCTTTGGAGGAAAATGATATAATCACTTGATAGTTGTGTTTTATGAAATCTAAACTAAAATTGAACTATCACTAAAACCTAATTGAGAATGCTTTTAAAGAAAGAAATCAGATTTATTTATAAACTACAAAGAAGAACCAAATAACAATTTTCAAATGAAATAAGATCAGTGCCTAATGAAAATTTGGGTTATAGAGTCAGATATTTCCAATTTTACGTATAATCAGAGATAGTTTTAAGAAAACTTACTTTTAGTAAAGCAAGACTATCATCCCACATGCTTCATCTTGATTCACAATTCAAATCAATTCACACAACTAATCCTATCAATTTTGACTCAAATTAAGAGACCGATAAGAACAATGGTAGGTTCATGGACCATACAATTGATATTCGAGTTGCATATATTAAATTTGAATTATAAAAAATTAGGGAATAGAACATAGTAGAACACCTTGATACACAGAGTATCTAAAAAACTAACTAAAAATAAATAACATATAACCTCAAATAAGCATGAAACAACTTATCTCATATGACATTTGAGAAATTTGCATATATGGTTCAAAATCTGTAGTTGCTGGAGTTTTTTCTCCCAATTGTGTCATTTTTTTTATTACAAATGACTCAGTATAAATATCCTATTCAAAGGTTTCCCATGAAAAAACACACCTTTTCACAAAAACCTAATCCTAAAACTAACCCTAAAATTTACAATATTAACCATATAAATGGTTTTGAGGAAAAATATTTCCCATATTACTTGAATAGGCTTTATCACATCTTCAGGTATTTTGCTCGGCAATCAACACATTTTTATAATATAAAACTCCTACACACACAAAATCGAATATTAGATAACTTTTAATAAATCTTAAATTTAGGTTTCATTATATTTAGCAATATTTTCCAATTTCTGAAAGATCCCTAAAAAATATTGATTTTAATAACAAAAAACATATCAACATAAATAATCAATAAAATCATGATATGATGCATATAAATATACTTGATAATATAAAAGTACCAATAAGGTTTAAACAATTAATCATAGGTACCCACTTTTAATTATCAAAACATATAAAAATCCTATTAGTTAAGATAAAACCTAAGATCCATAAATAGGAATATAATTTTATATTTTCTAAATTTAAAATTTTACTTTCAATTTCTAGATATGATGTATCTTTTCAAAATACCCTTTTCCAAATTTAAGATAATATTAATCTCATACAAATATATTCCTATAATCTAGGGTGCAAAAATTATAAATATTATAATTCATCCTAGAAAAAAGGGGAATACTTACCTTAAAGTGATATTTTAAAATAATTTACATAGGGTAAGTATTAATATTTTAGAAAGAGGATAAAAAACAACAACCCTAATATCAAGAAATTCATTCAAATGTGAAAAATAAAATATACTCTCACAACTTATTTCATGAAAATGCATTTAGATTTTTAGGGCAAAATAATTTTACGCTTTCTAAAATAAAGCCCTAATTATGCATCTCTATGAAATAAAAATAAAACATAATAATAAGAACATATATATTTAAGTCGCCTAGTTAATATTTGCAATAATGAAATAGGTGAAAAATACAAATAAGGTAAAATACAATCCATTATACCCTTTTACCCTAATAATTGAGTTTTAAAAATGCTATAGGGTAAAGTAAGAGATTATATTTAAGTATTTTGAAAACTTAAATTTATGCCACAGACATTAAAATAATTTCAAAACAAATAAACACTATAACATTTTCCAAAATGAATTACCTTATCAAGATATTTCACTTTAGTAATTTAATCTAAATCTATCCTTACTCTTCTACCCATATTCCCAAGGAAAATAATAGGACAATTGGTTAGGGTAGGATGGGTAGTTAGGATAAGAAAAAAGGGCGGGTCGAGAGGTCGAGTGTTCAACTCCCTCTCCCCAATCTTTTTTCTTGAAATTAATTTGATAAATAATGTATAAGAAAATAATATTCATATTGAAAATTAAAATTATTTTGATAAGATATACTCCCTGTGTGAAAATTTGTCTTGATTTTCTCACCTGCATACGAAAGCGTAAATAAATTAATTCCACTTCCAAAGCATCTTAAAGAATAACAATATACTAACTTGTTAGAGGGTAGAAGGGTAGGTAGGTAGGAAAAAGGGTTCACTTGAGAGGTTGTGTTCAACTCCCTCTCGCCACATTTTTTACTCAACAATCTTATTATTTTTTATTGGGGATGTGCATTCATGCCTGGATGCAGCGAGAGTCCAGTTATCTTTGGAAGAAGAAGGCCACTTGATTCGTAATGTCAATAAAAATTATTCAAAATCACTCACATTTATTTGAGGGTTAGATTGAGGACAAAAATAAAAGGAAAAAGTATTAATCTCATTAACGATATTCTTACTAAAATATTTTATAATAATATATTTCTCCTTTTAAGAAATTAAATAAATAAACCTTAAGAAAAATAATAATACTTTTACCTTTCAAAATATCAAAATAATGAGATAAAATCCTTACCTCAAGACTTACCTTTATTTGAAACGTATTACCTCTTTAAAATCTTCTCGATAAAACATGTTATACTGATCCCGATGGCATTAGGTTTAGGGTTTTGCTGGAAGAATGATATCATAAGTAATCTTTATAAATTTTCCAAAATGATCCCCTTCGAAGATATTTTACCATTTGGAAAATAGACCATGTATCAAAAATATTTCCTACACTCGTTACTCTTTGTAAATAATATCGATATGTAAACTATTATATTGCAAATTATAATGCAAAATATTATATTGGGTTATATTGAGTGAGAAAATACTTCCAGTTATAAAAATGATTTATCCCATACCACCATTTTTTATTTTTTATTTTTATCGCTCTAGCTGATTTCTTTTTAAATTTTACTCGTTGGTTGACTTGATAAATCTGTTTGTTCCCTGCCACAATGTTGTACAAAATTACAATTGCCTCCATAATTAATGTTACCTAGTTGTAACATCTTGTCCAGTATTTCTCATCTTTTATTCCCGTTGACAGTGCACCATGGTACTCTCTTACAAAATTTGGAATCATAAACAAAGCATCTCATCTGTTTGAAAAAATTGCCCTCAAAGTGATATCTTCTAGTGGAATTCAATGTTTGCAGGATATACACAAACTGATTCTTATTACATCCACAAGTAATCACTGTGTCTTTTGATACAACTCTTTCCATAGCCCTCCAAAATTAAATTGTAGATAAATCTGGGCTGTTCTTACAAATGTCTAGGCGTTTTTTGCAAATCTGGGCTGCTTCTCGGCTTATTGGCACTCCAAAATGAATAAAAACATTGTAAAAATGTCCCCTATATTGAGGCATATGGCTAGAGCAATCATTTTAACTTTAAAATTATTGTTTACCACACATCTACAGTCCTGAAAAATGGCTCAAACAGTTTGCACGGGAATACAATTTTGCCGACCGTTTTTACAAATGCTTGGGCATTTTTGTTGCTGTTGGCTTTATAAAAATAAGTAAAACTATCATAAATTTGTTTCTCATAAATGGGGATGGGGAAAGGTCTGGGAACCTTTCTGGATGTAAGAAATAAAGAAAGAAAATAATTTTAACATCCACGAGGCTAAAGATAGCCTATGGGACAAACTGTCTCATATGCAGCAATTTTCATTTCTGTCCTTTTATTGTGAAGCTTGATGATGAGTGCCCCCAACTGTTCAATCGTACCCTCATTGAAAAGATCAAACCATGAATTCACGGTCAAAAGAGTATTAAAATTGTCCCTGTTGTCCTTGAAGGTGTCACATTCAAGAATGAAGTGTTTTTCTATTTCTACCTTATCGAAAGTGCAGTAAATACAAATTCTTTCCTCCCAAATTTCGTTAGGCCTTTTCCAACGTCCGATTTCATAGAAAAGTTGATGTGAATTGGTCCTTAATTGGGCAATGAGAATCTTGGCTCTCCAGGAGATGTTAGCCCCAATGTAAACTTTTTGCTGGACGTTACAAGTGGGATTAAACTCCACAATATAATACTCTTTCTTTCTAGTTAAACCTTTATCCCAAGAGCGCTTGTGGAACTTATTCATAACAAAAGTCTTTATTTCTTTACTATTTGTGGGGCAGAAATTCAAGTGAATATCCCATTTGTTGAGCCACTTGTTGTTTTGATGCATCCATGTCTTCTTCCTTTTGCACAAAGTGTCTCCGAAGACAACTTTAGGCAATCTGTCCTCATCCATTCGTTCAATTATTTTTAAGTATGTTATAAGATGCACCATAAAAATTGCTTCAATAGGACCAACTCCAACTTCACCCATCATGATATCATACGAAACTGAGTTTTGTAGTTTGAACTTGTTTGTAATCAGCCATTTTTGGATTTTTTCAATTTCCTTCCATTGTAAATCTGAAGTGCTGATGGCCCATAGTTTGCACCCATAGAGAACAACTGGTAACACTAAAAGAGCAAAGAGAATTTGAGAAGTCTTCCAATCCCATAGCTCAGCCTATTTGCATCTATTTTGAAAGGCATACAATGCTTTCCAACCTCCTAAAATACGCTTCTTTCTACACACTTCCCAACTCAAATTTTTATTGAAGTCAATTCCAAGGTATTTGTAATTTGACACCTCTTCAAGGATGCTTCCTTGAAAGTGAAACTTGTGCTGGCTATGTTTTCTTTTAATAGAGAAGACCAACACTTTCATTTTGTTGATGTTGACTTGCATTCCCACCATGTTGCAAAAATGCTCAAGGGCATGTAAGTGTTTTTGTAAGCCACCGATAGAATTAGAGATTAGCACAAGGTCATCCGCATACAAAAGAAGTCTAATAATAAACTCACCCAAATGTACACCATCACCACCTTGAAGGTTTAACCACTCCTCAAGTTTATCAATATATAAACTGAAGAGTGTGGGGGACAAAGGGCACCCTTGCTTGACCCCTATATCACTTTTGAAACTCTCAGAGATGTCATTCATAGTTCTGATTTTAACTTTAACCTCCTCATAAAGTCTATGAACAACAACTCTAAGATGGATGGGGACCTCAAGTTCCTCTAGTTTGAGCCAAAGCTTGTCCCTAGGGACTGTATCAAATGCTTTTCTGAAATCAACAAAACAACAAAATGCATCCTCCTTCTTCTCCCAAATTTTTTCAATGATGTCTATAGATAGTCATTTGAAGCCCAAAAAAAACTTCAAATTTCTACCCAAATACAAAAAATGTGATTCATCTTCTTCAACAGTAATCTAAAAAAAATATCTTTATATTATGATTACTACATTGTAAACCATAGAAAAATTATTAGAGATCTATTATTTCAAATGAAAAGGATCTTGTGTTTATGCTCAATGTAATTTAAAATACATATAATTGTATATAACAATATAATCATAATATAACAATGCAAAACTGAATTTAAATATTTTAATAATTATGATTTCAATAGTGCAGAATTATAATATATAATTATACTTGAAATATTAATGTTAGGGTTTGTAAAATTTTCAAAAGCACAAAAACTTGAAAATCATAGAGAAAATATACTTCCTTAAAAGTGAGCACGAATTTGTCCTTTTAGGTCTCTGGTATGTTATATCATTTTCAACATACTTCACAGAAAGAAATAAGAGTGAATCACATTCATCATTTTCTTCTCCACATGAGTGAAGATTGACATCACAACATAAATGTGAGGCATATACAACATAAAAAAAAATAAAAATATATATAATAATTATAAAAAAAAAGAAATAATTTAACATAAAATAATAGAATACAGAGGGGAAGAAACAATTCCTTGGAATAGATCCCAATCTATGATGATAATGCCTCCCTCTATCAAAGATTCGATTTTGATCCAGTAGCAACAGAATCCTTCTAGAGATATCATCATTTGCTTCACTATTTATATTATTCCTTTTTACCACCTCATTACTGTGTGTGTGAATTTTGTACCTAGCTGTAGACACAACACTTCAGTAAAACATTAGAGGTTAGTAAAAATTGAAATCGTGCAATGAAATGGAAACTAAACTAACCAGGCAATTTACTGCCTTCTAGTAGGTGCGAGTATGATACTCTTAGATTAGACCGAGACCAGTGACAATGCAACACCTAAACGAAGGATTTGAATGGAAAATATGAAAGATTATATGAAAGCAAATTATTCTATTTTTTTGTATTTTCTATGCAATAAGATGAAGGAAACTGATATGAATCTATTCTATATGAAAACCGATATGATATGCAATTAATCTAAGAATTGATATGCTAAATGATATGAATGCTCAAAAACAATGAAAATCTCACAACAGCTCTGATTCACAAAGATAGATTCTTCGATCACCAATTTGCCAGCGTGAGGATGCAATTTCATGGATACTTTTAGAAGAGCTGAAGCCTTGATTTTATAGAAATCCTGGGCTTGGAGGATGCAAGAGAAAAGCCATAAATCACTCTTGATAAACTCAGGTTGATTTTTGAGTTATCAGAAAATAAAAAATAATTTACTCACAAAATCATGCAAAAGCATGCAAGAACAACTTTTTAACTCAAATCAGAAGTTTATATCAACTTTGAACTCAAAATAGAGTGTTGAGTTTCCAAAAGTTAACAACTTGCATTGATTTCCTGATTTTGAGTTTAACTGCTCTTTGAATGTGCACAATTAATTATGAATTAATTAAATAAATAAAGTGATTTATCCTCAACTTGACTGATTTTAAAATTAAAACAATTGATTTATGGGTTAATCAATTATTAAATCAAACTTTTATTCAAAAACTATATTATTAAAAATTGACAATTGACATTAATTAATTAAATAAGAATTTAATTAATTAGTGATAAGATTTTTAGATTTATTGTCAAAATTAAATAATACAATTTAGGAATAAATTTAATTAAATGTAATTAAATAATTAAGTGGCAGTATGAAATCTAATTAATTAAATATTCAGAATATTCAATTAATCAAACTTTAGGATAAATAGGATTTATCGCCAAATAATTATTAAATTAAGAATAATTAGATAAATAGGAATATCACTAGGAATATTCTCCGATGCAGAATTTAGGATAAAATCAATTAAAATTTGATAATGTGCAGATGTGCCTTAGGTTAGGACTTTGATGTTGATTTCATTCAAATTTGAAGATGTAGGAGGTTAATGAACTTATAGCCCATTTTTGGGGTATTACATTTTGCCCCTCTTTGAATCACTGTGCAAAGCGTAGTGGTTCAAAGAATAGTTTGTGTATGATAAAGATGTATGAAACTGATTCAAAAGATTAAAGATTAACCGATTCTAAGACAGAAACTGATTGAAAGATTAGAAAAAGAGATACCGACCCAGGCCCAAAATGATCAGGAATCAAGATGATGCTAGTTATATCAACAATGAACCTGTGATTATGAAAAAGTGTCAAAATGCCTGATTCTGAACCTTATGATTGTGAAGAAATGAGTGACCGATTCCAAACTTGAATGTCCTTGTATGAATCATAATGGTATCACATCCTGAACCCATCAGTTACAAAGAACCAAGGAAATAACACTAATGAACCGATGGTTACGAAAAGCTAATACAATTTACAAGATAGATTTAGGATACCAGATGAATCTGATATGCCCCAAGAGATGATAGATTTTCCCCAAGTGATGAGGACTTTAGATGAATAAGTAACTAGACATGGTTGTTGTCTTGATCACTAAGAGAAAGATTTGATTGACAAAATTGAGTTACAGACTTGAATAATGTGTAATACCATGCCCCCTTCGGGATGAAAATTGAAATCTGACAAGAAAAGTCAGCGTTTATAGTTTAGAATCATGTTAATTGATTTGAGAAGTGGTTATACACGTTTGAGAATGCATTTTGCATCGTTTAGAGGTCCTGGAGACCACGTTTGACTAGGTTTGACCATGGTTGACGAAGTTGAAATTTTAATAGTTTGATGTAAGATAATCAGTTAAGTTGAATTCTAGATTTCTGTGACGATTGAAGGTTGATTATGCAAGCAATTAGACATCTTGGGTCTAAAAATTTTAAATCATGATTTTGACATAGTAAACAATCTCAAATTTCAATTTTGATCCCGAAAATGGGTTAAGAAAGTTGAAATTAGCCAGGGGTGCAATTTTTGTGGAAAACGGAGCACTTTTGAAAATTAGGTCAAAAGCTATATAAAGGCCAAAAGGGTCATTTTCAAATCATTTTCACCATTGACTTTTGAAAACCTTGTGGAGCCCTTTGAGTGAGAAAATGGCAAATAGTGAGCCCAAAACTCATTTCTAGGGCAAAATTTTGAATTTTCTCAACTTTGAGCTTGATTACTGAGTCTTTGATCTACCTTTTGAAATAGAAAATTGTTCCATTCCTGTATGTGTAGCTTTTTTTTCAACCAAAATACTGATAGGGTTCCCTATTTTTGTGCTGTGTAGGTCATATATCCCGATGTTCATGTACACATCTCTCATCCAGCCACTCAAAGGCTCTATGTTTCCTTGCCTGATCTGATGAGAGTACATCTTGCTGCTTGCAGTTTTGAGTATTTGATCCATTTACCCAAGATTAGGGTAAACCATGGTCTTTTGACGACACTGATAAAGAGGTTTCATTTTGAGACCTAGACATTTCATCTTCCCACTGGAGAGCTCACTATGACTCCAGAGGATGTTTACAGGATTTTACGGATTCCATTCCATAGTAGTCAACATCCAGCTTATGTGAGTTCAGGGAAATCTGGACTATTAGCTTTCAGACGTCTCTTCGGTGATGACACTCAGTTGACTGGGTCTATTTCATGGGAGACCCTGGTGCAGCATTATGGATAGTCTCACAAACTGGAGTGTATTATAACCAGGATGATCAATGGTATCATCATGTCTGACTGTCAGCAGAATGGTCTTCTGATGGGCTGGGCCTCGATGATTGTACATCTGATGGCGACTCCTTCTAAGTTAGCCTGGGGTCAGTGTCTTTTGAGCCACATGTTCTCTGAGATGCATGAGGTAGTGTATTAGGAGAGAAAGACATTTGCTGCTGGTGCTCTTATTTTACAGATCTTGGCATGGGAGCATATCTCTATTTTGAGACAGTGTGTCAGTCACAGAGGTAGCCATGGGAGCCTATGATATATATTTATGCTAGATATGTCATACAGGGGTGCATGGGCCATGTAGAGTATTGGAGACATTGTCTTGATGACATGACCTTTGTACGATGGAGGCCCTATTTAGAGATTGAGCCTTGGCCCACTACACGAGAGCAGTTTAGTTTCTTCTTTCAGAGTTGGGTGTTGATAGGACAATCGTCCTCTATTTTGGAGAGATTTCTTATCACTAGGGTGTGGCGATAGTATGGACGAGTGCAGGATGCACCATAGGATTATGCCACATATGCTCGGATAGCTCGTGAGCTCGGACTTGGATGGACCCCGAGGCTTTCTTATGCCTTGTGTTCATAGGAGTACAGTGCTATCATTGGGAGAGATTGGGAGTATAGACCATAGATTGCAGATGTTGGAGTTACAAATGGTTTTATTGCATGGCTTGTTGATCATCCTGTACACAGATTCTTTGACCCTACAGAGTTGATACCCTCCATGGAGGAGGTGATGGATGTCACAGGTGCTCCGATGGGATAGGGTCCTAGACGCACATAGGTTCTGATTGTACACCCCACACCTCCGAGACTGAGAGTGATGGCTCTTCCACAAAGACCATCAGGACAGATGAGGCCCCCTCGTCCCACTAGTTCCACAACATGTAGATCTACAGGTTCACAGAGATGAACTAGGGGAGAGGGTGGTACTTTAGGGAGTGTTGGTACTACCAAGGAGGTACTTGCAACTGATTAGGTCTTAGGTGGTGATACTGATCCCATACTGGAGGACACCAGTTTTGATCTGGGTGTAGAGGTTAGATGTTGTAAGGTGCAGAGAGCAGAGACCATAGAGTAGCCTGCTGAGGATACTAACATGGCTAGGGCAAACGCTGATCCTAGTGTTCCATTGTCTACATAGGAGATCGTGAGGAGGCTCAGATTATGGGTCTGGGACCTGAAGGTGTGCAGTGCTCATTGGGAGGAGAGATACCTAGAGGTAGATAGACAATGCATTGAGCTTTGTGGTGAGGTTCAGAGATTACAGGCAGAGGATATCCATCAGACCTCTAGATCTGCTTACTATGTTTTTGCATACTACACTGTGGTTCCACTTGCTCAGAGAGTTCCTTCATACTCTCAGTACATGATACCATCAGAGGGAGCGAGAGCACCTAGGGCCGAGGTAGTACCTGATGCACCACCACCACCTCCACCAGACAGAGAGGATCAGGCTGACAACTGATCTGTCATGATAGTTTGATATTTTTGTTGCTCTTTTGATATTGATACTATTCTGATAGCTCACATGAGCTGATTCTTTTGTATATTGTGCTAGTAGTGCACCCCTGACTATTTTGAGTTTTATGATATATATATATATATATATATATATATATATATATATATATATATATATATATGAGATCGAGACTTTTGGTTGTGACTTCATTTGTACTTGTCATGTTTTTGATGTATGATCATATCATGTGATGTAAATGATATGAGTAGAGTAGAATGTATGTATGGATTTATGCAATGCAATGATTTTCTTTCATATGTATGAATGTTATGCAAATGTGCTTGATTATGGAAAGTATATGTATGGAAATGTATGTAATGCAATAGATGGAATGAATGATTATGAATATGTAATGAAAATGCAACATTACACATGATATGTTTTGCAGGTATTGATGAATACAAGTACTTAGTCTTATGTCAAAAAGGATGTGTAACCCAAGATTGTGACTACTTGCATTTCTGTGAGAAAACCTTCATATGAGATCCAGCTCTTCATTTGTAGTTTAAATATAGTTTTAGAAGGATTGTTTAAAGATTGTCAAGCAATTTGTGAGATCATGCAATCATGAAAAGTGTAAAATGTCATGCAAAATGAAATGCAGCTTAAGACCTAGGACCTAGTCACTGATCATCTGTCGCTCATTTGTCATCATTGAGTTTTTTTTAGGTAACTAGATAAATCAATACAATGTCCACTAGTTAGGAAACTATGAACATATGAATACTGATTTTGTATGCCCAGGAATCAATACAATGCCCACTGGTGAGACAACCATGGACATATGAATATTGATTTTGTTTTCGGAATGTCGGATTAGATATAAGCACCAAGGCATAAATGCCAAGATGACCTGAATATCATGTCCATTTTGATATAGCAATTTGTATAAGCATCAAAACATAAACATCATGATGACTAGAATATGCCTTGCTGAAACAAACACATCAAGCAGTCAAGAGATCATTCAAAATCCAATGTGAATTACCCGTAATGACCCTTTATTGTTCACATCCTTAGGCAAGATCGTGTTTCACAGTAGGAGAAAGAACTCACTCAAAAAGATAATAGTTAGATCAAACTTCTTTGAATTTTTTGGGTATCAATGGTTGAGGTATGCATGGCCATCCAATTCGAGATAGAGGCTCTTATAGTCAGACACCATTTCAATCCAGAATTTCCAAAGTTGTTAGATTTTCACATACAAGCAGAAAACAAAGAAAAGATTATGCCTCCAGTCATCACTCTCTAAATCCTATAAAGGACATCATCGAAGAGCTCAAAAGGACACAATATGAAAAAATCTCAATGTGAATCAGTAAGCATACAAGGAGATAAAAGCATGTAAAAAGCATGGATTGTTTTCAGTTTGATATTTGATTGCATTGTTGCAGATGCAAAATCCTTTCTGGAGACGAGACTGACTGACTAACTCAAATGAAGCTTCAAAGGACTCTGACTGGATATGATACGTCCAAGATATACTAGAGGCCATAGGATATGATATTGATTGCCCCCAAGTTTGAACATTGATAGGATACAGATGCTTGAGCTGATTGGTGTACAAACTGACTTATTGAAAATAGGAATGTGGAAACAAATTGGGAAATATGTACAAACTAGAGCAAGACTGAAAGTTGGGAAAGACCAAGATTGTGCTGATAGATGGAGCATTTTTGAACAAGTGGCACCCATTTGTCAGGTTTTCACCATCTTGGTAGAGATTCTATTTTTGCTACCAAGGCGCCTATTTCCAGGTTTTCACCAAGGCACTTTTTCTTTTTCTCATTTTTTTGCATTTTTCATATTTTTAATTTTTTTGTTTTTTTGAATCTTTTGATTTTTTGGTTTTCACCAAGGTGCTCATTGCTTTTGATTTTTTGGCAAATCACCAAGATGTTCATTTTTCAGGACTTTTTCAAATTTTTAAGATTTTTTAAAGACATTTTACCATAGACTGAATGCCTTAGGCATAGAATTTATTCAGATGGAGAACATTGATTGGTTCTCGAAGCTATTCTCCTTCAGTCATTGAGAGTTGATAGGCACCAGAGCTAAAAGTAGCAGTGATTACAAAGGGACCTAGCCAGTTGGGTTCAAACTTCCCCTTGTACTCTCTATGTGATTGATTTTTGGGATTCTCTCTCAAGACTAGATCGCCAACTTGAAATTATCTATGTCTGACTTTCTTGTTGTAACCTCTAGACATTCTCTTTCAATACACTTTGAGATGATCATACGCTGCTTATCTGTGCTCATCTAGTAGTTCAAGTTCTTGTAACCTAGACACTTTGTAGTCATCATCAGTTACTAGACCATGCATTCTAATTCTTAGTGATGGGATTTCAACTTCAATAGGTAGTACCGCTTCAGACCCATAAACTAAAGTGAAAGGTGTAGCCCCAATAGGCATTCTGATACTTGTTATGTAGGCCCAGAGAGCTAGATTGATCATGAGATGCCAGTCTCTTCCTATTTTATTAACTGTACAGTGCAAAATTTTCAATAGATTCTTGTTTGAAGCCTCTGCTTGTCCATTCCCTTGAGGATAGTAGATAGATGACCAATGTTGTGTAATGTTGAATTTGGCAAATAAATCATCCAAGTCTTTGTTCTTGAATTGTCCGCCATTATCTATGACTATAGAATATGGAATACCATACTGACATACGATGTAGTTCAAGATGAACATAGATATTTGTTTTCTAGTTGCTTGTGTCAAAGGGATTGCTTCTACCCATTTTGTAAAATAATCTATAGCTATGATTATATGGGTATGTCCATTAGAAGAATGAGGATGTATGGCTCCTATAAGATCAAATGCCCATTGATGAAAAGGCCATTGAGTAGTGAAGGGAATTAGATCTCTACCTGGAGCATGAATTAAGTTGCCATGCACTTGGCACTTTTGATAGTTCTTAGCAAACTTGATTGCATCTTTCTCCATTTCAGGCTAATAGTACCCAACCCTAATAAGTTTTCAAGCTAGTGTTAAACCATTTGAGTGTGACCCACAAATACCATCATGAACTTCCTCTAATGCATGTTGAGACTCTTTTGGTTCTAAACATCTAAGTAGTGTACCATCTAGACCTCATTTTTATAGATCATGACCAATGATGACATATCAGGAGGCGTTACGGATAAGGTAGCTCTTTTCATGACGGTTAAAGGTATCGGGAATGATTTGGTCTTTGAGATAGGAGAATAGGTTTTTATAGCGGGAGGAATCATGACCCATAATAGTGCAGATCATACGGGTATTAGGGGATTCATATGCAGGATAAGATGGTGCTTCCACTAGGAACTCATAGCGTAGCTCATGTTTAGGTTACTGTAAAAAAGTAGATAATGTTGCCATTGCATCGACAACCTTATTCTCTATTCTAGGTATTTTCTCAAACATGATAGATATGAAATATTTCTTTAGATCATCTACCATTCTCTTTTATGGAATGAGATTTTCATCCTTTTTTTGGTACACATCATTGACTTGATGTATTACAAGTTGTGAGTCTCCATGAATGTGTAATTCTGTTACTCTCCACTCAATTGCTATTTTCATACCTTTCAAAAGGGCTTCATATTCAACAATATTGTTTGAACAAGGAAATTTAATTCTAAATGCCTTAGGGATGGAGTATCCTTGAGGAGTGATAAACAAGATACCTACTCCAGATCCATTCTGCGTATAGGATCCATCAAAGAACAATTGCCATTCTCTAGAAGAAAGATTCATGATAGAGGAATCTAGAAATTCCATTTGCATTGGTGTGTCATCAAACAAAGGTCCATTTGCTAATTTATCAGCAATAACTTGGCCTTTAATAGCTTTTATTTCAACATATTCAATGTCAAATTCACTTAAGAGAATGACCCATTTGGCTAATCTACCCGTGAGGGTAGCTTTGCTTAGTAGGTACTTTAGTGGATCAATCTTAGCTACCAAATGTGTGGTATGAGCTAACATATAATGTCTCAGTTTCTGTGATGCAAAGATCACAACTAGACAAGCCTTTTCAATCATAGAATAGTTCTTTTCATATGCCACCAATGTTTGACTGATATAGTATATAGCTCTTTCCTTTTTGTTCTCATCATGTTGTGCAAGCAATGCCCCCAGTGATGTATCTATTGTGGAGACATATAAGATCAATGGTTTTCCTTGAATAGGAGGCATAAAGATGGGAGGATTTGATAGATACTTCTTGATATGATAAAAAAAAATTTCACATTCCTTGCTCCATGCAAATGTCACACCTTTATGTAATGTCTTTGTAAAAGGTTGTGATATGTCTGCTAGCTAAGATATGAAGCGTTTGATAGACTGAACTCTCCCTCGTAATGTTCTAATTTGGCTGATGTTCTTGGGAGGTTGTATCTCCATGATAGCTTTAACTTTAGCTAGATCTACTTCAATTCCTTCCTTTGAAACAATGTATCCTAAGAGCTTTCCAGATTTGACACCAAAAGCACACTTCTTAGGATTTAGTCTGAGACTAAATTTTTCCATTATGTCTAGTATCTTTCTCAAGTCATTTAGATGTTTGGATCTAATCATAGATTTTTCTAAAGTATCATCCACATAATCCTCCATAGTTTGGTGCATCATGTCATGAAAAATAGATGTCATAGCTCTCTAATATGTAGCACCAACATTCTTAAGCCCAAATGGCATGACATTCCAACAGAAGGTACCCCACGCACATGTGAAAGCAGTTTTCTCTTGATCTTCTAGAGCAATTTTTATTTGATTATATCCAGAAAAATCATCCATTAAAGAATACATCTCAAAACCCGCAGTCATGTCCACTATCATATGAATGTTAGGTAATGGAAAATCATCCTTAGGGCATGCTTTGTTTACATCTTTGAAATCTGTGCATACTCTTATTGATTTGTCTAGTTTTGAAATAGGTACAATGTTAGAGATCGATTCAGCATAATCAATAACATGGATGAATCCGACTTTTAGGAGCTTCTCTAATTCATCTTTTACCAAGAGTGTACCATGTGGATGCATCTTTCTCAATTTTTGCTTAATAGGTTTAATGTTTGGAGCTATAGATAAATGGTGCATTATAAGATCAGGATCCAATCCTGGCATATCTGAATATTTCCATGCAAAGTTGATCTTTTTCTCTATTAAAAATGTTGTAAATTTTTGCTTTTCTTCTTCTGATAAAGATTGTGCTACATGGACCAACTGTGGTTCTTTTATTGTTCCTAAATTGATAGATTGAGTGGGCTCAATTAGAACTGGAGATCTGTCCTATAAATGACTTGGAAGGACATCAAATATCTCATCCTTAGGTGCCTCAGAGAGGTTATCACCTTCTGATACATCTTTTATTTTTACTTTTGTAGGTTTTGAGACTGCCACAAAGTGGTTTTCACCCTCAAAACTCCTTTTCTTTTGATTCTTATTCTTATTTTTCTAACAAAGATACTTGATGTCTGACTTCATCATGCTAACACTTGGTTCACTAATGGAAGTCCTCATAGGCTCAACTACATTTAGGTAGCAAGCAAGGGCATAGTCATTGGGAAAGGTATAAATACCTTGGTTCAAGTTGGTGGACGTTATGTCAAGAAGGTCAGGGCATTGGATAGTCAAAGTGGTGAAAGATTGTGAAAGGGCATTCACAGATATGGATATGTCATCATTGGTCCTAACCTAACACTTGAGTTCAAAGGTGATATTACAACTTAAGACATTCAATTAGTGAATAGGCTCAATTTTATTATGGAAATCCACTTCAACCATTGGTGGATCAGACTTGATAAGTTCGTCATTTCACCCTAGACTTACGTTGGGTTTAGGTGCATATTGGTGAATAACATCAACATGCTTTTCTGTAATAAGTTCATCTAGTTCTGGAATGACTCCCCATTCATAGTCATTTGATTCATCTTCTGTTTCTTCATCTAGACCTCTAGGAAATATGAAAACATGAGTAAAGTCAGGATGAATACCCCAAAAAGGATTTCCCTCAGATTCTGATTTTAATTCATACACATGGGAATCTATCTCAAAATATCTACCATCTTCCTCTTTGTCTATTTGATTGCCTTCAAGATTAGCTGGTTCTTGTGTTGCAACTATCTCTTGTTCTATAGTAGGTTCTTGTGTTTCTACTACATTAATTCTTTTTATTGGATCATCTTCAACTTCAAGGAGGTCTTTTATTTCTTTAGGTAAATGCTCATAAGGAATGAGCTCATTAGTGGTGTCTAAATCATCACTATCAGATTGTTCAGTTATTTCTCCCTTTAGTTGATTTGCTACAGAAGGCTCAATCTATTCTAATACATGCGGGGAGTTCTTGCTAAGACAGAAAGGTTTCTTTGTGTATTCTAGACCTATTGTATTCTTATTTGATCATCCATAATGATCAAGAGGTGATATAAGACCTTTACCCTATAGTCCTAGAGGTTCTTTTCCTTTATATCCCATCTTTGTGATCAATTTGTCCCCTGGGCCATTTGACTTAGAAGGGATGTTCAGTATTTTAGCCTCACATTTTTGGACAACTTGAGATTTAGGTTCATCTTTGTATAGCCATGTGAGCACAACTTCATCCTCTTCAAACTCCTATTTAGATACTTGTTCTACAACAAAATTTCCTTTATATGCCTCAAGAGGTTCTTTAGACTCCATTTTAGATTATTTTAGAGTTTTCCCATAAGACTTAAGAGAGATAGGGAGAAATGTCAAAGATAAGACTGGCTCTATAGTATATTATCCCATACCATTTTCTTTGATCTTAACCTCTTTAGCAATGTCTTCCATCTTAGATGCTGAAGCAACGTCTAGCTGCTTAGTGGAAGATTCTCTATTATTGGGAACAAGTTTATCAACACTCTCTTTCAAGGTATTGCAAGTTTTATATAGATCAGTTGGAATTGTCACCTCAACTCCTTCATAAGGAAATTTCAAACACTGATGGAATGTAGAGGGAATGGCTTTCATGTCATGTATCCAGGGTCTTCCTAGGAGGATATTGTAAGCCACAGGTAGATAGGGAAGTTGACATGTAGTATCTCTAATGACATGACCTACTCTGATAGGTAGGACAATAGTTCCCTTAGAAGATCTTTCTTGCTCATCATATGCTTTGATAGTTATCTTCTTCCTGGGATCAATGGCCATTTCTAAAAATCCCAATTGTGTAATCAAGTTGAAAGAACAAATGTTTAGGCCAACGCCTCCATCTATCAACACATGTTTGACATGACAGTTTTGGATCAAGACTTCAATATGCAAGGGCTGGTTATGCAGATGACTCAAGGAGTTATCATCTTCCTCTGAAAAGGAAATGTACTAAGGAGATGTAAGATGACCAACCATAGTCTGGAATCTGTCTAAATCAAGGTCATCAAGAACATTAGATCCGAGTAGAGCTTTGTCTAGAATGGCTCTATGAGCTAGAGATATCCAAAGCAACTCAAACATGGAGATTTTAGCATTTGCGTGCTAGAGTTGTTGGACAATACTGTATGAAGTAGGCCTCATGTCTTTAGGATTTGAAGATTTAGATGTAGCATTCTATCTAGAAGCAGATGAAAGATTGAAAGGCACCTTAGGGACACTTGATGAATCTGGTATTTGTCCTTGTAGGTGTGCCTGAGCTTGTGATCGAGTAACAACATTAGCTGATTGATTATCTCTATCTCTTCTTACAATTGTGATGATATTAAAATGCTTAGATAGGCATGGTTCAACCATATTGATAACAACATTGTTTCCTGAGTAGGCATAATTGACTTTAGCACCCATATTAGGCTGAGAAGAAGAATCTTCTTTACCATGTTTAGGAAATGGTTCTGTGAATGATGTATGATCATTATTACTCTTATGATTGTCAATCGTGATGTCACCATTATCAATTTTGTCTTATATAATGTGCTTCAAAAGAATACAGTTATTAGTCTTATGACCTTTATTGCAGTGGAATTCACATAAATCATTCTCTCTCCACCATTTTGGTTTAGGTTCCAGATCAAAGACTTTCATCTCAAGAAAGTAGATGATTTTGTTTGCCAATAAAGTTTTCATGGTAGATTCCAAGGATTCCCCAAGAGGCGTGAATTTGTGATTAGGATCTGTAGCCCAAGGTTTCTAATCAGATGACTTTTTGTTGGACTCTGTGGCTTTAGCTTTGGAAGCGTTAATGGCTTGTGTACCAATAGTAAGATTGAAAGCAAGTTCCTTGGATGGGGCATGGATATTATCAACAACGCCATCCATGACAATGCCTTTATTCTTGTTCTAGTTTTTGTTCTTGTCCTTAGAACTAGATCTAGATTCATACTTGTCCTTTTGAAGTGTGATGTCTCCTTTTTTCACAAGTACTTTCTCAATTTTGATTGCATTATCTACCATCTTGTCAAAAGATGTATGATTTTGCATTTGTAAAGGGTAGTTGATTTCTAGAACAAGATTTTTGATGAAGATTTCCAACTTCTCAGTTTCGGGAATAGGTCCAGCATATAGAGAAAATTTCTTCCTCCACCTCTTGAGAAATGTCAGGAATGGTTCTCCTGGATATTGTTTCAAATTGCAGATGTTGAGCATAGTGACCGGATGTTGAATATTGTAGGATTATTATTGATAGAATAGTTTGATTAACTCCTCAAAAGTTTTGATAGTAGGAGGCATTCTAGAGAACCAATGAATGGCTGCTCCTCCCAGAGATTGAGGGAAAAGACACATTAAGTAGGTTGGTTCATGCATAAACTCCATAGATTGAGTACAAAATTCTCTGACATGATCTTGAGGGTCAGAGTTTCCATCATACTTATCATATTTAGGAATCTCCACTCTTTTAGGGAATGGCGGCATGTACAAGTCTTTATCAAATAGAAAAGGGCATAGAGCTTCCATGGAGAACTCCTTAGATTCCTTTTATTTTTCAAGTTTGTTAAGTTTGAGTTGCATGGCATGCATCTGTTTCATCATAGCCATGATAGGAGTTTCTTCCTCATGTGTAATGATATCTTCCACATTAAAGTTGGGATGAATTTTAGCTCCTTGATGAGCTAACTCTAGAAAATATGCCTCCCTATCTTTCTTCAAGAAATGTTTCATCATTCTTTTGAAATCATCATCATTTTGATATCAAAAAATTTTAGAAGGTGTGGGTTCTTGATCCACAACGTGTTGAGAATGGTGTCCTTGAGACCCATGTTGTGTCCCTCCATGAGACATGGTAGGATTTTTAGGACTCCCTAGATTAGATTGAGGAGGGATTTGTTGATTACCTCCGTGAGTTGATGGAGGGGGGACGTAACCAGTTTTCAATCAAAAATTTCCAAGACCATCATCTTCGTAAAGACCAGAATTATAGAGTTGCTCAAGAGTGGGACCCTTGTGAATAGTCAAAGGTGCAGTGCTAAGTGATTCCCCAGATTTCTTGTGTGACGAAGCTTTAGTTTCCACCATTAACCTTGGGTGAAGCAAAAGAATGAGATGAAGACAACTGAAGAATGAATTGATTCCAGAAGATCCAATGATGCAACCTTGTCAAGATTGAAGTGATTAAGGATTAGATCAGACATAAATGAAGGATATTGTGCCACAGTAGTGTGGCTAGATGCCCAACAGATGGTGGGAACAAGCTCACAATACTTAGTCATTTTAGCAATAGGACTGAATTTGAAGATAAAGTTGACAAGGTTTTGACACAAGATGGAAAAGACTCAAATTGATAACCCAGAAGGCTAAATCAGACTCAAAGGCTCACTTTAGGAAAAAAAATGGATTCAATATAGTTTTTTCTCTATTCCTGACATAGTGATTGGTTCAATAGATTCTAGAAATAGGCTGTAAAAACTAAGTTTCTGACAATTCTGACCACTTTCTGACAATTTGTCTCAAATGACTTTCTGCAGGGTCGTATGATAATGGGTATGCTGTGAAATGACAAGGACGAAAAACTTGTATGATAGTTGCAAAACTTGCACGATAATTGATAGCAAATTTTTTACTTTCATTTTTGACTGATGGAAAAACTCATACGACACTATACAAGCTATCATACGACAATACAGGGGTTCTAAAATGACACTTGTCAAAACTCGTATGACTTTCTGACTTGATGGGATGAATTTTGACTCCAAAAAGGATTTTTACTTCAGATTTTTCAAATTTTTGGTTTTCAATTTCAGATTGTTCACAAATTTCTCTATCCAGGTTTGAAGATTATTCTAAAATCATTCATTTTCGGTAGTCAAATAGATAAACAAGAACACAAAATAGCAAGCAAGTGATTCCAAGCACGTCTGAAAACAATGAACAGGGGACAAAGCAACCCTGTGCATGAACAATCAAGTGACTGAATATGCTAATCCCTAGGAGTGCTAATTGTGTATGTTCCAAATTTTTTTTCAATAATGCACATATTCCTTAAAAAATGAAAATTTGGCCTCACTAGGGTTTGTAGTAATGGTCTGACTCTGCAACTTTTATGATCTCAAGAGGGCGAACTCCAATCTAGGTGCACCGGGGTTTTGACACAGTCTGAGAAATTAATCAATCAGGAGCTGCTAGGGAGATCTGACAGCCTAACAAGAGACCACACCTGTGAAGATTTCCTCCACAAGGACATTTATATAGCGGCTACTGCTACCATGATGAAAATGGCTATTACCGCTTGAGTTTCCGTCCACATGGTTGACCTAATTAAGTGAATGCCCACTATGGCTAACCCTCTCTAAAGGTGACTCACAAAAGATACCACATGGAGACTGGTTCCAGATTCAAGGATCTGAGTTTCTGATACTACCCAAAAAGGGAGTAGAGCATAGTCCTCTAGCCTTTTCACTTTTAACCAAAATAGAGCAGACAGGTTAATCTGACACGCTAAGACCAAGATTACCTCACAAAGATCTATGACATCAACCGCTTATGATCTATCAACCTCTCTGGAGTGAGAATGTATCAATCAAAAGTTGAAGACACACAAATCTAGTAGAATGTGAGACTCTCTTAGTACCTTCCCTACGTACAAGGGGATCCTTCATCAAGAGGAGCTTCACATGAATAAACAAGCAAAAGAAGCTCAATCTCTTAAGATCATCCATAAATAGTGTTCATAGGGCCTAATTACTATGTGTAACAGATATGCAAAAAGCAAATCTATGTTCATTTTAGAGCCCAAAATTGAAGTCTGTGATATGAAAGCAAGAAAATCACACAAGCTTGACACATGAGAGTTCGTTTTAATCCAAATCAAAATGTTATCAGTTTGAGAAGAATACCTGAATTCCTCGCAATGTGCTTAGTAGATTTTTACTTATTTTAGCAATTTAATTGCACTTTCTCCAATCAAATTCAACAAGTATCAGTAAAAAATAGAAGATTTCAATCTTTAAGGTTAGCTGTTAGTCCAAATCTGAAAAACTACCAAGAAATTTGAAATGACAATTGAATTCTCGAGTCAAAACTCGTACGATAGTGGGTTACCTCCTAGACAACAGTCTGGAAAGTTGAACGACTGTGGGTGTCTGTTCATATGACAATCAAGCTTCCAAATGATAATGTGTACTCTCTGATACGAGCCTTGAAATTTGAATCTGTCGTACAACAGTGGGTACCTACTGAAATGACTTTCTGACAAAAGTCTTATGAAAAATGTACGGATAGAAAATAAAAATCATAGTTTTAACTATAAAATGACAAGAAAGTGATAGAAATTGATAGAAAGATGATGGAAACCCATTTTAGGGCCCCACGGTGGGCGCCAAAAATGTGTGTGTGAATTTTGTACCTAGCTGTAGACACAACACTTCAGTAAAACATTAGAGGTTAGCAAAAACTAAAATTGTGCAATGAAATGGAAACTAACTTAACTAGGTGATTTATTGCCTTCTAGTGGGTACGAGTATGATACTCTCAGATCAGACCAAGACCAGTGACAATGCAACACCTAAACGAATGATTTGAATGCAAAATATGAAAGATTATATGAATGCAAATTATTCTATTTTTTTGTATTTTCTATGCAATCAGATGAAGGAAACTGATATGAATCTATTCTATATGAAAATTGATATGATGTGCAATTAATCTAAGAATTGATATGCTAAATGATATGAATGCTCAAAAATAATGAAAACCTCACAACAACTCTGATTCGCAAAGATAGGTTCTTTGATCACCAATTCACCAGCGTGAGGATGCAATTTCATGGATCCTTTTAGAAGAGCTGAAGCCTTGATTTTATAGAAATCCCGAGCTTGGAGGATGCAAGAGAAAAGCCATAAATCACTCTTGATAAACTCAAGTTGATTTTTGAGTTATCAAAAAATTAGAAATAATTAACTCACAAAATCATGCAAAAGCATGCAAGGACAGCTTTTTAACTCAAATCAGAAGTTTAGATCAGCTTTGAACTCAAAATAGAGTGTTGAGTTTCCAAAAGTTAACAACTTGCATTGATTTCTTGATTTTGAGTTTAATTGCTCTTTGAATGTGCACAATTAATTATGAATTAATTAAATAAATAAAGTGATTTATCCTCAACTTGACTGATTTTAAAATTAAAACAATTGATTTATGGGTTAATCAATTATTAAACCAAATTTTTATTCAAAAAATATATTATTAAAAATTGACAATTGACATTAATTAATTAAATAAGAATTTAATTAATTAGTCATAAGATTTTTAGATTTATTGTCAAAATTAAATAATACAATTTAGGAATAAATTTAATTAAATGTAATTAAATAATTAAGTGGCAGTATTAAATCTAATTAATTAAATATTCAGAATATTCAATTAATCAAACTTTAGGATAAATAGGATTTATCACCAAATAATTATTAAATTAAGAATAATTAGATAAATAGGAATATCACTAGGAATATTCCTCGATGCAGAATTTAGGATAAATCAATTAAAATTTGATAATGTGCAGATGTGCCTTAGGTTAGGACTTTGATGTCAATTTCATTCAAATTTGAAGATGTAGGAGGTTAATGAACTTATAGCCCATTTTGGGGTATTACAATTATGATAGTTGCCATAAATATGTCCCAATGGTATCACCCAAATATAATCTTCACAAAAAATTTCAATGTCATACATATGAGTATCCTTCTCACTGCATAACCTCTTTTCTGAATATATAATATTCTTCTGCAAATCCCAAAGCTTCCCTTTCAAAATAATTATATCTTGAAGTACCATACACTCCACTAATTTTTTGTATTTTGCACTATGTTCCCAGAACATATTAAAATGAAATTTATATTCAATGAGATATTTCTCGAATACTAATCTTTCCTTCTCAACCACATCATCATATATTAATTTTTTACTCTCCTTATGTATTTGATGTAAAAAATTTAAATCATCCTTAGATACTTTACTTTGTCCCGTTCTTTCATATTGTGTTCTGGGACATATATCATCTCCAGAAGTAAAAAATAATTCATCTATCACTTCATATGTTTTTTCATTTCTTCCCATGGTATCATTATATAATGTTTTTGAAAATTTTAGGCTATTTTTAAATATACCTTCTTTTGCTTCTTTTTCAAATAATGGATTTAAAGGTATAGAGATTTTAACTATACCTCCTTGGAAGCTTTCCTGTGATCCATTATATAAAATATCATCTAGTGTGTCATAATCCATATTTTTATTGAAATTATCCTCCTGATAGCCACTATTTTCCTCATCAACAAGACTGATATCTTCATGGCTACTATCTGTTGACATTCTTCTGTGTTCACCTACTGTATGTAATTCTATTTTATCTCCACATTCTGGATGCATTTCTATTTTACAAAATGGATTGAAAAATGATTCATACTTGGGAAACATATCTTCATATTCCTTTGGAGCTTCATTACTTAGGAAATACTCAAAATCATAATCAAATGCTTTATCCTCTCGAGACTCTTTTTCTACTTCACCAAATACTTCCTTAATATGCATTGATCCATCAATCTGTTTATGGTGGATTGAGAAAAAAATTGGACAATTTTCCTGAACATGTTTCTGATATTCAATATCTAATAAATCTGAAATTTCTTCTATACTGAGAAGATTTTCTTCTTGATCATGAAATTTATCCATTTCCATACAAGTATCATCTTGGAGGGAATATTCTTTTGTCTGATTCACACTTTCCTCTTCATTACAATCTGGAGGCTCATCTCTTGTATGTTTCACGTTGCATTCATTATGTTCTTTTACTTTCTAAAAGAGAAGAATCAAATCAGGGTCATCTATAGAAACTCCCAAATCATAAAGTTTTCTTAGAAATTCCCTACTTGAAGGCATGATATATGATGGTATCTTAAAATAGAAACCCATCATCCTTATGAACAAATGGGCTACAGACTCACCCTTTTGTCTTTCTATATTGAAAAATGCATCTAAGGGAGACATGTAAGATTATGTTTCCATAGTGCAATTTTGATCTTCATTATGCTCATAATACATGTTATCGTCTTCATCATTGGTATAATGAAACATATCAAGAAACCATTGCTCAAATTACCTCCATGATGAAATGGACTAAGTGGGTAATGATTCATATTACTCTCTTGCATTATTTTTTAATGACCAGGCAAATAATTTCATGGCATCACCTTTGGCATCAATTTTGTAATCATCAAGGAACATATGAAAAGCATTTAAATGATCAAGAGTTGGTTCATCTCCATAAAATTCAGGAACCTTCTGTGCAAGCTTTGAAAAATTAGTACTGCATTGAAATTTTTTGAGATCCAAAGGCTCAGTGGGAATAAAAAATCTTTTGAAAATTTTCTTAAACATCATGTAATAAAGCATCTATTACTAACTAAAGGCCAAATATTCATTCCTTCCAGGTTCTCTCCCTCAATGGAGAAATTGAAAACTTCTGACACACAAAGTCGCCACCTCAAATGCCTTGAGGAAAATATTTTTTCCTGCTTTTCCACAGTAGAAATCCAAAAAATTTATATATAGAGTCACCACCTTCTTCATAAGGATAAAATTATACAACTGATTATGAGTTCTGTCTCCAATAGAGTCTGACTAAACTGTCACAATTCACTATCTTGAACAAAAAATTTGAAAATATCTTTCACAGATATTGGTCCCCAGTAGAGTCACCAATTTGTTGGTGCTCAAACATGATGGACCATTTTTGGCCAACTAACAGGCACACACTAGTGCCTCTGCAATTCTGGCTTGATTGAGCCAAAGCTGGTAGGCCTAAATTCACAAGTTCCCTATGCTACACAAATGCATGCACAAACAAATGAAATTCCTTCTAAAGGGGTAAACAATCTTTGGAGGAAAATGATATAATCACCTGATAGCTATGTTTTATGAAATCTAAACTAAAATTGAACTATCACTAAAACCTAATTGCGAATGCTTTTAAAGAAAGAAATCAGATTTATTTATAAACTACAAAGAGGAACCAAATAACAATTTTCAAATGAAATAAGATCAGTGCCTAATGAAAATTTGGGTTATAGAGTCAGATATTTCCAACCCTATGTATAATCAGAGAAAGTTTTAAGAAAACTTACTTTTAGTAAAGACAAACTATCATCCCAAAGGCTTCCACTTGATTCACAATTCAAATCAATTCACACAACTAATCCTATCGAGTTTAACTCAAATTAAGAGACCAATAAGAACAATGGTAGGTTCACATACCATACAATTGATATTCGAGTTGCATATATTAACTTTGAATTATAAAAAATTAGGGAATAGAACATAGTAGAACACCTTGATACACAGAGTATTTAAAAAACTAACTAAAAATAAATAACATATAACCTCAAATAAGCATGAAACAACTTATCTCATATGACATTTGAGAAATTTGCATATATGGTTCAAAATCTGTAGTTGCTGGAGTTTTTTCTCCCAATTGTGTCATGTTTTTTTTTTATTACAAATGACTCAGTATAAATATCCTATTCAAAGGTTTCCTGTGAAAAGACACAACTTTTCACAAAAACCTAATCCTAAAACTAACCCTAAAATTTACAATATTAACCATATAAATGGTTTTGAGGAAAAATATTTCCCATATTACAAATAGGCTTTATCACATCTTCAGGTATTTTGCTCGGTAATCAACACATTTTTATAATATAGAACTCCTACACACACAAAATCCAATATTAGATAACTTTTAATAAATCTTAAATTTAGGGTTCATTATATTTAGCAATATTTTCCAATTTATGAAAGATCCCTAAAAAATATTGATTTTAATAACAAAAAACATATCAACATAAATAATCAATAAAACCATGATATAATGCATATAAATGTACTTGATAATATAAAAGTACCAATAAGGTTTAAACAATTAATCATAGGTACCCACTTTTAATTATCAAAACACATAAAAATCCTATTAGTTAAGATAAAACCTAAGATCCATAAATATGAATATAATTTTATATTTTTTAAATTTTAAATTTTACTTTCAAATTCTAGATATGATGTATCTTTTCAAAATACCATTTTCCAAATTTAAGACAATATTAATCTCACACAAATATATTCCTATAATCTAGGGTGCAAAAATTGTAAATATTATAATTCACCCTAGAAAAAAGGGGAATACTTACCTTAAAGTGATATTTTAAAATAATTTACATAGGGTAAGTATTAATATTTTAGAAAGAGGATAAAAAACAACAACCCTAATATCAAGAAATTCATTCAAATGTAAAAAATAAAATATACTCTCACAACTTATTTCATGAAAATGCATTTAGATTTTTAGGGCAAAATAATTTTACACTTTCTAAAATAAAGCCCTAATTATGTATCTCTATGAAATAAAAATAAAACATAATAATAAGAGCATATATATTTAAGTCACCTAGCTAATATTTGCAAACTTAAAGATTATATTTAAGTATTTTGAAAACTTAAATTTATGCCACAGACATTAAAATAATTTCAAAACAAATAAACATAATAACACTTTCCAAAATGAATTACCTTATCAAGATATTTCACTTTAGTAATTTAATCTAAATCTATCCTTACTCTTCTACTCATATTCCCAAGGAAAGCAATAGGACAATTGGTTAAGGTAGGATGGGTAGTTAGGATAGGAAAAAAAGGTGGGTCGAGAGATCGAGTGTTCAACTCCCTCTCCCCACTCTTTTTTCTTGAAATTAATTTGATAAATAATATATAAGAAAAGAATATTCATATTAAAAATTAAAATTATTTTGATAAGATATACTCCCTATGTGAAAATTTGTCTTGATTTTCTCACCTGCACACGAAAACATAAATAAATTAATTCCACTTCCAAAGCCTCTTAAAGAATAACAATAGACTAACTGGTTAGAGGGTAGAAGGGTAGGTAGGTAGGAAAAAGGGTTGGCTTGAGAGGTTGAGTGTTCAACTCCCTCTCGCCACCTTTTTTACTCAATAATCTTATTATTTTTTATAATTATTTTATTTCAAAATATACATGCATTAAATTCATTAAAATAAAATCACTAAAAATGTATTCCATGAACATAAAAATAAAATTTTTATGTCCTTTTAATTGTTTCATTTTCAAAAAAAAAGGGGGAATAACATGAAAATAAAACTAAGTATTACACTTCCTTGATGTTTTGCATATTTAGGACCTGAATTTTTAGGTGTCAACAGTCACATGATAAGAAAATAACACATAATCAAAGGAAAAGTGGATCCTTGGGAGAATGAGATAGATGGATATGATTCCCTTACCCCCCTAAGTGTAGGAAAATGAGAAAAGATGACCTATTATGCTACTCATAAAATGTACCATGCATAATAATGAGCCCCCAAGAGATAAGCTAATAATGTTACTTGGCTTGGAGCAACATAATAGGGACTTAGATGTTATTTAAAGAAACCGGGATTAAAATAGAGTTCATCATAAGGGGTAAAAGCACAATTAGGTGTCACCTTTTAGGCTAACTTATCAGCTCAACTGAATTTTAGTATTTCCAACTAAAAATTAATTTTGGTCAAACATATGGTCTAGCTAGATTCATTCTAGCTAAGTTAGATAAGTGCTTCAACTTTTCCAATTGGAAATATCTATTGAATGCATGTTTTATACCACTTTGGGTCAAATTACCATAAAAATAAAATTATTTCAGAAAAGTGACATTTTAATAACTCCTAATCTTTTTAATGATATTTTTAAAAAAATAAAAAAATACCCTTTTGTAGAGATCAGATTCAAGAATAACCTCATATAGATTTTATAGTGTTTTAATTGGACATAGTTTATTGTAATTAAAAAATATTGCAAGTAGGTATTTTAACAGTCAAGGAGATGTTAATTTGGAGAAAGAAAAAAATAGTAAATCATATTAAATAAATTTGAAAAACATATGGTGCACTAGAGGAGAGAGTCCTCTTCAAGAATATATATTTTATTTTTTGATTGTGATAGATTTGTTATGAAAAATATGTTGCGAGATGAAAACTGTCGATTTGAGTGAGTTGGAATTTGAATTGTTATAAAAGAGAAAATATAGGTCACAAACCAATTTTTATTTCTTCATGCACTAGCTATATATGTCATCTATGACATTTTAAAATTAGGGGAAAAAATGTTTATTTACATATAATTTTTTGGTGGGAACTAGACCCCTAATTTTTAGCATTTTTTAGCAACTGAAAAATCATCTTTAAAAATTAAAAAAATATATCAATTCTTATTCCAAAAAATTATTAAAAATATTAATCATAAAATTCATCTATTTTATCACATTTAATTAGTTTACATCATATTCAAATTCCAAACATAAATGTCATTTTTATACTATTGAAGTTGAACAACTTTGATTTTGTTAGCCTTTTCCTTTGTAAAAGGGTGACAACTTATTATGCTTTTACCCTAAGGAGATATATGAATAAACTCATTATTAATGAGTTGTTGATTCTTGTAATGTAAAACTTGACAACCATTAGTAGAGTGATCATGATAATGGTGATACATGCAAAATGGAAGATCCATAAATTTTGACTATGTTTCTTTCTATGTTTAGGTCTAGTAATCACCTTATCACAAAGAAGTTCATGTACAATGATTTATTTATTAATAGGGAAATATGTGTTAGATGATGGAGAGGATTTGGACAAAGAATTAGATTCAACACTTTGTTGCACACATCCTGAATTATGATCGACAATGGTGTTGAAAGAATGTTGATGCCCCCCATTGCCTAATGGCATTTGATTTTCTTGTTGTTGTTCACTGAAGCCATTCTCAGTGAATTTATGATAACCATAACAAGAGGCCATATCATTAGGTTTGATAGATTCATCATGAGTGAAAGTAGCAACAAAGTTATTAGAAAGAGGAGTTATTTTAGATTTCATGAATGAAACATCATTAACTCTATACTCTCCTATAAATGTTGGTGTGAAATCTAAGGATCCCCAATCATCTTTTGAAAGAAAACTTGTAGAAGGAGAATTGTCATTATATTCTTGATCTTGTTTTTCCTCAATATTTAGACAACTATTTGGTTTAGTGTCCGCATGAAGAGTGTACATTACATTTTTGTAGATAAACTTTACTTTTTTATGAAGAGTTGAAGGAATAGCATACATAACATGTAACCAAGGTCTACCTAAAAGAAGGTTGTAATTAAGAGGTCCATTCATGACAAGAATGAGAATGTTCAAAATAACCAGACCTTCTTTGATAGGTAATGTGATGATGCCTAAGATTTTCTTTGAAACATTATCAAATCCACATATGGGCACATTATCAAGTTTGATATTTGAAAGATCGACTTTAATTTCTTTGAGCATGTCCATACCACAAATATTAAGCCCAGATCTATTATAAATTAAGGTTCTACAAATGAGGTTACCATTGATAAGGACGACTACCATAAGATCATCATAACGATCTTGAATATCTTTTGGAGGAAAATCATCATGAGTAAACACAATTTGAGGTGGATTAGGTGTAGCGTTCATGCATTGTAAAAAGGCATTGATGTTATCTTGATTAGGAGGTGAAGTTGGAAAAGTGATTAAATCTTTTTTCAAGGCTTCATGATATGTATGTGATGTTCGAAGAAGTTCCCAAAGAGAAATCTTGGTGAGGGTATTATGTAATTGCCCTACCAAATCATATTCCATTCCAAGATTTTGAGAAATATGGGGTGGAGGGAGAAGAACAGGTTGAGAAGATCGGAGAGAAGCACTAGGTTGAGGATTATTTCTTGTACGATAGGTGTGAGACACTGCATGATAATCCAAAGAATTGCTAGGTTCCCCCTCAAGAGTTATGGAAGGACAACCTTTAAGGGTGATAAGAGGTTTATTTGATGGAGGGTAACCTTTGAGAGTGAAAATAGGATGAGAAACATTAACTTGATTAAGATATTGCTTCTCCATAGACTCATCACTAGAAGGGAGAGAATTAAGGAGATTGATATTATCCTCTTTTCCCAAGGAATCCTTAGAATAGGTATTGTAGACTTCCATTAATGCTTCATCTTGACTAGGAGCATTAAATGAAGGCAAAATTATATTGATAAAAGTATTTATAATGTCTTCCTCTTGCTGTAAAATATCCCTAAGAGGAGAGTATGTTTTAGGAGAAGGATAAATATCAAGTGTATCATGTTGAAAAGAAAAAGTTTCTTTTTTATGAGAATAGGCAACATTATTATCTAGAGGTTCATCCCAAATAGTGATATTATGAGTAGAAGGAACATGTCTATCAATAAGGTACACCATATAATAGTCATGAGGTAAAGTGGAATTCATAAAGGTGATAGTTGTTGGTGCTTAAAAATGCTGGACCGTTTTCAGGCCAACTGACAGGCACAACAAGTTCCTTTGCAATTTTGGCTCGATTTAGCCAAGGCTAGTAGGCCTGAATCAAATGTGTTTTTTAACTACAAAAACACATGCATAAATAACAAAAATTCCTTCCAAAGGGGTTAATAATCCTTGGAGGAAAAACAACCTAAACTCCTAATTGTTAGATAGCTTGAAATCTAAACTAAGGCTAGAAAGTAATGCTAAACCTAATTGAATGCTTTGTAAAGAAGATAACAAATAGGATATATAAACCACATAAAGAATAAAATGACAATTTCAAATGAACAAATAGACCAGTGCCTAACGCCAAATTGGGAATAGAGTCAGATACATTCAATCCTATGTATAAATGGAGACGGTTTTAAGATAACTCACTCCTGTAAAGCGAGACCATCACCCTACAAGCTTCTACTGAAACAAAATGTTAAACAATTTATACAATAGTTCCTATGGTTTTTAACCCAACTTAAGAGCCCAAAAGGAAATAGTAGCAGGTTCTCAGACCATGCTACCATTATTCAAATTGTACAAATTAGTCATAAATGAATGCATCAAATAGAAAAACACAATAGGATACCCTGGTTCACAGAGTAATTTGAGAAACTAATTGAACATAAAAAACTATATTAACATTAAGGTACAAACACTTATCTGATATTCGTACATGAGATTTTGAGCATTAAATTCAAATCTGTGAGTTTGGAAGACTTTCAAATTTTTCTCATGGTAGATTGTGATCTATTGTTTATAATTGAGTAAATATAAATATAAATCCCAATGATTCCTTGTGAAAGGACATGCCCTTTCACAGAACCTAATCATATCAACTAACCCTAAAAATACACAAAATAAACCATAATAATGGTTTTTTAGGGAAATGTTTCTTGTAAATTCAACTTGATTATTGCACTATATTCTCCTTTAGGTATTTTGGTGCATTAATAATCCAATATTTAAGTTCCTACACAAAACACCTAACATTAGATAATATTAAAAATAAAAATAAAAAACATTACATTCATACTGTATAAATATGATCTTTAAAAATATTTAATTATTAATTTATGATATAACAAATAAACATTAATAAAATCATAATATAATTCGTACAAATGCCTTTTGATAAATAAATAAAAATAATGCCAATGGTTAAATAAATAAATAAATATTTAATCATAGATAATTACTTTATTTATCAATACATAATGAAAATTAATACATGTGAATATAATGATTGAGATTAAACTCATTTTGACATAATAATCATAATGCATTCATTTCAAACAATAATACAAAAATACCACATAAAAACATTTTAAAAGCATTAGGGTAAAAGGTTCCACAATCCACTCTAATGAAAAGAGGAAGATACTCACCCTAAAAAATCAAATCATTTCACTTAGGGTTAATATATTGATTTTTTCAAAATAACCATCTTAATGTTTATAAGTACTTTCTAATGTAAAATAATATTATTACAACTACATAAAAAATACATATAATTTTGGAGAAACCCTAAAAAAAACTCACTTACTAAAAAGAAACTCTAAAATACACATATTAATAAATCAACTAAATCATGAATGAAAAGTCAAAAAATAAGGTAAAACTATTAACACCCACTTTACCCTAAAATTAAAATAAAAGAATAAAATGAAAAGCCATTTTTAGGGATTCGAAACTAAAGAATAAATATCAATTAATTACTATTCAAACCCTAAAAGATAAAAAACTAACTTACATGCCTTTTCACCCTAAACATAATAATGTTAAAAAAATAATCAAGGTGAAAATATCTAATTAAATGTAGGGATGCATAAAAACTAATATAAAAAACCCTAACATACTTTTACATTCACCAAATCATGTCCCTTTTATCATATTTTTAACTTTTCGGGTATTGGGGGGTAAATCACAAATTAAAATGAAACTATTATTAATGATCATAAAATTTAAAATTTCTATCCCATAAACAATATTAATTTTAATAATTTATTTTAAAGGAGATGAGATTATCTTTAATTTATACATTTATTTACACATAGATGCTCAAGGAATAATATAGAGTAATTGGTAGGGGGGAGAGTTGGGTAGTTAGGTAGGAAAAGGGATGGGTTGAGAGGTTGAGTGTTCAACTCCCTCTCCCCATTCTTTTTCCTAAAATCAAAAAAATAGATAAATACATAGAGAAATTCTTATTTAATTTGAAAGTTAATTAGGGAAGAAATTACTCCCTCTATAAGAGGTTGTACTTTACTTCTCACCTACACATAAAAACAAAGATAAATAAGTATCTTCTCCTAACCCTCTCGAAGAAAACAAATAGACTAATTGGTTAGGGGGTAGGAGGGTAGATAGGTAGGAAAAAGGTCGGCTTGAGAGGTTGAGTGTTCAACTCCCTCTTGCCACCTTTTGATCATTTTTATAATTATTTTTTATTTCAATAATATAAATACATTTAACACATTGAAATAAAATATTTAAGTAGTTCTCATAAATATAAAAATGGAACAATAACAATCATTAGGGCCCTTTTAATTGTTTAAATTTTTGAAGATAGGGAGATAATATAAAATTTTAAATAAATATTTTACTTCCTTGATAGTTTTGTATATATTTGGGCCTGAATCTTCAGGTGCCAACAATGGCTCCAATTGGGGATGTGTGTCCATGCCTGGACACAGTGAGAATCCAACGGTCTTTGGAAAAGCAGACCACTTGAAACATAATGTTAATTTCATAATAAATTAAAGTAGTTGCTCAAAATCATTAACATGATTTATCACAATACTCATTTGAAGGCAAGTTATTTCAGATACTAAAAATATGTTTCATAATAACATGTTTTCCTATTAAAAATGTAAATAATAAAATCATAGGAAAAACAATAATATTCTAAATACCAAAATAAGGAAAAAACATACTTACCTCAAATGTATTTACCATTTCAACGCATATGATTACCTCTTTCACTCTCGAAGAAAATTATTAAAAAAAAGGTGCAGTACCTCTTCCAATAGCATAGTGCCAACTTAGCCAATGATCATTCTATTTTCCATAGTGTTTATTCCAAAGTTTAAACTCACAATACCTTTGGGTCTCACTTATTGCTCATTCATATAGCTAATGCTCAAACTTATTAATTCTCTTGGATTTGTAATCAAATGGTTGTGCAGCAATTGGCATCAAAATAACCTAAAATTGAATTATATGATAACGCCTGTTGCAACTATTATTCACGTGCAGCCTTCTTGAAAAACCATGTTGCTCATGCTGACTGCGAGCGATAACTATTTTTACCTTGCATACAATCAAAATTTCCTCCTAGTTCAACTTGTAATTAATAAATCTGAGCCGTTTTTAAAGATTTTTGGGCATTTTTGAGGTTGTCGGCATCTCAAAAACATGTTAAAATGCTTAAAATTCATTTTTCATATATAAAGAAAGGTATGGGAACCTTTCTAAATGCATAAACAATGATTTACAGTCAAAAATTGACTTCAAATCTCTTCTGTAATAAGAAAAACGTGACCCACTTCTTTACAGGCCTTTAACACATTTATCACGCCATTTACAACTGCCTCCTCTACCAGAAACTCTATCGTTTCTCTTTCTGGAATCTTCCCATTCAGAACAACCTCTTTTGGCTACCATAAGTGTGTCCTCAGTAGCCTAATTGCAAGGATTCTCCAAGAACATTATCTGAATTGCTTCAGCAGCCAACTGGGTATTGGTGCCAATATTGGATAGATCCAATGAGTCCCTCCTAGTGAGACTTTTTCTCACTTGTCGGTCACAAGCTTCTCCTGAATTCAAAGGAAGTTTCTCTACTGCAAATTCTTTCTCATCAGTAGCATGAGTCTTATTTTTGGTAGCTCAAATTCATCTTTGTTGTCATTTCTAGCCTTCTAGTTATGTAAATCAAATTCATGCCTAGTGCTTATTAATGAATAAGCCATTCTCAACTGTGAAATCGGTCCTTTACATAGTAGATGGTATCAACCCTAGTATCAAGCCACGCCACCATTTGATGCAGTTTAAATTATCTTGAAACAAAGATGATCCAATCACGACAAATATAAAAAATCCAAGCACAACTGGCCCCACTCGATACTGGTTGTCTTTTTTGACTGTTATTTCTGGAATCACACCTCTCTTCATAATGTTCTTTTGAAACTTAGCACTCTTCTTGTCTAGATAAAGCATACTTGTAGCCTCCTCGAATTGGTTTAGATGCATGAGGCAGAATTCTCTTTAGCTGCAATATTGCAAAGCTAGCAGCTGCTTCATCAGACATCTTTTCTATGTCATTAGCCAGCCTTCTAGTGGGCATGTATACAAGAACATCATGTCCAGTTGCTTTGTGCAGATTCAAGAAATAGCTACAACTATATGAAGTTGGTGCAACCACTATAGTGCTCACATGAACTAATAATAATAATAATAATGTTGCCTGCAACATTGACAAACAAATAGTATTTAGTCTTGCTTTACATAAACTACAATTTTTATTGTAATTCCTTATAAATATGAAATAAAATTGATATGACTAAAGCCATTTCCAAAATAAATCTATTTGAAAGTAACGAATATAAATGATAACTATTCTTTCACAATATTTATCATTTATAATTATATGAAAATATGAAAATAAATGATCTTTTAAATTTAAGGCTTTTTCCTTAATTAATATTTAATTTCAAATAGGAAAATACAAGCAACTTTAAATAAGAATATACTTCCCTCGAAAGTGAGCCCAGTTATTTTTTTTTTAATTTTTAGCTCCATAACTTGGTTCATTCTAGCATATTTTCACAGGAAGCAATAAAGTAAATTTTTCTACAAACCATATTGTATTTTGTACATTAATGATATAATATATACATAAATCACAATGAAAAAAAAATCAAGCTAAAAAACTTTTAAAAAATAATTTATAAAAAATAAAATGAAAAGAGAATATAACACAGAAGGTAAGGATAACTCCTTGAAATAGATGCGTATCCGTGAATGACATTACTTTCCTCTATCAAATATTTGATTATGATCCTTTAGCAACAAGATTATCCTAAATGTATCATTATTGGTCAAATTACTATTTTGATCAACCTATTCATAACATCCTTCATGGTCAAAACCTACCTGTGTTATTTGAACTGGGAAGAAACTGTTGTAACTCCCTTTATGTCTAATTTGAAGATTACCAATTCTACAAGCATTTCTCCAGCATATCCTCTGCATATATGAGATTTAATCATTCCTCACGACTTCTGAGGAATAATCAAAATCACCTTTTGTATCATATAGAGATTGAAAAAGAGTACAGATTTCATTACATTGACCAAGAATCTGGATGCCATAAATCTATTTTTTCTGATTTTGCAAAAAACTGAATGAGTCATTCCTATAATCAATTCCTTGTGGAGTTTTTATATCCTCTAGCATAGTATCCAAATCAGGCTCAATCAAAAAATTATCACCATCTGTTTCAAGAAAAATTTCTTCATCAATTATCTCTGTTAAAAATTCTTCATCTTTTTCAAAACCATTCATAAACATATTTCCTTCATCAAATGTTTCACTCCCTGGAGATTTTATTGTATCAAATATAACCTGATCATGCCCATCCTAATGATTATAGGAAAAATTTAAACTATTCTTTTGAACATTCTTATGGTATTCAACATCCAACAAATTTGAAATTTGTTCTGTGCTGAGGAGATTTTCTTCCTCACCATTGTGGCCATTTATATCTGACTCCATACAAATCTTACCATGTACAGATTTTTCTTCAACTTGATTTGAATTCTCTTGTTCATCTGAATCTAGAATATCATTAGGTTTTTGTGCCCCTTTTGTAACTTTATCATTTTCTTCCATTACAACTTTGTATGCAATTTTAAGAAGAAGCTTTACCTGTTCACAAGTTACTCCTAAACTGTATATTTTGTTTGAAAAACTTGGCTTGATATCAGAAGGTATTTTACTGAAGATATCCATCATCCTCATAAACAAACTCACCACATTTTCATTATCATACCATTCTAAAGTAATGAATGCATTCAAAGGAGACATGCTTGATACATCCCCTTGGTGTTGATTGTCACAGTGATCATTAATGTTCTCTCGATCGTTATCCATGTTATACAATGGATTAGAAAAAACTTTAAAACAATCATTATCACTTCCTGTAATCTTTTCTTCATTGTTTGGTTCCAGTTTGATGAATCGCTTGTTCTTTTAGAGATCTTCTCCCTAACATAGGCTTTGCCTGAAACTAAATTTTAGAGTCACCACCTCACCTTCTGTGAGGAATTAATAACTTCTCTGAGTTCCTATATCCCAATAGAGTCTTTACAACATTAACCAAAGATCCTAAAACTACCTTTCACTGATAGGCTCCCCAATAGAGTCGCCAATTTGTTGGTGCTCAAAAATGCTGGACCGTTTTGAGGCCAACTGACAGGCACAACAAGTGCCTCTGCAATTTTGGCTCGATTTAGCCAAGGCTGGTAGGCCTGAATCAAATATGTTTTTTAATTGTACAAACACGTGCATAAACAACAAAAATTCCTTCCAAAGGGGTTAATAATCCTTGGAGGAAAAACAACCTAAATTCCTAATTGTCAGATAGCTTGAAATCTAAACTAAGGCTAGAAAGTAATGCTAAACCTAATTGAATGCTTTGTAAAGAAGATAACAGATAGGATATATAAACCACAAAAATAATAAAATGACAATTTCAAATGAACGGATAGACCAGTGCCTGATGCCAAATTGGGAATAGAGTCAGATACATTCAATCCTACATATAAACGGAGATGGTTTTAAGATAAATCACTCCTGTAAAGCGAGACCATCACCCTACAAGCTTCTACTAAAACAAAATTTAAAACAACTTATACAATAGGTCCTATTGTTTTTAACCCAACTTAAGAGCCTGAAAGGAAACAGTAACAGGTTCTCAGACCATGCTACCATTATTCAAATTGTACAAATTAGTCATAAATGAATGCATCAAATAGAAAAACATAGTAGGATACCCTGGTTCACAGAGTAATCCAAGAAACTGATTGAACATAAAAAACTATATTAACATTAAGGTAGAAACACTTATCTGATATTCGTACATGAGATTTTGAGCATTAAATTCAAATCCGTGAGTTTGGGAGACTTTCCAATTTTTCTCATGGTAGATTGTGATCTATTGTTTACAATTGAGTAAATATAAATATAAATCCCAATGATTCCCTGTGAAAAGACATGCCCTTTCACAGAACCTAATCATATCAACTAACCCTAAAAGTACACAAAATAAACCATAATAATGGTTTTTTAGGGAAATGTTTCCCGTAAATTCAACTTGATTATTGCACTATATTCTCCTTTAGGTATTTTGGTGCATTAATAATCCAATATTTAAGTTCCTACACAAAACACCTAACATTAGAAAATATTAAAAATAAAAATAAAAATCATTACATTCATACTGTATAAATATGATCTTTAAAAATATTTAATTATTAATTTATGATTTAACAAATAAACATTAATAAAATCATAATATAATTCGTACAAATGCCTTTTGATAAATAAATAAAAATAATGCCAATGGTTAAATAAATAAATAAATATTTAATCATAGATAATTACTTTATTTATCAATACATAATGAAAATTAATACATGTGAATATAATGAGTGAGATTAAACTCATTTTGACATAATAATCATAATGCATTCATTTCAAACAATAATACAAAAATACCACATAAAAACATTTTAAAAGCATTAGGGTAAAAGGTTTCACAATCCACTCTAATGAAAAGAGGAAGATACTCACCCTAAAAAAATCAAATCATTTCACTTATGGTTAATATATTGATTTTTTCAAAATAACCATCTTAATGTTTATAAGTACTTTCTAATGTAAAATAATATTACAACCACATAAAAAATACATATAATTTTGGAGAAACCCTAAAAAAAACTCACTTACTAAAAAGAAACTCTAAAATACACATATTAATAAATCAACCAAATCATGAATGAAAAGTCAAAAAATAAGGTAAAATTATTAACACCCACTTTACCCTAAAATTAAAATAAAAGAACAAAATGAAAAGCCATTTTTAGGGATTCGAAACTAAAGAATAAATATCAATTAATTACTATTCAAACCCTAAAAGATAAAAAACCAACTTACATGCCTTTTCACCCTAAACATAATAATGTTAAAAAAATAATCAAGGTGAAAATATCTAATTAAATGTAGGGATGCATAAAAACTAATATTAAAAACCCTAACATACTTTTACATTCACCAAATCATGTCCCTTTTATCATATTTTTAACTTTTAGGGTATTGGGGGTAAATCACAAATTAAAATGAAACTATTATTAATGATCATAAAATTTAAAATTTCTATCCCATAAACAATATTAATTTTAATAATTTATTTTAAAGGAGATGAGATTATCTTTAATTTATACATTTATTTACACATAGATTCTCAAGGAATAATATAGAGTAACTGGTAGGGGGGTAGAGTTGGGTAGTTAGGTAGGAAAAGGGATGGGTCAAGAGGTCGAGTGTTCAACTCCCTCTCCCCATTCTTTTTCCTAAAATCAGAAAAATAGATAAATACATAGAGAAATTTTTATTTAATTTGAAAGTTAATTAGGGAAGAAATTACTCCCTCTATAAGAGGTTGTACTTTACTTCTCACCTGCACATAAAAACAAAGATAAATAAGTATCTTCTCCTAACCCTCTTGAAGAAAACAAATAGATTAACTGGTTAGGGGGTAGGAGGGTAGATAGGTAGGAAAAAGGTCGGCTTGAGAGGTTGAGTGTTCAACTCCCTCTAGCCACCTTTTGATCATTTTTATAAATATTTTTTATTTCAATAATATAAATACATTTAACACATTAAAATAAAATATTTAAGTAGTTCTCATAAATATAAAAATGGAACACTAAAAATCATTAGGGCTCTTTTAATTGTTTAAATTTTTGAAAATAGGGAGATAATATAAAATTTTAAATAAATATTTTACTTCCCTGATAGTTTTGTATATATTTGGGCTTGAATTTTCAGGTGCCAGCATAAGGATAGTGTGGTATGTCAAGTTAGCATGGGCAAAGATCTTCATAATGCTAATAAGGAAAACCTGCCAAAACAGATTGGTCTTGTTTACCCATCTCCAATTCATATGACCTCATCAGTTCATAGCCAAGGGTTTATGGAGTCATCTAAGGTGCCATGTCAAGATAATTCGGCCAAAGTTCCTCATAATGATAATCTTGCTATTTTTCCATTGCAAATTGTATCTATTTTCCCAATAAAAATGTCTCTAGTTCTCATGGCCTCGTTTGCTAATATGTTAAGCATTTATCTTCCTCCTATTATTGCATTTAGTGGCATAGATACTTCTCAGGCTATATTTTCTGAGGCAAATTCAAATTTTTAGATATGTCAATTTTTTATTCAATCGTGAATTCTCTTATGTTTTTAGATAATCCTATAAAGCTAAAGAAAGTAAATAAAGAGCATGCTGCTATTATCTCTACAGAAGTTATGTCTCTTGTTTCTTCTCATTTGCAAGATGCTAATGATTTTGATGTTGATTCTATTTTTTAGAATGATTTTTCTCAAAATAATTTGGTTAGCAATGTATCACAAGATATGGACCAGGCCATTAATGGTAAGTGCCTTGATGATTCTTATGGTTATTTAAACAAGATAGCTCCATCTTCTGAGTTGTTTCCTTCTGATTTAACTCAAGAATCTGATTCACCACCTCACCAACAACAAAATTCTTTACTTGATGATAAATTTGATCATGTTACTAAACTATCAATTGTTCAGACACCGATTTCCCCTAAATCAATTGTTAAAACTCCTAAAACTAGGGGTAGAAAATCTAGGGCAACTAAGGCCTTGGAGGAAATTCAAGCTGGTCTTCAATCAACTTTGGATGCTAATTTATCTGCATTTAGGAGATGTTCGATGAGGAGAACCAAAGGTTCTCCTTGTCCTCAATGAGAATCCTATCTTGGAATGTCAAAGGCATTAATGCCTCTAACAAAAGGCATAGGATCAAGTCGATTCTTGATTCTTCGCAATGTGAAATTATTCTTCTACAAGAGACTAAACCGTCTTCTGATAATTTTAATCTAACTGTGGCCAAGTGGTCTTCTTGGTAGAGTATTTGTGTTCCTGCTATGGGTGCTTCTGGTGGTTTGTCTATTTTATGGAATAAATCAAGGGTGGTTATTCACTCACTTTAGGATGGGCCTAATTGGCAGTTTGTTAATGTGAGGTTCTTCAATTATTCCTTCTTTCTTATAAATGTTTATGGGCCTACTTCCACCTTGGATAAGTTGCATTTGTGGCAAACATTAACCAATGTTATTTAGTAGTATCCTGATTGTAAATTTATTTTAGATGGGGATTTTAATGCAATACTGACCTCTAATGATAAGATGGGGGTATTTCTCCTCCTTCCCGTACAGTCACTGATTTTAATAATTTTATTTTGGATAATGACCTTTTTGATGTACTTCCCTAGTCTGGAACATTCACTTGGACTAATCGAAAAACCGGTTTTTCACAAATTGTTGTCAGGTTAGATAGATTTCTTTGTTGCCAAATCTGGAAGTTGGATGGTATTATGATGTCCTCGACTATTATGCCCTTTTCAGGTTCAGATCATTTCCCAATTCAACTTAGTATTGATCTCTCTTGTAAAGATGGTATTAATTCCTTTAGGTCATCTTTTAAATTTGAGTATGTCTGGTTTAGACATCCATCTTTTCACTCTCTTTTGAAGCAATGGTAGATGTCTGCCCCATTGGAAGATGGGTCTTTCATGTTTAAATTTTATAAGAAAATGCAATTTTTGAAAAATTTAATAAAGGCTTGGAATGTTAATGTCTTCAAGAACATTTTTGAACAAAAGTTAAGATTTGAAAAGGAACTGTCTAAAATTAACCAGTTCATTATTTCCAATGGTCTGGACTCTCAAACATTTTTAAAACAAAAATCTTTTCAAGAAGAATGGGTTGAGTTATGTGCTAGAGAGGAAGAATATTGGAGGCAGAAGTCTCGCGAGCTATGGCTACAGTCCGGTGATCAAAACACTAAGTTTTTTCATGCCTCAACTAAACAGAAGAAGGCGGTGAGGGCTATTTTCTCCATTAAAGATGATATGGGAAAACTGATTTCTGATGAGAAAGGTATTCATCAAGAAGGGGTTAGATTTTTTTTGAATCTTCTATCACCCCTTAACATTCCTCAGGGTGATACTTCTAAGATTAATAAATTACTTAGTGTTATTCCAACCTTAATTTCCCCCCAGGATAATTTTACTTTAATAGCTCCATTTACCCTGTTGGAGGTACGAAAAGTGGTTTTTTCATTATTATCAGATAAGGCACTTGGACTAGATGGCTTCACGGCTTTGTTCTTTCAGAAATGTTGGGATGTTATATGCTTTGCTCTTTTGGTTATTCTTGAAGAGTCTAGGAAGAATACATCCATGTTAAAATGTTTTAATGCCACAAACATAGTGCTTATCCCTAAGAATAGTAATCCACAAACTTTTGCTAACTTTAGAGCGATTTCTCTTTGTAATACTATTTATAAAATTATTACAAAAGCAATTTATATGAGGCTCCATCACCTTATCCCTAGGATTGTATCTCCTAAACAAGGTGGTTTTGTTCCAGGTCGTGAAACCATGGATGGCGCCATTCTGGCACATGAAACTCTCCACTCTATTAGTGAACATTCCATTCCTTCCTTTGTAATTAAATTGGATATGATGAAAGCCTATGATAAGCTCAACTGGTCTTTTCTAATTCAGGTCTTGCTCAAATTTGGTTTTTCTAAAAAATGGTGAAGTGGATTAAGGCATGTATTTCTGGTGCTCATTTTTTAGTTATAATTAATGGGGTACCTGTGGGTTTCTTTCCATCAACTCAAGGAGTTAGGCAAGGTGATCCCTTATCACCTTGTCTTTTTATTATCATGGCTGAAGCTTTGAGTTGATGTATTAATGTTGCTCATGTTGCTAGTCATTGGTATGGTGTGAAAATCAAAAACACTTCCATCTCAGTCACACACTCTTAATTTGTTGATGATACATTGTTATTTGGAAATGCCTCTATCCACTAGTAAATTTTACCTTAAATTTCAATGAGAATTAGTCAAATTTTCTACAACAATTGGTCAAATAGGCGACTAAAACTATCGTCGATCTTTTTTCATCGAATTTTCTACATGGTAAATAATAGTTGAAATTTTGACCCCATAACTGGTCAAATTATCGACTGCAACAATCCCTTGGAATTGGAAGAATAAGACACTGATCAATTGGTTGAACGATCGAAATTGAGACCATTTTGTCATCGAATTATCCACCCCAATTCATCAAATGTATAGCATCCTAGTCGAAGTTAGTCCATTCGGTCGTCGAATTATCCATGCAAATTCATCGAATGGACCATCGAACGTATAGCATCTTGGTCGAATTCAGTGTTGTGTAAAGGATGAAATTTTGACCAATACTAACTTTTGTTTAAAAAAAATGTGACACCATTTTCAATATATTCCTACTTTTAGTTGAATATATTGCTTGTCTATAATTAGTATGCATATATGAATCTATGAAGCTTTGATTTAGCTATTTTCTTCTATTTAGCACAATTAGATTGAACAAAGTATTTTCATTGTACTGTATATTCACAGCCTCAAGAAAAATCAAACTGACTAAGAAAGCTTCGTTTACCTACAAATTTGTGTGCTTGTCTAAGTTTGATATGTAGATCTACGTATCAAACTCAGACAAGCACACAAATCTATAAGTAAATGTTGATTAAATATTTTATTTTTAATAGCAGTTTAAAAGACTATTTAAATGTTTTGACAGTTTGATAAGAACAAAATTGGTATTCAGATATAAATTATTGAGCTTCTCTTTGTTTTGATAATAGTTTAACATTCTCTACTTAATAGGGCCAACCACGTGAAGGTGGAAGCTCATCTGGCCCCTCCTAGGAGCCTCTTATGACCCTTTACGATATTTTAAGACCTCTAAGATGTATTCTTAGAGGTCGTAAATGGTCGTAAAGGGTCATAAGGGGTCCTAGAACACAACAACTAAGAAACATAAATGTAGGCATCATGGTCACAATGTTTTGGAAACACAACATAATTGAGTGGTATACCCAGACGATGCAACGCAACCACTACTCCTGTAGTTCTAAGTTGACACTGCGGGATCCAAAAACCAAAGATAAGGAATCTATATATGGTTTTTGGATCCACAGTGTCAACTTAGAACTGCAGGAGTAGTAGTTGTGTTGCATTTTCTGGGTATAGCATTCAATTATGTTGTGTCTCCAAACAATTGGGACCATGATGCCTACATTTATGTTTCTCAACTGTTGTGATACCTACATTTATATTTTGTCGTTGTCATGTTTATTTGCATGTTCTTTGTGTTTGGCTTCTCTCCCTCGCATCAAAAGTAAGATTTTTCCCACTCTAAATCGAGAATGTGCATGTAACACAAGTAGAATATGCATGAATAGTAGGTGGAGTTGAAAAAACACACGTTTACATTTTTGCGATGGTCTATAACTTAAAATACACAATTAAAGACCTCTATAAAAAATGCAACCCTATTGTGTTTTTCAACTCCACCTGATATCCTATGTATATGAATTGAGATTGCATATTGAACTAGGCTTCTCTTTCTGCATTGCCTGAAACCAAGAGACTGTCACAGTTAACATCTAAATGATGCGTCTGATCATCACAACTAATCCACCTTAAACAATTGAATATGTTTTCTTGTATTAAATATTCATTAATCAAAATTTGAATAGAAAATGTATACCTTGAGTACTACAATTCACATTAGAGTCGATGCCTCCATCGTGCTTGACCGGTGCAGTATCAATATCCGTAGACTACATTCCAATGTAAATAATAGATTTAGATGATGATATCACAGAAATACCTAATTCATAGTCCATCATTTGTTCTTTGAAACACTAAATTAGGGATTTCTGTAATATCCTCATCTATATCTACAACTATTGCCTCTGTTGTTGCAGGTGCTTTTCCCCTATTTGATATTTATCTTCAGGTGTCCACACTCATTCTGTTGGTTGTTGCCAGCTTCTCTTTGTTTCGAGAATAGTTTAACATTCTCTAAGAAACATAATTGTAGGCATCATGGTCACATTTTTTTGGAGACAATGTAATTGAGTGGTATACCCAGATGATGGAGAGCAATTTATGGACCTCTGAATCCAAGTTGTTATCCATCCCGCAATGTCAACTTAGAATCGGAGGTGCAGAAATTGCTCTTCGTGTAGGTATACAACTCAATTATGTTGTCTCCAAAAAAATGTGACCATGATGCCTACAATTATGTTTCGAGAATAGTTTAATTAACATTCTCTACTTAACAGGGCCAACCACGTGAAGGTGGAAGCTCATTTGGCCCCTCCTAGGAGCCTCTTATGACCCTTTACGACATTTTAAGACCTCTAAGATGTATTCTTAGAGGTTGTAAATGGTCGTAAAGGGTCATAAGGGGTCCTAGGACACAATAGATGAGAAACATAAATGTAGGCATCATGGTCACAACATTTTGGAAACACAACATAATTCAGTGGTATACCCAGACGATGCAACGCAACCACTACTCTTGTAGTTCTAAGTTAACACTGCGGGATCCAAAAACCAAAGATAAGGAATCTATATATGGTTTTTGGATCCACAATGTCAACTTAGAAATACAGGAGTAGTGGTTGTGTTGCATTTTCTGGGTATAGTATTCAATTATGTTGTGTTTCCAAACAATTGGGACCATGATGCCTACATTTATGTTTCTCAGCTGTTGTGATACCTACATTTATGTTTTGTAGCTGTCATGTTTATTTTCATGTTCTTTGTGTTTGGCTTCTCTCCCTCACATCGAAAATAAGATTTTTCCCACTTTGAATCGAGAATGCGCGTGCAACACAAGCAGAATATGCACGGACATCAGGTGGAGTTGAAAAAACACAACACGTTTACATTTTCACGATGGTCTATAACTTAAAATACTCAATTAAAGACCTCTATAAAAAATGCAACCTTGTTGTTTTTCAACTCCACCTGATATCCGTGCATATTCTGTGAGATTGCATATTGAGCTAGGCTTCTCCTTCTGCATTGCCTGAAACCAAGAGACTGTCACAGTTAACATCTAAATGGCACATCTCATCATCATAACTAATCCACCTTAAACAATTGAATATGTTTGCTTGTATTAAATATTCATTAATCAAAATTTGAATAGAAAATGTATACCTTGAGTACTACAATTCACATTAGAATCGATGCCTCCATTATGCTTGGCCGGTGTAGTATCAATATCTGCAGGCTGCATTCCAATGTAAATAATAGATTTAAATGATGATATCGCAAAAATGCCTAATTCATAGTCCATCATTTGTTCTCTGAAACACTAAATTAGGGATTTCTATGATATCCTCATCTGTATCTATAGCTATTGCCTCTATTGTTGCAGGTGCTTTTCCCCTATTTTATATTTATCTTCAGGTGTCCACACTCATTCTGTTGGTTGTTGGCAGCTTCTCTTTGAGCTTCTCTTTGTTTCAAGAATATTTTAACATTATCTGAGAAACATAATTGTAGGCATCATGGTCACATTTTTTTGGAGACAATGTAATTGAGTGGTATACCCAGACAATGGAGAGAAACTTCTACACCTCCGGTTCCAAGTTGTTCTCCATCCCACAGTGTCAACTTGGAATAGTTTCATCCCTGATGTGACCATGATGCCTACAATTATGTTTCAAGAATAGTTTAATTAACATTCTCTACTTAACAGGGCCAACCACGTGAAGGTGGAAGCTCATCTGGCTCCTCCTAGGAGCCTCTTATGACCCTTTATGACATTTTAAGACCTCTAAGATGTATTCTTAGAGGTTGTAAATGGTTGTAAAGGGTCATAAGGGGTCCTGGGACACAATAGCTGAGAAACATAATTGTAGGCATCATGATCACATTTTTTTGGAGACAACATAATTGAGTGGTATACCCAGATGATGAATATCAACTTCTGCTCCTCCGATTCCAAGATGACAATGCGGGATCCCAAGACCATAGATAAGGAATAAATTGAGAGAGCAGAGGAGGGCCATAATGACCAAAATAATATAGGACAAACCTCAAGTTAAATGAGGCAATTGCAAACATTTTAATATAATTCTATTAAAATGTTTGCAGTTGCCTCATTTAACTTGAGGTTTGTCCTATATTATTTTGGTCGTTATGGCCCTCCTCCGCTCTCTCAATTTATTCCTTATCTATGGTCTTTGGATCCCGCAGTGTCAACATGGAATCAGAGGAGCAGAAGTTTCTCTCCATCATCTGGGTATACAACTCAATTATGTTGTCTCCAAAAAATTGTGACCATGATGCCTACAATTATGTTTCTCAGCTATTGTGAAATCTACATTTATGTTTCTCAATTTTTGTGTTTATGTGTATGTTTTTTATGTGTTTGGGAAGACATCTTTCTAGCTTGAGCCTAGATCCTTCAGCAATTAGGTTATAAATAATGTAGATGATAGATGAGCAATTAGCTATCCAAGAAAAAGCCCATAAATGAACTATATGTACCCCAATTAATGTGCCCTCTGTGCATACCCAAATGATATATTTGAAACAAGAAGGGTAAGGCTAAATTTACCCTTTTTGTTTCAAATATATCATTTAGGTATGCGCAGAAGGCATAGGAATTGGGGTACACACAGTTCATTTACAAGATTTTTCTTGGGAAGCTAATTTCTCAGCTCTCATTTGCTTCATTTATTATCAAGCTAATTGTCGAAGCATCTAAGCCCAGGCTAGAAAGATGTCTTCCCATTCTGTTTAAGCTATATTCCTTGTTCTTGTCAAACTTCCTTGGTATGGTAGGCCTACTCTCTGCAATACTCTTCTTCAGCGAGACTTCATACCACATTGCGCTCAAACTTCAGTGAGACTTCATACCACACATCATCCGTAGATTACGTTCAATGCATTATTTACGCTTGTATTGGTGGGAAAATTCTTGAAAACACGCAAAAGAGATTGCATTCAACCATGTTGTTTACATGACACATGTAGTTTACCTCCAGCCTAAATCAGCGTTAAATCATGTGATTGATAGCGGATTGGGGCTCACTTGAGCCATAAACATGAAGAATTATTCTAAAAAAAGATGTAAACCATATATATGTGCACTTGAGGAAAAGAGAAGTTATGTCATATCAATATTAAAATATTAGTTACAATATGAAAATACTAAACTAACTAATTCCTGAGTTCATCTCTGCATATGGTCGGAACAAATTAGATATGCGATTACAATACAGAGAAGGCATCATAAAAATATATTTTTGGAATTTGCCCTAGCCTGACACGTTTTGTACTCAAATCCTTCATCGTGGATAAGTGGAGATGGGCGGATAGATGCAAATGAGTTGTCATCGACCCAACTAAAGTATCCACAGCCATTATTTCCATGTGATACCCAGTCTACATTAGTTCTTATATTATAATGAATAGTATTTACATTAGAAAATTTAAATATATACACATTAGCAACCTTTTTTCGATTAGGGCAGCACCAAAATTATCATCCAGGGTTGTTCAATGTCCATGAAGTCTTCAACACACACTTCCCACCACCACATTGACAGTTTGCCATATTGACAAGAGTCATCGAACCTATATCAATAATGCACTGCACCATCATTAATACATTTATTATTTTTATATGATTATTTTTATAGTCCAAATACACCGAGGAGTACCATAAAAAATATTAACCATTTACAATAATGAAAAGTAAACCTAAATCAAATAGCTCATTTTTTTATTAGCATGTGTAGTTTGTGTGTATATGAAAAATGAAAGAAATATGAAGCTGAAATAAAATAGTGAACAAAATAGTATTCCACATAGAGTGAATGAAATATACCATCAAAAGAAGGTGACAAAATCTTGTCATGAAGCACAAACATAGGAAATAAAAAAGGGACAAAAGACAAGAAATAAGAAAAATCATTTATACTATAATAAAAAAAAGTAACACTCTTTGTCAACAATTTCCAAAATCATTAGGACTATAAATGGATGGTTCTGATATTGCTTTGCCATTACAACAATTGAGCATTCATCATTTGGTACTTCTTGGTGTATTCCATTTAATTTTTTCAGTTGTCGTGTTTATGTGCATGTTCTTTATGTGTTTGGCTTCTCTCCCTCGCAAGGGATACGTCGATAGGTAATTGATTTGAAAGCATAATGATTTGATAGTCTTTTTTCAGGATAGACGTAATCATCCCGCCAACTTTAATTAGCAACATTGGTGTCCTATCATTGCACAAGTGCAAGATGGTAAGGGTCTATTCAAGGAGGGATGAAAAAAAGGTCATTTAAACCTTGCAAGGCAAGAGGAGAGACAGTCCAAATAATTCTATGGTGACTGTCCCAAACAACAGACAAATGATGGATTTGCTAACATGTTTTATTTTCATGTTTCTAACAAGTTTGTTGCGATTAGGCTAGTGTGGTCACAATTGAAATTGTGAGTTTCTCTTGGAATTGAATAGCAGACTTTATCTATTGTGCAAAAAAACATATGTAGGATTATTATGGTCACAAAGTAATTGTCTTAGCATCAACATTTCACTTCTAATATAACATGAAACTCAGGGACATTGACCTATATGAAAATGATGACCTTATATTAACCATGACCATGATGTCATCATCAAATCATGTCTTATGTATTTTATAAATTATTAAAATACATACCAATGGACGAAATTTGTTTCCCCCTTCAATGTGACCATGTTGCCTACAATGTTCCTTAACTGTTTTGATTAGATATCTTCGAGTCTTTAAGCCCTTACAAATTTTGCAAGGACAATAACATTTTCCATCACCTTTTCTTTTTAAGTTAGACCATAGTCTAGCAATTGTCTCCCTATTTTTTTGTGCATTGATATCGTCAGACATGGTCTTTCTTGAATGGAATGACTCGTTGGTGGAAGAAGGATAATTTGTTTGCAACCTGCAGATACAAATCATTACTGAACAACCATTTTCTCAACTATAATTTTCTCAATGCAAAGGGACATTTATCATACCAAATCAAAGTTTAGAAATGGACGGTTTTGATGCTTTGCCATTACAATAGCAATAGAGGGTGTATAGATAGAAAAATAGTTGTAAAGAGTAGATTTAAATAAATAAAATCAGGTAAATAACTAGGGAAATTGAATAACATTGTAGGAATCCTTACCTCCATATATAGGTTGCTCCTAAGTAATGAAAACACAAAGAAACCTCTCCTAATCATATGAATACAAGCATGGATTTTTTTATTTCATTGTTAACTTGAGCACCCTATTTCAAATAGAACATTATCATAAAATCTCGTAGGCCTTAATTTTTTGTATTTTTTTAATGACATTAACATGGTAACTTTCCAAAGTTAAGCACTTCCAATAATACTCCCAAGACCATTATTGTGGCTTACCATAATGACAACTCATTTCTTAGTTTCCTGAACTATTAAATTTCCTCTACAAGTCCATAGTACTTCCAATATTAGTAATCTATCTAGTTGTAAGATTTTCATATCTAATCTCTTAACATATTTTCTAAAAGCCCTCATATTTCTCTCAATAAGAATAGTTTTGGCATAGGATCCTTCAACTATTTGTGGACCCTTTGTCTTGTAAACAATGACCAATCTTTCAATCAAATGCACCTTATGTTTGACGTGTTGTGGTAACTTTCTCATTGTAGTGATGAATCTATTGTTTAAATCAGCTATTGTCTCATAGATGCCCTTTTTGATAGTGGTAAGTTCATGTATAGCAAACTTGATATCAATCGGATCCCCATATTGTAATCTAAAAACACTCGTAAAATCCTCCCAAGAAATAGTACTACTGTCTAGGATATTTTTGTACCATTCTTTCGCACTTTCTTTTAAGGAATTCACAAACAATTTTATCATGGCATCCTCATTGTCTGTCTCATATTCATGTGTAGTATTGATGAAATAACTTAGATGTTCTTCCCCAATTACTACATTATTACCTTGAAACATATGAATCATTCCTTTTATTTCAACTATTGGTACAGTTTTATGGACATGGTATGACTGTCTCAGAATGACAACATTTTGGTGAGTTAATTTGTTTGTGTAGAAGTATGAATGGATTGGATCAATGGATTGGAATGGATATGGGAAGAGTATAGAAGAGTTTAGAATGATGTTAGAGTTCCTTATGGATGAGAAGGCAAAGCCATAGTGTGCTTAGGGGAATAGTGTGATGACTGTCCCAATACAGCTGTAACAGGACATATGGAACTTAGTCAAACATATTGAGCACTTTAAATAAAGAATACAATGGAAAAGAAAGAGGAAATAGCTTTAAATCAAATTTTTAATTTAGTATTTTTTTTAAATGCCAAGTTACTAGCTAATTCTTTTAATCAAAACCAAATCCAAATCCAAGTGTAAGTCAAAAATCAGCTTGCCAAGTACTCATCACATGTTCAAATAACAAAATGATTTCAAACAAATATTTTCATTCAAGTAGGAAATCCTAAACTTGGTTCAGCAGAGAAGTTAGCTTCACAAAGCTAAAAAATGAATATTTGTCTAAGAAGCCAAACATTTTCCCACCCTGCACACACTCAAACCAATTTAATAGAAAAGAATAAGCTATTGTTATCATATATAAATGTCCAAGTATATGTTTGAATATGTATAACAATAAACACTTACATTGCTATCAATATATCTTTTTATTTGAATGTCAATTTTTACTGTCTAAAAAAACTATACATGCACACCTATGATTCTCTATAAGAAAAATATGAATAATAGTCTTACGTTCCAATTATCTCCACTAGAGTGAATGGTCACATGTTTGTTGGTTTCAATATAACACTATGAAGCTACCTTTATAATAGCTATTTATAAACGCTACGAACCTACCTTTATAATGGGTATTTATAATATTATGTGTCATGAAGTCTCTTTATCATGTTAAAATTAACTCTCCATATTGCTAGCTGTTGAAATGTCAATGCCTGTGTGTGTGCATTTACAGTCACACATTTGTCATCATGTATAATACCAAAAACCTAATGTTTGAACTAACTTACCAAAAAAAATTAATAATATATGCCTCAAATCAACATTAAATTTCACACAATTCTACGTTCCTCAATTCTTACCTTTAAAAATTAAAATTTATGAGTGGGTTGTGAAATGAATGTCTCATCAATGATGTTCCTAAAATACAGTAGCAAGAACTTTGGTATCCCAGATAACAAAAAGCCAAAAGGCCACTCCAAAAAACAAGGTGTCAGTATATTATAGAGGAACCTGAGAAATTAAAAAAGAATGGGAAATTATTTGACTTTAATATTGCTAATAAAACATTCAGATTTCACTTAGAGTTGGGAGAAGTGAGAAGTGAAAGGAATGTTAGTATTAGAGGAATGCTCGTTCGTGACAAAGAAGATTGACTCGACTTCCATCAAGGGGACAAAGAAGAGATGGTCTAATATTGGAGAATGCATGGCTCATGTTGGTCCACAAGGGTCCACAAACAGTTGAAGGATCCTATGCCACAACTATTCTTACTGAGAGAAATATGATATGAAAATCTCTCAACTAGATACAGCTGCCCCAGGCAAGCCAGTTTCCATAATTGGACAAGTTGAAAGGTGCCATGAAGAACCTATAATATAAAGTTGTGATTCTCTAGTTGGGATAGTCATCACACTATTTAGAAGAAATATGAAGAAATATGAATATGAAGAAATACTACTACTGTCTAGGATATTTTTGTACCATTCTTTGGCACTTTCTTTTAAGGGATTCACAAACAATTTTATCATGGCATCCTCATTGTCTGTCTCATATTCATGTGTAGTATTGATGAAATAACTTAGATGTTCTTCCCCAATTACTGCATTATTACCTTGAAAATATGAATCATTCCTTTTATTTCACTGGGGATTGTGTTTGGGTAATTAGAAATTCCAAAGAAATCCAATTCATGTCTATATATTTCTGCTCCTATAGGGTGTTTGAACTTTGAAAGAAACAAACCTTTGAGCTCGTATTCAAACTTGATGTCTAGGGTTTGGCACATTGCCAAACCATTGATTTCACTACTAAGTACTAAACTGCTACTGGCAACAGTTTTATGGAACTTGATCATTGTTATGGTTCCCGTGTTGTTGTTGATTTCTATTTTATTTTTATTTTCTCTCCCTTCAATAGGATGCATTGGCTGTCTATTTTATCAAGAATCTTGTATATGCTCTTGTGACCTAGCAGGTGAAACATGATATGTGCGTTTGTGTTTAAGCATGCCAAAAATTCTCTTACGTGCGTCCCTTAAATCTGCAAATGCCTTAAATCTACAAATGCATTGGTTATACTAGATGTACAATGTCATGCTGCATCCTAAACAATGATATGTGCATTTTTGTTTAAGCATGCCAAAAATTCTCTTACGTGTGTCCCTTAAATCTGCAAATGCCTTAAATCTACAAATGCATTGGTTATACCAGATGTACAATGTCATGCTGCATCCTAAACCCTAGTCACAGCCTTCATAATTCTCGGTCATAGCATTTACAAACCCTAGTCAAACCTTAGTCACCACTAAGAATACTCATTGATTCAATCGCCTACTAGCATATTACTAACAGAGATGACAAGAAAATGACAATCCAGTACGTAATGAAATATAGAAAACACAGAAGATACCTCAAACTCCACGGAAGATAAATGATGAAATGTGCTATTAACCTCGGGTGTAGGGCTCTTCATGACCTGGAATAAGCTCCACTCCTTAGCTTAGAAATGAAAATCCTAATTCGCGTGCTGCAACCGTAAAAATGAAAATGAGAATTGAAATAATCCTAATTCGCGCACTGCAACTGTAAAAATGAAAATGAGAATTGAAATGTTTTTTTTAAGTAATATGTCTGTGTTGGTCAAAATTTTGACCGACATGGTATTGGTGGAAATTTTGACCAACACAGGCATGGTTTAAAAAAAAAACAAATTTTTCCTTCTATACCCTGACCAACCTAAACCATTTTCATTAATGGGTGATAATTTTCATATAAAAATGATGTCAAATGTACTAGTGATCTAGGAAGCCACACAAGTTAAGAAAGTTCTTGATTTATATACATTAGTTTTTGGGCAAAGAATTAATGATCACAAATCAAAATTTTATGTCTTCAATACTACTTCCCAAGTAACTAAAAAAATTGTTTCTATTCTAGGATTCCCGCTAGATGAACTTCCATCTACATACTTGGGTATCCCTTTTTTCATGGGGCATAATAAGGTATCTTTTTGGCAAACGGTTGTTGATCGTATCAAGTCCCGAGTTGTGGCATGGAAAACTAGGTGGCTATCTTTGTTTTGTCGAATACTTCTTATTAAATCAGTTCTATCCGCTATTCCTTACTATTGTATATTAGTGTTGCAGGCTCTGAAATCTATTCTCGTCCAAATCAAAAAATTAATTAGGGAATTTCTTTGGACAAAAAATATGATTGGTCAAAAGAAGATTCCCCTCATTTATTTATCAGACATGTCTTATCCCCCTCTAGCTGGGGGAGTGGGCCTTCATAACTTGTCTAATAGAAATTTGGCATTTGGTGGAAAACTAGTTTGGAAGATGTATTCATAGCCTACTATTAAGTGGTGTCAACTAATGCAGCAAAAATATCTTGATAATTCAGACCCAGCTAGGATCATCTCGGCCCTTGATCCTCCCAAAGGCTCTTCTATTTGGAATTTTATGATAAACTCTAGGCATATTGTCACTTCTCATGTCTCATGGGAGGTTCACAATGGTGAGTCTGTTAATTTTTGGTTTGATTCTTGGAATGGCTTTCCTCCTTTAAACACTTTAGACATTTTTCATGATATTTGGGAACTTGCATCTTCAATATGGGGATGTAGGTTCTTGGATTATCTTTATATTGTGCATATTCATTCAGGAATGGTTATGTGGAAGGATTTTCATGATTTACCGATTGATTCTTAGATTGCATCAAATGCAAATTAATACCTTTTGGATAAGTCAGTATTCCTTTTTAGGATTCTTGATCGTCTCTTTTGGGCTCCCTCTACAGATGGTAGATATTCTGTTAAACTTGGATATAATCTGGCCCAATCCATTCAAAGTAATGTCGGTCGATCAAGAGCTTTTAAATTTTGTTGGCACTCTGTTGTTCTCCCTAAAGCTGGTTGTTTTTCTTGGCTAGTCTTGAAGAAGAGAGTCTTAACTAGTGAAAGGCTAGTTAGATTAAATAATGCGGGGCCATTTCTATGTGTCATTTGTTACCAAGAATTGGAGTCCATTGATCATCTTTTTTTAAATTGTCTGCTAGCACAGTTGTGTTGGCAATTCATTATGCAAAAATTGGGTTTGTCCATGCCTCTTCCTTTCTCAATTTGGGATTTCTTTCATTCCTGCCACATCCTTTTCCATAAATCCATGTTCTCATGTTTATGGATTTGTATTCCTTCAGTGGTTTTATGGTCTATTTGGTGGGAAAGGAATACAAGAATTTTTCATAATTAGTCTTCTTCTTTTCAGTCTATTACATCTACTCTTGAAAAGTCTGTTGTAGAAGTCACTAATGCTTATTCTGCTAAATTTAATGGTAACCATATTTTTTTGCCTTGTGATAATCTTATATCTAAAAATTGGTCGGGTTTAGTGTTCCCCTCTCTTCCTTTCCCTCTTTGCCCCCAAGATAGATAAAAAATTAGATCTCAAGATAAGTGGATCCCGCCTCAGCATGGATTTGTCAAACTTAACTTTGATGGGTCCTTCAAGGGAAATCCAGGTACTTTGGGTATAGGTTTTGTTCTTCGTAATTGTCATGGCTCTCCTATTTATTTTGAGGCATGCCCCATTCCTTCTGGGACTAATAATCTAGCTGAAGCCTATGCTCTGTTACATGGCTTAGTTGCTGCTAAAAAGATTAACATTAAGCATCTTCATGTGGAAGGTGACTCCTCTGTGATTATTAATTCTTGTATCTCTAGAGGATCTTTGTCTTGGCACATCTGTTATGTACTTCAACAGATTTGGCTTCTTTCCCTGAATGTTTCGTTTCTCATACTTATAGAGAGGGAAATAATCTGGCTGACCGTTTAGCTAATTTAGGGGTTGAAGGACATAATATTATTTTTCCATCTTCTATGGTTACTGTGAAATCCCATCCTTTAGTATTTGATCTCCTTGCCTTTGAATCAGTTTCCTAGATTTGGTAGCCTGATTCTTTATCTTGCTCTTGGGAATATGATGACAGTCATATTGAGGATTTAATCTTTTGGCATGTACTTTATCAATGTGTTATTGATATGTCTAATCCTACAGGGTGGCTCAATATTTTTGGTAATTGGATTGAGAATGTATTCATATTATCAGCAGTTGGTGATAAGTATGCATTTTTAATGATGGCAAGATGATCGAAGTTCTCACATGTCTAGGATTATATATATCTACTTTCGGAAGATTTTAATGGTTTGCTTACGAAAGGTTTTATTATGGTTATCTTGGAACTCCATCCTACTTTATTTTGATCATATCACCCTTATATTAGTCCCCTGCACTTGCTAACCCATTTCATTCATTATGGGAATTTGTTGTCAGTTGTATCGAGGATTTCATCATTTTGACATGTACTCTATCATCGTGGTATTGATATTTCTAATCATCCAGGTTTACTTAAAGCTTCATTTGGTTTTAAAAAATCACTCACATTGTACGTGGGTTATTAATTTTTATTTATTAATGAAGCTCAGATCGAAGCTCTTACGTGGTTGTGATCTTTTATATTTTATGAAAGGTTTCAATAGTTTGTGTATGTTATTTGTAATAATATTGACTAGTTTCCATTTCTATTCATAATGACATTTTTATTGATTGCTTCATTTCACATGAAGCTACATTTATCACTACTATTTATGAAGACCTTCGCTGGTCTATTTTCTTGCTCTTGACAAGGTTTTTTTGGATCATCTTTGTTAATGGCTTCACAAATGATTGGTTCTCGATTCACTAATGAGTTTAGGCCACTTAACTTGAGAGTTTTTTTGCCTCCTGGTGGTTTGGAGCTCCCATTTGAGGGTCAGACTCCGCAATCTCCACGATGTTCTGGTGAAGCTTCATCTTCATCTTAGCATCCCAGTGTTGCCTCTGGGTCAGCTTCATTTATCTATAAGGAAGTTGACAAAATTTGGAACTCTCTATTCTTTTTGCCATTTGGGGTGGAGGACCCTCATTTTGATGGTTAAATTTTGAATATTTGTTATTTGTTTTTTACCTTCTTGGATAATCTACCTTTTTTATGTTTTTGTTTCAAGATTGGCTTACTCGACTGCTTATGATACACCACAATTTGGTTGCACCTTTCATTTGGGTTGACAATGTACATGACTCAATTTCAGGCTTCACCTTACTGCCTCATTTGATGTATGGCTATAATCAGAATTGGATTTTTGTATTCATCCATCCTCTTTCATTTGTTGAACTTAGATTAGGCCGAGGGTTCCTTTTTTAATGAAATCTAGTTTTTATGGGGATATTCTACTGAAACTAAGTATGGATTATTGCATATATCCATCCTTTGTTATTTGCATAGTTATTGATTGGGTTTTTGTACCAATTGTAAGCTAGTCATTTGGTGACCAAGTTGGGTTGGGGCAGCCCTCGGCTATATGTTAAAAGCTATTTGACCATTTGTATTACAGGTAATGAACGAAGTTTTTCTTCATTGGTTATATTCTTCGGGAGCCCTTTTTGAAGCAATATTTTTAATAAATATAAATATAAATTTTTGCCAAAAAAAATAAAAAAATCTCAATGGTAAGAGAAGGGAGATAAAATACAAATCCAAATCCCAAGCCAAGCCATTGATTGTCCTAACATATTGGACAAGTATCTATTTTCTGCCCATCCAATTTCGTCAAGGTGACGTGAATTTGTGAGCACTTCCTTGGTGTTTGTTTGATATGGAATTAGTTGATTTTCATATTTTGTGAGTCAAGTAAGTTTGTTGTGTGGATTATTTGATTAAAAAAAATTAAATTAAGATTAACCGTGAGATTATAATACTTATATTTTATGAATATGGAAATATTAAATAATAGGATATTTAATTACTAAGAGTTAATTAAATACCTTTATTTAATTAATAGACTTAATTAAAAGTCTAAATTTAGAATAAAAGGATTTAATTAATTATTGAGTCCAAATATGAAATTTAAGGCATAGTTGATTTATTTAATATTTAATTTACTAATTGCATAGTATTAATGTGCTAAATATTTATTGGTTAATTAAATATTAATATGCAATTTAAGTTGCACATTCGGTTCAATAAAAATGAATTAGAAATTTAAAGTTAAAGTTGAGAAGGAATTGTGATTTGAAAAAGTGCATTATTTTATTACTAAATTATAATTAATCATGCAAAGTGAGTTGATGAAAACTAGGTGGAGAGTTGAGTTTTGATTTTTAGGGATTGCATGTTTAGAAACCCTAGGAGTAATAGGTCTTTTTTATGGAAGGTTTCTGGGTATTATTGCAATCACGTTTATCAGGTTTTGGGAGGAGCTCTCTTGGATGAATTAGGAAGATTTTTGGAAAGCTTGGATTATGAAGGTTGAATTGGATTCTTCTTGTCTTCGAATTTGCAAGCATTGTTTAAGAATTTTGGAAAGCTTGGATTTTGAAGGTTGTATTGGATTCTTCTTCTGTTCATATTCAGGCGTTGTTTGAGGTAAGGTTTGAAACCTTCTTTTTACAAAATTCTTTCCTTTGAAAAGATTATTTTTGTCATGCCTAGAATTGTTTATGCGAATGGATTGGAAATTGGGTTTCTATTTTAATCAAGTTTGTTTTTGTGAAATTTTGGATTTGATATTAAATTAGATCTAGTATTCTATTTGGATTGTTTGAAAACCTAGGAAGAAATTTTAGGGATGTGTGAGTTTTTCCCAGTTAGGGTATTTACCCAAAAAAGATAGATAATTTGTCTCAATATTTTGCATAGAAATTTAATTGAAATTGCATGTGAAAATCATATTAAAAAAATAGTTCTATTAGAAACCCTAGTTCCCATTAAAAGAAAACAATTGGAAAAAAAATAGATATATAAAATAGGAGGGTTTGTTATTCAAATCTATTATTTATTTATTTATTTTTAAAATATTGTTGGTTTTGTCCCAAAAAATTACAGGAGAAAAAAAATATAATATAAAATAAAGTTTTAATTTTTTTTAGTTTTTTAAAAAATATATATATAATAAAATAATATTTCAAGGGGGGGTAGGGATCCCATCCCCCACCCCCCACGATAGTATGTTGCTCCTGCAACCAAAGTTGCACCCAACATCATGTTGTTGCCCCAACCAAGGTTGCGGCCAACAACATTGCTGTTGTCGCAACCCAAGGGTTGCAGACAACAACATGGTTGCTTCCACAACATGGGTTGCGTCCAAAAACCACCACATTTGGCAGTAGCATGGGGAGGGCACAGTCCCCCCACACAAGGTTAATGAAATATTTTTTTAAATTAAAAAGTTTATTAATAATAATAATAATTAAATAAATAGAAAAAATATTAATATTTTATTATAGAATACAACTCAGTGAAATATGGCTCTATAATCTTATGCGAATTCTTCAACCACTTTTTGGATTGATAGAGGGTGGAGGCAACTCTCTATGTTTAGCAAAATAGAATATTGCCTCCCTACCCGCGTTTCTGGATTTTTTGGGGATTACAATCCTTTCGATATTGTTGCTCTTGCACTTTTTTCTAATCAAAAAGTTTACTGCCCTAGATCATCTTCTTCCTATCATTTCAACCACTCCTTTGATTCATTTTCTGCTAAAAATCAATGGATGGAGCGGGTTACAATGGAGGATCTTTTTTCCTCTTAGCTGATCTTTCCTTCCTCTAATTTTGATTATCCTAGGGTAAACCCTAATCCATGGATTAAAGTTCAATCCAAGAAGTGTCAATAGACTAAGGTTTCACAATATTCACATTTGCATCCTCGGTTTAAATAACGACTTGGATCACTTCCTAAAGCAAATATATTTAATTCCCTATAGACTTGGGGGATCGAGCATATGGTTTTTAATAAGTAGGATGACGATTCTGGCCCCTCTTCCCCAAAAGGGATCTATTCGCCTCCTCATCATAGGCTTAATTCTTGTAATCCCTCACACATGGTGTCCCCCAAAATGGATCCGCTTATCTTAAACATCCAAGATGTATGGTAGAAAACTATTGTGTAAATCTCTTGGGATATTTATAAGATGGAATGGGTATGGGGTTTTGTCTTCTAAAATTGAAGATTGCTTGATGTATAAATTCCCCAACCAGGTAAGTACCACATTACTATCATATGAATTTATTTTTTTAGGTTGTAAAAATTTAGAATTAAAAAAACAAACTGCATAATGGTGAATGCCCTCATTTTAGAGGAATTAATTTTTCAATCTTAGATTGGTCTCCTCTTTTTAGACCTAGCAATTTGATTGAATTGTTGGTGGAAAGGGAGGTTCTTCTTCTAGATCTCCTTGTTGAACTTATACATGAAGAATATTTTAGAAAAATAGGAAATTTGTTAGGAAAATTTGTGGGCTTCGTAGATATTAATCTTCCTCAATCAAATAATATTATCATAGTCTAGATGAACATAAATATCAAAACCCTTAAAAACATTTTAATAAAAAGTAGTAATTTTTCCTTCACAATTTCACCCATTCTCCTAACTAAAATTATTGAATGTAAGGATGAACATACACAGTCTTTTACTAAATAGGATATTCCTAAACCAGTTGTGTCGAGGGATGCTTTATCTTTTGGGAAAGTAGTCAACAAATACCCTAGTCGACAGTATGTTTTCTTAATAATATAGGGGGTTTTTTTATCAAGGAAATCAAGGACTCTAGTTTGGATGCTATGGAAGAAGGAGAAATTAGGGAGATATGTATTCCTTTTGAGACTTTAAATTTCCAAGGCAAGACAACATCAAAATTAGATGAGTTAAATATGGCTCTTATCAATAGAGAAAATAAAGCCAATACCGAGTGTAAGGAGGATATAGTAGTAGAAGAGTATAAGAAATCCATAGAAATTATCCTAATGCAAGCAGAGGAAATGAATAGAGTATTTAGTCAAGAATTAGATAATATTAATAAGGATTCAATGGAATCTGTTGGGTTAGATCTCCTAGCTCAGGCTGGGATTTCCATAGAGGTAGAATAAAATGTATTAGGAATATCGAGTGACTCTCTTCTTATGGGTAACCAAGTGCAAAATAAATTTGGAGGGCAGGATTTGGTTAAAGTGAGGGATAGCGGGAAGATACCTAGAGTGAAGAGAAGGTGAAGAATTGTTTGAATAGTGCAGATTCACCAGAGTTTGAATGGGAGGACTTAGATTTTGGGAATAAGGAGGAAACTAATAGTAAATAAGACTTTCCTAGTACTAAAAATATCATTGAGATCTCAAAAATTGAGGCCATTAATGAATTTCTAGGTATAGATATAGAAATTTTGAATGGTATAGAGGAAAAATAGGTAGAAAATAGAGATATTGTAGTTAAGATCTTAGAGACCATGGAAAAAGATTACCTAGAAGCGGAGAAGGATAATTTTTTAGATAGTAAGCCTAAAAGATTAGGCTTAAGCATGAAAAAAAAGGAAAAGACACTCCAGATTGTGCCAAACAAGCCAAATCAAGAGGAAGGAAATATTTAAAGGAACTTAGAAATAAAGAGGGATAGGCAATAGGTCAAGTCAAAATTATAATGCTTCTGGATGGAGAGAAGGGGAAGTTCCTTCCCACTTAATCATGAAGGTTATATCATGGAATGTTAGGGGTCTTAATGCCCTTAACAAACAATGCCTTCTTAAAAGGGAAATAATGGTATTTAATACATATATAGTTATTATATAGGAAACTAAGTTAGTTAAGGATGGATATAATGATGTCTTAAAAGGAAATTAGGAATGTGGGAGATCCTAGGAGCTCCATCGATCAGAGCATCGGGTGGGATAGCAATGTTATGGAATCCAAGACACTATGTGGTTGATTCTCTAAGTATCAATAATAATTGGATTGTTGGTAGAAATAAAAGTATGAACAGTAAGTTAAGCTACCCATTAATAAATGTATATGGCCCTAAATTCCTTCATGAGAAAAGGATAATGTCAAATGATATAATTATTATTTTTAATATGCATGCTAATGAAAATATTGTCATAGGAGGAGATTTCAATTCTATTTTAGATGTACATGATAAAATAGGAGGATCTAGAAGAAGATATCCCAATCAATAGAATTCAAAAATTAGCTTGATTATATGAATGCTATAGAAATAAGAATAGAAAATGGAGATTATACCTGGACTAATAGGGGGGTAGATGTGAATCTAATCATTGAAAAATTGGACAAGTTTTTTTCATTGGAAATTTAGTAAACTTTGACTCTGATATGCAGGCCATCATTCTGTTAACCTCTGGATCAAATCATCATCTAGTTTCCTTGAATTTCTTAGAACCAAATCGCCCTATGAAAAATCCTTTTAAGTTTGAGAAGATGTGGTTGATGGATGAAAACTATTTAAAAAATATTGAAAAATGGTGGAAGGAAGCTAGCTTTAAAGGTTCTAAAATGTACATTATAATGTTAAAACTGAAATTAATCAAAAGAAAATTAATTAACTAGAATAAAGAAAGATTTGGGAATATTTTTGAAAAAAAAATAGATCAGAAAATAATATTAATCTTTTGAATGAGGAAGTCTTTTCCAATGGCATGAACAAAGTATCCTTTAACAAAGAAAAGGAGCTACTTAAAAGTTATGAAGACATTTTAGCGAAGGAGGAAATCTTTTGGAAATACAAATCCCAAGAAACTTGGCTTGTCGAAGGTTATAAAAATACAAAAAATTTCCACAATAGTACAAACGTTAGAAGAAACATAAATAGAAAAATGAAAATTAAGAAGTCAAATGGGGAGATAGTGGAAAACCTAGAGGATATTTCTAGGGAAGTAGAAAACTATTTTAAAAATATCTTAAACAATGAAGAAGGATTGAATAAGCAAGCTCGATCTGATTTCCTTATCAATATCCCTAAGATTGTATGAGAGAGCCAAAATAAAATTCTAAATGCAAGATTTACAACAGATGAGATGGAGAAGGCCCTTAAAAACCTCCATCATGATAAATCTCCAGGGTCAGATGGCTTCCCTACCTTTTTCTTTCAAAAATGTTGGCCTTTTATTGGTTCAAAGATAGCAGAAGTGCTAGAAGGCATGAGGAATTTAGGGCATTTGTTTAAAGAAATTAACAATACCTTTATAACATTAATTCCCAAAAAATCAAACCCAGAAATCTTTGAGGACTTCAAACCTATCTCTCTTTGCAATACAATTTATAAGATACTAACCAAAACTTTAGCTAATAGAATTAAGACTCTTCTTCTAGAACTTATCTTTGAAGAGAAAACAGGTTTTGTTCCTAGAAGATCTATACTAGATGGGGTTATTATAGCACATGAAGCTATCCACACTATTCAAAATAATAAAAAACCAAGTATGTTAGTAAAATTGGATATAAGGAAGGCATATGACAAAGTAGATTGGTGATTCTTATGTAAGTGTTTGGAGGCTTTTGGCTTCTCCAAATCTTTGATAAATTTGATCTTTGAATATATCTCAGGTCCAAAAATGTCAATTTTGATAAATGGCTCCCCAGTAGGTTTTTTTGATATTTCCCAAGGACTGAAGTAGGGTGACCCTCTTTCCCCATCTCTTTTTATTTTAATGGAAGAAGCTTTGGGAAGACCCATGACTATGGCATGGAGAAATAGACTTTTAGAAGGTATTATAATTACATCAGAACTAGAACCATGTACTCACCAACAATTTGTGGATGATAATCTAATCTTTGGTGAAGCCAGTATTAAAGAAGCTAGGGCCTTCCTCACCGTCCTTAATAATTATTCTGTAGCCTTAGGTCAATAGATAAATAAGGAAAAATCTAATATTTTCTTCTTTAACTCAAGTATAGAGATGGAAGGAGCGATTTGTAGGATTCTAAATTTCAAAGTAGGATCCATCCCTTATAAGTACTTAGGGCTTCCATTAGACAAAGTCAATAGATCTAACAATCTATGGAACAATGTGCTTAACAATATAGATAAGAAAATAGAATCTTGGAAAGGAAGATGGTTAATTAGTGTAGGTAAAGCTTTTTTTATCAAGTCAGTTTTATTAGCTATCCCGATCTATCAAATGATGTGTCTTAATTTACTTGAAGGTATAAAGAATAGAATAATTAAAAAACTAAGGAATTTTTTCTAGCAAGGCTCAGAAGATACATCTAGAATGGCCCTGATGATGTGGAAATTGATATGCAAAAAGAAAGAGGCTAGGGGACTTGGTATCAATGATATTAAAAAGTATAATATAGCTTTAGGTGCAAAACTAGTGTGGAAAATGATTAAGGATTCATAATCAAAATGGGTAAAAATTATGAGATTTAAATACCTAGATGGGAGTGAAGAACACAACATTTTTAGACATTTCTCACTTCCTAAAGGTTCTAGAGTATGGAATGTTATGAGTAAATGTAGGAATCTTATTTTGGAAGGCATCACTTGGGATAGTAAGGATGGAGGAAAGGAACTATTATGGGATGACTCATGGGGTGCTTTTCCACCTTTATGAACATAGATAATGGATGAAATGATTATAAACCAAATAATGTCTATAAGAGGTAGGTATGTTAAGGATTATATTGAGCTCCCCTTTGGAGACCCAAATCTAGGTTGGAAACAAAAATATTTTGATAATCTAGGTCTACATAGAGATATTGCCACTAAATTATCAGAGTCCTTGCTTGTGAGATCAATACATCCTAGAAAAGGAGTTGACACTATTATTTGGGCAAATGCCAATAATGCTTAGTATGATTCTAATGATGGGTATGATATCCTTCAAACAACATTATCGGTCCTGTCAGATTTACCTATTGACTTATGTTGGAATAAGGATTGTATGCCAAAAGTAGGGATGTTTGTATGGGCTTCTTTATAGAAGAGAATCTTGACTGTAGAATGGTTTAGGAAAATAGGATACCAAGGTCCATTTAGATGTCCTCTATGTGAAGTAGAGAGCGAAAGTGTTGATCACCTACTTATTGGGTGTAACTTCTCCAATCAATACTAGAAATGGTTATCAGAAAAGCTAAGATAGACTTCAACACTTCAAGATGATATTGTGGAGGTTTTTAAAAGTTTCCCAAGATTCAAAAGGAATGATAAGTATAGTAAAATCTGGTGGATTTCCCCCTCTATGTTAATCTAGGAAATCTAGAAGGAAAGAAATTGACGTATTTTTAAAGAATCTAAATTAAGTATGGAATAATTCTTGAACAAAGTAGAAGCAAGCATAGTTAAAATGGTCAATTGCATAAATATGCTTGGTAGAACATATATGATTTTTTCTAGCGAGGATGATGCCATCTGAAACAAGTGGTTTGGTTTAAATATGTCTTCTTTGTTCAGCAACAAGAAAATAGCAAATGAGGATAAACATGCGAAATGCATATGGAAACCTCTTATTTTTGGTAGGTACAAAATTAACTTTGATGGTGCTTCTAGGGGTAATCTTAGTAAGGCACAAGCTAGTTGTTGTATCCACAAATGGGATGGATCTAGGATCGCTAGTAAATCTATTTCTCTAGGGATGGAATCTAATAACATAGCATAGCTCTTTTCTATTATAGAAGGCTTTTATTATGTAAGATTCTAAACCTAGATAACATATAAATTGAAGGGGATTCATCTTTGGTTACTAACATAGTTATAAATGGTAATACTCTCAATTGTCACCTTAATGACCTAGTTGAAAGGGCTATGGAGATACTTTCAACATTCAATCACTATACCTTGAACCATATCTATAGATAAGGAAACAAAGATGTGGCTGAAGGAATATCATAGGAAACCAAAGCTACAAATATCTCAGAAGACAAAGTCTAGAAATAGTAGAGTATAATGATCCTTCTAATTATAACAGAGATTAGATTATAATTTTTTTAAGATTTAGGATCCGATTAGAGACTCTAAAAATATTAGCTACTTTTTTTCATCAAGATTTAGGAGGGTTTTGAACAAAATAATTGATGAACTACAACTGATTTAGAACCAGAATGAAGAATCTATAATTCAAGATTACTGAGGAGCTGATGATTAGATATGCAAGATGATTAAATCAATATTATGTTGTCATTGATGTCAACTAGCTTGACAATACTTATCTTGTAAGTTACTATACTGACACATCTGAAGGAAGGTGAAAGAGATGAAGAACATAAATATCTACATGAGGAAGATGTATATGACAGATGAGGATAAGGAATACACTGAGTAACTTGTTGATGAGTCTATGACTTGATGGAATTGACTTTATTATGTTGCATTCATCTATGATGAAGAATAGAGCTAAAAGACACAAAGTAGTGTTGTCAGTAAATAAAGCATTTCAATATACACTGATGAAGTGTAGTGTATACCGAGCACAGTATTAATCAAGCTTGTGTTCACCAATGCATTTCTTTGTTAACCGAGCAAAACAAAAAGGAATTAAATGATCAGTTTAGCCGATAAAGTGATGAGTTGTAAAGTGTATGAAATTGATGTAACAGATAATGTTTGTTATGAAGATCGACAGCTAACATAAATCAAAAGGATCTAATGGAGTAGATTGAAACATGTTACTGACACATCAGCCGAGGGAGCTTAAAGCGGCAAAATCTATGAATATGATTAAGTGGCAAAATCTGATGGAGGAAAAGAAAATGATTTACTCATCTATATAAGAGACATTGGTTTCATTATGAAACAGATGCTGAAAGAAAAAGATACTACAGAATAATCACATGGAGAAGTTTTTTTGATCATACTAGTTACTAAGAACCGAGCTGCAGAACAGTTACCGAGCTACATAGAGTTATTACCGATGGACAGTAAGTTGATATAGTATTAAATCTGAAGTGTTATATTGATCAGAAATATTTGAATGAGCTGAACATTGATCTATAAATTGCAAACTAAAGTTGTTTCAAGGCAGATCATCTACTGTTACACATTTAACCATTGTACACAGTTAAATCTCTTAATCGAGTGGACTATGAAAGTCTTTTGATGTTTCATTCATAGAGTGAACATTGTTATCCTGTCAACCCTAGAGTGACTGTTGGTTGGACGATAACTTCTGGTCTAAAATCCTCTAACAAGGTCACACCTAATAGTGTGTTTGTAAACCTTTAACAAGGTTGGGTCTTCATCGACCTCACTTCAGAAGAGTGAACAATTTTGGGTTACCGGTCCCAGGTGGTTTTTCCCTTTGTAGGGTTTCCATGTTAAATCTCTTGTGTTATGTGTTGATTGTGATATTTGTTTGTGATCATACTTTGCATATTACATGATAGATTTAATCGTTAATTATTACAAAGTTTAGATTGTCAATCGGTAAATACAAAGACAGTGGAAGCATTTTATGTTTATCGACTTGCAGAAGTAGAAGAATTATTTTGGATTATACATTTTGAATTGGGACACATGATAACTAATTCACCCCCCTCTCAATTATTCTAACAATTGGTATCAGAGCTGTGGTTGCTTAGAATAGAGTTTTAAGGACTTCAGCAAAAAGGTCTCAAGATGTATAAGAGGGAAGTGCCAAAGCTGAACAAAGATAACTTCACAGTATGGCAAAGCTGGATGAAGTTGCACATATCTGGAATTGGGAATTCTGCACTAGAACTGATGGAGAATGGCTACATTGAACCGACACCAGGTCCCCTGACTCTTGATCAATTGAAGGATAGGCATGAACACAATATTACTATGATAGAACTTGTTGCTGCCTATATCGATGCTAAATTTGAAGACATTAAGGGATGCACTACTGCCAAAGCCATATGGGATAAGCTGACTCTAATATATAGTGGAGATGCGAATGTCAAGAGAGCTAGAGCAGAAAGCCTAAGAGGTCAATTTGATGATATGAAGATGAAAGAAGGTGAGAACATTGTGCAATACACAAACAAACTAAAAGAAGTAGTACATGCTATTAAAGCATCTGGCAGAGCTATTGATGATGAAACAATGATAAGCAAGATTATCAGAACTTTGCTATCAGTTTATGCGATCATGATCTCTACAATCCATGAAACAAGGACTACATCCAACCTCAACCTTGACACTCTGATTGGTAAGCTTACAACCTTTGAATTGAATAACTTTGACAATAGTGTTGTACCTTTTGTTGAATCTTCTTTCATGTCCTCTTTAAAGATTGGTAAGTCTAGTAGCAAGAATGATAACAATAATGACAATGACAGTAATACCGATGATAAACTTGATGATCTTGAAGCTCTTATGGCCAGAAGATTGCCCAAAGGTAAGGGAAGATATAGAGGCAAGTTACCTCTAGCTTGTTTTAATTGTAAAGAAGTTGGCCACATCGCTGCTAGATGTCTGAATAAGAAAGATGATGATAGATCCAAAGACCGATCCGAAGGAAGCTATGGGAGAAGAGTCAATAGAGGCTACTGACACAACAAAAGAGACAATCGAGATAGCTATGACAAAGGGAAAAATGTATGTTACATAGCCAAAGAATTTGAATTTGAATCTAACACTAATGATGATGTAGAAGTAGTATTTGTTGCTATGAAGGATGATTAGGAAGAAGAAGAAAAACATGAAGAGACATCACTGATCTCTAAAGTAAGCAGAAATGATACATGGATCATAGACAGTGGTTGCACACATCATATGATTGGTGATATAGAGAAATTTGATTTAATTGATGAATATGATGGTGGATTTGTTAGAATGGGAAATCATGCACCTTGTATGGTGAGAGGTAAAGGTTCACTGATGATTAATGACAAAATAAAATGTGAGAATGAATACTGAGTAGATGGATTGAACTACAATTTGATAAGTGTGGCACAACTAAACAACTCAAGTCATCGACTTGCTTTTGAGAGCAGAAAGGTAAGAATGTATGATGAAGGAGGAAGACTTGTTGGAACCGATACACAATCCAGAGGTAATCTGTCAATCTTCTTGTTTATTAATGAAAGATGAAGATGCATGGTTGTGGCATAAGAGTTTATGTCATGTGAACTTTGATAACATGGTCAAGATTAGTAAGAATAAAAGAGTTAGAGGATTGTCTAACTTGTCAAAACTAGATCATGCTATGTGTCATGAATGTCAGAAAGGTAAGATGACTAAGTCCAGTTTTAAAAGCAAAGAATACTCAACAAAGAAGATACTTGAATAGGTTTATACCGACCTATGTGGTCCTATGAGAACTCAAAGCTATTATGGGGATAGATACTTTATTCTTTTTGTTGATGACTATACTAGACTGATGACTATTTTGTTTCTGAAAGAGAAATCTGAAGCTTTTAAGTTGTTTAAATAGTATACAGCTAAGGTAGAAAAAGAGAATGGAAAAGAAATCAAATGCTTAAGATCTGATAGAGGAGGTGAATTTATCTTTGATGAATTTACTAATTTTTGTAATGAGAATGGTAATAAGAGACAGGTCTCTACACTAAGAACACCTCAGCAGAATGGGATTGCTAAAAGAAGGAATAGGTCAATCATTGACTGTGCCAGAACACTAATGCTACAAAAGAATGTTGCTCAAACATATTGGGGGGAAGCTATCAGCATAGCTATATATGTGCTTAATTGAGTACAACTAAAGAAGGACACCAACCGGACATCTTATGAGCTATGGTTTGGACACAAACCTACTGTAAGTTATTTCAAAATTTTTGGAAGAAAATGTTTTATTCTGAAAGATGAGAGGAATGGGAAATTTGATTCTAAAGGTGATGAAGGAATATTCTTGGGATATTCTACTAAGAGTAAAGCATACAAATGTCTGAATAAGGTTACAAATAAGATGATTGAAATTACTAATGTTCATGTTGATGAGTATGATGACATAAACACAAAAGAAAGAAAGGAACTAGAAGACTATGGTAGATTCACTTACATTGAACTTCCTGACTATCTACTGAAGTCGCAACCTGTGATAACCGGTCAATGGGAAAATAACCCCAAGGAATAGGAAAGGGAAACCAACAAACAAGATGGTGCTACTGAGAAAGGAAATGAACCTGAACAGGATGAACAAGAAATAAGAAACCAAGTACTAGCTAGTTTTGTTAGAAGACATCATCCTGAGACACAAATTATTGGAAACAAACAAACTGGAATGCAGACAAGAAGAAAAACAAGACAAGGTACATGTTTAGTTTGTGAATTTGAACCAAAGAATGTGAAAGTTGCATTAGAAAATGAAGAATGGGTTAATGTAATGAAGGAGGAAATAGAACAAATAAAGAAAAACAAACCTTGGTCCTTAGTACCCTGACCTAAAGATAAGAATGTTATCGATACTAAATGGATATTCAGAAACAAAATGAATGAAAATGGTGAAGTAACAATAAATAAAGCGAGATTGGTATGCAAGGGATATGCATAGGAAGAAGGCATTGATTATGGTGAAACATTTGCACCTATTGCTAGATTGGAAGGAGTTAGAATGTTACTTGCATATGTTGCACACAAGAAATTTAAGGTTTATCAAATCAATGTGAAATCAGCATTTTTGAATGGTATACTTGAAGAAGAGGTCTACATAGAAAAACTTGAAGGATTCGTTGATCCAGACAACAGAAACATGGTATGTAGATTACACAAACCTTTATATGGTTTGAAGCAAGCACCAAGAGCATGGTATGAAAGACTGCATACTTGTTAAGTATTGGATTTGTAAGAACTAGTGAGAACATCAATTTGTACATGAAAGGTGATACTGATGAGACTATTATCATTGCTGAAATTTTTTTTGATGATATTAGTTTTGGAGGTCAAGATCATGTATGTAAATATTTTGTGGATGACATGAGGAATGAGTTTGAAATGTCTATGTTCGAAGAGATTAAGTTCTTTCTCAGATTACAAGTGATACAACAGAGTGATGGGATATTCATCACACAGTCCAAGTACATAAAGGAAGTCTTGAAGACATTTGGCATGGAAGATGCTAAACCTATGGGAACACCGATGGCTACTGGAAGTAAATTGACAAAAGAAGATGAAACTACAGAGGTAAACTAGACACTTTACCGATCCATGATTGGTAAGCTAATGTATGTAGTTCACAGTAGACCAGATATAGCACATGCTGTGGGAATTGTTGCTAGATATTTTGCTAATCCTAGAGAATCACACATGATTGCTACTAAAAGAATCTTAAGATATCTGAAAAAGATAGAGGATTATGGATTATGGTATCCTAAGGAAGGTAAGTTTGAGCTGAAAGTTTACACCGATGCTGATTGGGCTGGAAATGTGGATGACAAGAAAAGTACCACCGGAGGAGCATTTTTCTTTGGTGAAAGACTTGTAACCTAGACAAGTAAAAAGAAGGCTTGTATTTCTTAGTCTATAGCTGAAACAGAGTATGTTGCTACTACTACTAATTGCTCAAACATTGCATATATAAAACAAGTGTTGGAAGGAATGAATGAGGTAATCACTAACCCAGTGATCATATACTGCGATAACACAAGTGCAATTAATATTTCAAAGAATCCTATGATGCACTCAAAGACAAAGTGTATATCAATTAAGTATCATAACTTAAGAGAACAAGTGCAAGAGAAGCAAGTAAATTTGGAATTTGTTACATCTAAAGAACAACTTGCAGACATTTTTACAAAGCCTCTACTGAAGGACACTTTTGAATATTTGAGGACTAGACTTGGGGTTCATCCCCTGTCTATCGGTCACTAATGTGATCTGGATGTTGCATCATCCTAATCTTATTAGCAGATCATTCATGTTGATGCAGCATAGTTCACACTTTGAATTTTGTTCAAGGTTGTGATTAAGTTTGAAGAACTGAAATAGATTGGGATATCAATATACTAAGATATAGAGGAAGTATTGGACATCACCGAGTTACTTAGCTACTATAGAGCTGGTTATTTATTTGTTTCTTTGGAATTGCTGTCAAAGGGAGAGATAAATAATATGAAAAGAAAAGGAGATTTGCACCGATGAGAACTATCTAAGGGAGAGATGATCTGAAAGGAACTTGAGAACTGAAAAGGCTATATCTACAGAATGTAATGTAGTGATTAAACATATTAAGCTAGGGATAGCTTACACTACACAAAATTTGATCACAAAGTTGTAGAATACATGTTTGGTATGTGTATGGTACATTTCATATTACTTGAGTTGCCATCAGTGCCAAAGGGAGAGATTAATGAACTACAACTGATTCAGAACCAGAATGAAGAATCTATAATTCAAGATTACTGAGGAGCTGATGATTAGATATGCAAGATGATTAAATCAATATTATGTTGTCATTGATGTCAACTAGCTTGACAATACTTATCTTGTAAGTTACTATACCGACACATCTGAAGGAAGGTGAAAGAGATGAAGAACATAAATATCTACAGGAGGAAGATGTATATGACAGATGAGGATAAGGAATACACTGAGTAACTTGTTGATGAGTCTATGACTTGATGGAATTGAATTTATTATGTTGCATTCATTTATGATGAAGAATAGAGTTGAAAGACACAAAGCAGTGTTGTCGGTAAATAAAGCATTTCAGTATACACCGATGAAGTGTAGTGTATACCGAGTGCAGTATTAACTGAGCTTGTGTTCACCGATGCATTTCTTTGTTAACCGAGTAAAATAGAAAGGAATTAAATGATCAGTTTAGCCAATAAAGTGATGAGCTGTAAAGTGTATGAAATCGAGGTAAAAGATAATGTTTGTTATGAAGATCGATAGCTAACATAAATCAAAAGGATCTAATGGAGCATATTGAAACGTGTTACTGACACATCAGCCGAGGGAGCTTAAAGTGACAAAATCTATGAATATGATTAAGCAACAAAATCTGATGGAGGAAAAGAAAATGATTTACTCGTCTATATAAGAGACATTGGTTTCATTATGAAATGGATGCCGAAAGAAAAAGATACTACAAAATAATCATGTGGAGAATTTTTTCTGATCATACTGTTTAATAAGAACTGAGCCGTAGAATAATTACCGAGCTACAGAGAGTTATTACCGATGGATAGTAAGTTAATACAGTATTAAATCTAAAGTGTTATATTGATCAGAAATATTTGAATGAGCTGAACATTGATCTGTAAATTGCAAACTAAAGTTGTTTCAAGGTAGATCATCTACTGTTACACATTTAACCATTATAAATAGTTAAATCTCTTAACCGAGTGGACTATGAAAGTCTTTTGATGTTTCATTCATAGAGTGAACATTGTTATCCTATCAACCCCAGAGTGATTGCTAGTTGGATGATAACTTCTAGTCTAAAATCCTCTAACAAGGTCACACCTAACAGTGTGTTTGTAAACCTTTAACAGGGTTGGGTCTTCACCGACCTCACTTCAGAAGAGTGAACAATTTTGGGTTGTCGATTCCAGGTGGTTTTTCCCTTTACAGGGTTTCCACGTTAAATCTCTTGTGTTATGTGTTGATTGTGATATTTTTTTGTGATCATACTTTGCATATTACATGATAGATTTAATTGGTAATTATTACAAAGTTTAGATTGTCAATTGGTAAATACACAGACAGTGGAAGTATTTTATGTTTACCAACTTGCAGAAGTAGAAGAATTGTTTTGGATTATACATTTTGAATTGGGACACTGGATAACTGATTGACCCCCCTCTCAGTTATTCTAACAAATATAAGGTCAACATATAGAAGATCTCATATTATGTATTCAATTAGGTCTTCTGAGATAATTATGTCAGTGGATTGATGTATTCTTAATCAACATTAACAATATCCTTTATTAGAGGTAACTTTCCTACATAGATTAGTTTTATATAAGCGTATCCATTCTCTGTTCAGACTCTAGTATCATGAACCCAATGGTTAGGTGAAGAACTATTTTAAGAGAAATTTAGAAGACAAGATAGTTTCTATGTAGACTGATCAATAGTAGTATGAAAGAGTTTTAAGATCAAAAGAACACTTAGGTCAAATTTCAATAGTTGATTATCATTTCAATTGCTTATTAGTTTAAATTAAGAGTGATAATAACAATACTCCTTAATATATAGTCAAATCAACAATACCTGTCTTCCAAGGTTTTTCCAGAACATAGATTTCTCTTGTAGATAGAATCAAGGAGCTATAAATATAGTTGTTATTCCTAGCAATTGTTTTTAAACTATATATTAAAGTATAGGCTAAACGATAGAGATCAGCTTGATGAGCATTGGCGCTAGCTAATATTAAAGCCCTATTCACATTCAAATCCTTTGGATTAGAATCTCCACTTTCTCGACATGAAAATTAGTCAAGTTCGCCAAAGCTGAATCACTAGTTGGAGAAGGTATTGTTAATGGTATTAATAATATGACCAATGGGATTAGGAAAATATACCTTCAGTAAGATAATATCTTGTAGGAATGCTTTCATATTATCTACATATCCTTCAAAACATACACCTTTGATACTTAATCGTATAGCATATTAATTTTAGATCTACGGAGTGGGTTAGATTCATTGAGCAAACCTCTAGACTTAAATAGTCAGTTTCACAAGGTCTAACTCTAAAAAAGTGTCTAAATTTTTTTTATGTTGATAATATATCTACCTCAATAAGGTATCACCTATCCTAGAGAATTCTATATTTATGGAGATATTGGCGAGGATCAGATAGCCATCCTTATTAACATGTCCTTGGCATCATTAATCAAATTAGATGGACCCCAAAAGTAACATATCATTTAATGATTAGTATCTATACACAAATTAAAAAGAAGATAGACCCTAAGAGTAACATATCAATTTATGATTAATAAGTACACACAAATTGAAAGACTATTACCATACATATCTGACTAGCAACTATATCGTCTAACTCATAGACCTTTTTTCATTCTAAGTGAGTAACATAGTAGCAATGGAAACCAATGTGATGACATTCAGAAGGAAGGTGAAAAGGGAGATGGCATTTTGCAGATGCATTCAACCAAAAAGGTGGAATAAGATCCTGACTATATCAGATGATTTAGCACAAAGGGCAATTGAGATAATCTTCAGAGAAGAAGGTGAGGATTTTGAACTCACATTTAGGACTAATGGATCCATTGTAGGCTCCTTCATATGTTATCTCTTTCTAAAAAAGGTTCTTAGGCCTACCATTTCCCAATTATGTAGCGATATCTTTATAGACAAGATTCTTCTCGGCTTGGAAGAAGCAATTTATAGTATAGATAAATACATGATGATTCCTCTGCCTAAGGAGTATATGAAAGTAGATATTGGTAGCATTGTAGGATGAGAGGATTTAAAGAAACATCCTATCATGTTCATTAAGAATGAGTCTATGTTTAAAGCTAGATGGGAGTGTTAGAAATAGGAAATATTGAGAGGGGGGGTGAATCAGTATTTCACAAACTTTTACTTTTTCCCAATTATGCTTGTTATTCAGTTTACTATTTTAGTTTCTTATGCAAGCTTCAACTAAAATAAGTAAATTGAATAACAAACATAATATTCAGGAGGGTAGTGAGGATTCCAGTGAGAGGAAAGTTAGAGAGTCTTCCATTAAGATGATTTTTTAAGACTTTGATGAAAGAGAGGAAGTTACTACTGGTGTGCTTCAAACTGCCAAAACTGAGGCCTCTACTCCTTCAGATTGAACAAATGGTGCTTCCATGAGATAAAAAGGCTCCACCTAAAGTGCAAGAAACTTGAAGCAAGTAATGATATCCTTCAAGAGAAAGTGGATTACTTTCTTAAGGAGGGCACTTTTAACCCTCCTGCTATAGATATTAATGAAAGAATGCATAAAGTGGATAAAACTCTTTCTAATATCCTCCAGCACAACATGGATAGCATGAAGGCCTCCTGCATCAAACTCAAGGCCTTGGTCAATCTATTGGACAAAGACCCGGAGGAGGACAGTAAACACAAAAATGATCCCCTGGTGGATAGCGAAGGCCCTAGTTCTAGAACCCGCGGGAGCAACAAGAAAAAGTCCCCTCTTATGAAGAAGAACATCAAGGAGCTAAAAAGTGTCATTCGTCAGATGGAAAATATCCCAGCCAAAATGGAGAAGACCCTAGATGAAAAAGCTGGGGTTATGTATGCGAAAGTTTAGGCTGGTCTTTGTGCTGGTTTTTTGTGTTTCCTATTGTCTTCTGGACTGGTGTTTTTTCCCTTATGTTCCTAACTTTGTAGTCCCTTTTTTGGGTAGTTCATTGTTGTTTGCCTCTTTTTTGGTGTTATGATCTTTCCTTCTGATCTTTCAAAGCTTGAATTGTAAAGGGTTTTGGGTCCCTTCAAAACATATTTTTTCCAGTAATTAGAACAATCATAATAATAAAATGAATGAACTCATAACACCATGTTTTTTCTTGAGGAAACCCTAGCCAAGGGAAAACCCCGGTGGGGATAGTACCCACAACTGATCCACCAATCAAAAGTATCTAGTTAAGGATGTTGACCCTATTAGGAGTCTATTACATACATATAGTGTCTTTGTCTTGGTTAAAGGACTTTAGGCCTTGTTAGAAGCCTCAACCCTGTAGGATTTTCTATTTCAAAACAAAGATGTTTGCAATACGAGCTCATTGCCCAAACATGCAATATACAATGATAGCTTCGGATACAAAGGTAAGATACAAAAACCTTTTATTGTTGCCGAATAACTTTATTATTCTAATCTAGCTTTGTAGGCTCTTAAATCTAATATACAATAATTGCTTATTTTCTTCTTACAACATACAATTTCACATCATATATCAACTTCTTACAATTGTTATACACTTCATACTTCTTCACATTACATCATTCTCACTTATATACAAGCTATTACAAAATAACTTCATGTTGACTTACAATACCTTATACTCTTCTCAAAATATAAATTCATTATATGCTTCCTTAGGGTTAACATCTAAGATGTCATCCCTAATTAGTTAAGTCATTATTTTGATAAACAAAATAATCCCTTAACTCAATATAATCATATTCTTTCTTTTGCTCTGTTCTAGTCGGCTCAACACTATCTCTGTAAAACATTAATATCTTCTTATGTACATGTTGTATAGACTTGCGCTTTTAGATGTAGCTTTGATATACATAGAATGATCTATGTTCAAGTGCACATGCACTGAACCTACTTCTGTGAACATTGCTAATCAAAATTGTCTCTGTGAAGACTGGTAATCACTATTATAATTAGACAATTTTCAAGTGCGCTCATACATAAATTCTTCCTCTGATCATGATGTCCTAATGCTGATTATATGTTTCCATAATGACAACATTCTGATATCCTACTTAGCAAAATTTCCAACAATATCCCCATTTTTCATTGGTGGCAACATATGGAAAAATTGGCGAAGTCCCAAAAACTTTTATTACAAAATTAAAAAAGTGTAACATATGAACATTACAAAAATTTGTGGATCATAATGTCTATACATGTCTACTTATTTCTCCAAAATGATACTCCCCCTAAGATTATAATTCATACTATTCTACATATCTATATCTTCTATATATATACAATTTTCGTACTATATTACTCCCCCTTTGACAACAATGACAAAGGTGTCAATTCTATAAGTATGTCAAAATTGATTTACATTCTTGATCTCAATGCTGCAAAGATGGAAGACTTGATACACAATATGAAAATTTTGTCTTCAAATTTTCTATTTCCTTGTCCCGTGTCTTCTTTACTAAGTCAGAAACACTAAGTAATACACATAATCCATAAGATACTATCTCAACTGCCTTAAGGTTTGCATATGCAAACTTTCCATATGATGTCTTTGATGAAAGACATTCTTCCAGTTGATTTTCCACATTATTGATCTTTATTGATAGTTGCTCACTAAGTAGAGTAAATCTCTTCAATTTCCTCTCTTTTTCATCCTCAAGAAGTCTTATTTAAGCATAGATTTTACTTTCTTTCTTCTCAATATTTGTGATTTTCACATTAGGATTTTGCAAATCATTTACTATCGCTTGCAACTCTGCTTCCTTATTCTTCATCTTCTTTGATATTTCTGATGTGTGGCTATGGGATAGTGTACACTGGATGTACAATGCTTTTCCTCTCTCTAAACATCTTCTCAACTCTTTTATGCATATATCCAAGTTATCCAAGTCATTTCTGATGTTTTGACAAACAACTTGAAATAATTGTGCATCATGGGCTGCTTGAGCTTTGACTGATGTAATATCTGACAAATTAGTGAATTCAGTGTCAAAATCTTTTATTACCTCTTTATCTTTAGCTTGGGGATCAACCTTATTGACTTGAGTTGATATCACTCCTTGAAGTTTTTTCGTTACTTCAAGTAACATTCCTTCCAAGCTTTTTACCATCTTATTCTTTCCCATAATCTTATTTAGGGATGAGATCAACTCTATTTGATCATCATCATCAACTTCAGCTCCTAAGCTTGCAAAATCTGATTCAATAGGTGGTCTAGAAGGAATTTTTGTTGTGCTCTTAGTCTGTGAAATAATTTTAGTCTGCTCTTCTTGCACCACATGCTCCTCTTCTGATATATTAATTTGAATTTCTTCCTTCTTCTCTTGTAATCTTGTTTCTACCACTTTTTCTTCCTTATTTTCTACTTCATCCTTCCGCTTATTAACTTCTATCAAATTGCCAACATCGGCTCCTTGATCATTAAATGGATTTTCTTCTCTATCTAAGGTAATGTTTATACCTTCAATGTTCATAGACTCATCAAGAATATTGATGGAGGGTGGTGAAACTGGTGATGATTCAGTTTGTTGTTCTGCTTCTACTACATGTTTAGATTCACTGACTATTTATCCTAGTCTAGAGGTCATTACCTTTACAATAGCTTCCTCAGTTTCTCTATTTACCTCTTCATAATTACCTCCCATTATCAATATTGTCCTTCTTTTCCTTCTCAAATGTGTACTTAGGTTCTTCATGATCTATCCGAAGAGATCTTCATCCTTAATCTCACAAATTTTCCTTACATACCTTTCTCTTATGCCTTTGTCCTCTTCTATAGCTCTCTTCTTCCTGTTTATCAATTTCTCATATAAGTTATCAAGAATCTTTCTTTTTATATCTTAAAACTTTTTGTCAACAAGAATCATATGTCTGACAATTGCATTTTCAAGATTTAGCTTTTCAAAGTTGTTGTACATCTCATAATATTTGTTTTTTTGGTGAAATCCCCTTCATTTATGATCAAAGGGTTCAATTTTTCTATCTTAGGCTTCCATTGTTTCTTATTGTTTTTGCATGCCTCTTCATTTGCTTGTGGCTTTTCTATTGATGTCCTTTTCCTTTGCACTAGTGTAAAGATGGTTTTATGTCTCTTGCCTAGTCCACTTTCCATCTCTTTGACTCTCTTAGTCAGTGTAGTGGATGTGGATCTTGTGGATTTCCTCACTTCTGGTACATCCAATTCTATAATATCTTCATCAATATCCTGAATATCTTCAGTAGGGGTTGCATGGGTTGTCAAGGGTGGAACTGACAACACTTCTTTCTATCCAATATCCCTAATTATTGTTGATGTCTATTTCACAATGAAAAATTCATTCTCGGTCATGCCTGTATCCTGTAATCTACTCTCTTCTTTGCCAATTTTTGCACCTGTGACTGTTGTTTTGTATTGAATTTTTCTTCATATGTTCTAAATCTATAACTCTTTGCATCCAAATTTCTTTTAAGTAATCTATTCACATAACCTTCAATTTCTACTTCTGATACCTGATACTTAAGAGGATCTAAAAACTCTATTCTTGGCTCAACTGCTTCAATGTAAGTAAAGTCTGTGTCCACTAAGAAGCATATCTCATCTTTATATTTTTCAACAATAGATGGTAGAATCCTTGTTCTCTTTCTCATTTCATTCTGAGAGGTCTTTAAGAAAAGAGTAGCACTCTCATTCACTTTATCAATAGGATGTCTCAAGTATACCTTGTTTATCCTATCCATTGAATTTCTATCATCATTCCAATCAACTACTATGGTGTAAGGTAATCTTCTTAAAACATGGAAAAACATGTAATTGATCAGGGATGAGAATCCAAATTGTGAATTCTTAGTCTTTTTTATCTTCTCAATATTTTCAATCAGTTGTATCCTAAAAATCTCACACATACATACTTCCACTCTGTCTACACACATAAGATAAGCTACATGTACCATGCCTCCTATCATGTCATCTTCCCTAGAGCTCACACATAATTTTGAAGTCAAGATTTTACACACATATCTTACATCATCTTTCTCAATTTTACTTATAACTATTCCTCTTCCATTATATGAAGACTTGGAGTTGTTCAACATTATTTTCTTAACATTCTTCTCATTCAAGGGAATTACTCATGTTTTAGATAGTCATGTTACCTCATGTATAAGATCTACAGTGATGTCTATAACTCTATGATCTAACCAAAACTTTCCATTGTGTATTCTGCTCAAGATTATCTAGGTCCATTCATCATTCTAAAACTCATAGTGAAATGTGTACTTAATGATATTCATTTGACCTAAATTCTCAAAACCTTCTTTGGAGGTCATGTCTTGCTTGTAAATCTTACTATACTCCATGGCTAAACTACCATCTCCTACAGTCTTAAACTTACATTTTGGATATCCTTTTACATCTTCCAAATGAAAAACTCCATTTGGAACAGTTGACAAAGCCAAACTAGGGTCTTTCTCTAAGGGTTCTACTGGTTCCTTCTTCATTTTAGGTCTAGCCGAGTCTCTAATGTTGTGAAATAGTGATGCATCCATGATTCTATCAAAATGTAAGTGCTTTGATAATGAATACTTCGTAAAATACCTCAGAATCATGATTTAGGGCTTTGCATAGATCTGGCAAAGAATTTGTCTCCAAACCTTGCAAACTACTTTCAATCTCCATTGGCTAGCTCTCTATATCTCTTGTAAACACTTGAATGATCAAATGATGTCAATAATCTACTTTTATCCTTCAAATATTTCAAGATACTATCATCGCATTAAATTTCTTAAGTGCATTCATGCCAAAAGGTGTTCCTAGTTACCTGCAAAACTTCATTCTTTTCGTGTACTCACATACATGTTCATAAATTCATGGGATCTTAACCATATCTTCCTTATATCATATACTAGCTCTTATTAACTTTGCAAGGTTTAATTTAACTTACTCTAAATTCTACACTATTCGGATGCTTTACTCTAATACATAGTTCATGAAATAAATACTTAATTTCTTTGAGATGAATTAGGAAATGATTCACACTTACTCTCAAATACTTCACTTGTCTGATTTCTTGGTCTATTGAGTGTGCTCGCTTGATCGGCAGCTTTAACAAACTCAATTTCCTCCAAGTTACTACAACTTTCCTTATGATTGTTGTTGGTGTTCACATTTCTCCTGGTGTAGTTTGCATTTCTTCTAGGATTAGGATTTCTCATGTTGTTCATTTTGCAGTACCTCATTGTGTAACCAATGTTATTACATAGTTGAAAAACTATTCCATTGTTTCCATATCTTAGTCCTAACTGACTGATTTATGATCTACAATTTTTGACAATGTGTCCAAATTTGTTGCATCTATAACACATAACTCCATTTCTTTTGTTCATTTCTCCAATAGGTCTCTTATCTACAGGGTTAGTATCTCTAAACATTCTACTATTACCATTATCATTAGATTGAGGTTTCTTGCAATCAATAGCTCTATGTCCAAAACCATGACAATTATAACAATAACCAGAGATAGGTTTGAATTGCTTACCTGTGCAATCTCTTTTCATGTGTCCAAAATAATTGCATGAAAAACATCTACCTTTGAATTCTCTTTGCATCTCTTTAGGTGGTTCATCTTGCTTAGGTGAATTAAGTATATCTTCAAATTTTTTAGACTCATCGAGCTTCTTTTCATCTTTATTCTCAAGGTGTTTCGGATCTGGTTCTTTGCACTCCTCAATCTTCTTTAGGAATTGTTAGTATCCTTATGCACTCCATTTTCAAAACTTTTAAAATGTGACTTTCCTCATATCAATCTTTGTTTGAACCTTTTTGAGCTCTGTTCAAAATGGTTCAAAATAGTTCATCAAATTTAATTGGTACAAGGAAGATCAAATACAGTCAAGTTCAGTGCAAAAGGTTTAGTGGTTCATATTTCAAGATTGAAGACCAAGTTCAGTGGTTTGATCTGGTACAGTTAGTATAACTAGTTCAAATTGGTTTACATGGTACAAACAAGCTCATAGACTCAACAAGGCTGAAATTTCAATGATATGAAGGTAAATTCAAAGTGTAGGTTCAGATTCAAAGTTCAAATGTAATGGCTCAACAGTTCAAACTGGTTATTTGGTGAAATATTAACATCAAGCTTAATCAATTTTGCACCCAAGTTTGACATCATGATGTTGAATATAAAGAATGAAAGAAATCCATATGAAGGCTTGTGTGAAAGAATGTATCCAAACAATGTAAATCAACTCAAATTTAAGTTTCATGTGCAAGAATTAGCATGAAGACTGTTTATAATTTTTAATGCAACTCGTAACCATGAATTGACTATCTCAGAAAAATAGTCACAATGTGGGGAGAATATCTTTTTTCTCAACCATTGGATCATTCTCAGTTTCAGATATGTGCTGCATAACCTAATTATCCAACTTCTCACTAGAGAGATTTCAAAACTAAAGTCTAGTTTGTGAGATACAAGTAGAGGAATAACATCTCCAAACTACCAGTGATATTTTATGTTCGCCCAGCAAAAAGAGTCTTATTTTTATTTTGGGTTGACACATTTATATGCCACCTGCCAAAATATTATTTAAAATATTGAATTATATCATTATAAACTTTACATAAATAGTTTATGAAGATATCAAATTAAAAAAAAGAAGGAATGTTATCGGGAAAGAAGGAATAAAGATAAATATGATAGGAGGATTTTCAAGAATTAGTTGTAAAACTGAAAAAGAAGCCCATCATTGGGAAGGAAATAAATATGCTGGCAGAAGATAGAAGGGGGGTTCCATTTTTTTAGGGATTGGAAGCTCTTCTACAGGTGCCTTTGTCCTACAGGAAGGAGTTTCTTTAGGTTTTCTTTGGTAAAGTAAGGGAAATGATATCAGATGTAAAAAAAAGGATTTGTGAGAGGAGCAATAAGATCTTTGTTATCTTTTTGTCTTTTTAGAGAAGAGAGATATGTGTGTCAAAGCTTTGAATTTGTATACATATCTTTTGATCAAGATCAATCTTTGAATTATCTTGGTTCTCTTTGAAATGAATCTTGTCTCATTTAGATGCACATCTATTTATCATTAGATCTTTGAATCTTGATTATTTATGTATTTTGAAGGAATGATAATCTTTTCTCTTACTTGTTTTCTCCATAATGTAGGGTCTCAATAAGTGGACTTTGTGTCACTTATCTATTTTTTTGAGTTGTTAGTTTCTTTTGCATCTATTTTGTGTTTACGGATAGATCTTTTTATCCCTTTCGTGCTTTCAGGTTAAAAGCATTCATGTTTGTATTTATTGGAAATTCCTTGAAAATCACACACGGGGAGCTGTATCCGATAAAATTCAGAGTAAGGTTATCAATTCAATGATAACCTATCCAACTATTAGCCAAAATTGCACTTTCATCTGGGCATCAAGAGTTATTTCATTCTAAAATGCAAATCTGTTCACTAACAGGAATTAATCTTCAAGGCATCCAAGACTAGTTTTATCATAAGAGGGTTTATGATAAGACATTTTTTCATCAATCTTTTCACTACTGGAATATAGTTTCTCAAGATGTTGTTTAGAATGAGTTAGTTCTCCTTTCACAATTGTATTGTACTTCACAATTTTGGCATACTGCAATTTTATTGTCTCAAGTTCATATGTCACTTTGGTAAGTTTAGATCTTAGATCTTCATTCTCAGATTTCAGATTCGATTTATCTTTGTTGTTATCATCTTTCAAGCTTAACTTCAAATCTACAATCTTTAGTTCATGTTTAAGGATCTTATTTTCTTTCTTTAGTTTTGAAACTTCATCACAGTCCTTGGCTTGACTTGTAGGTTCTTTCTTTGATTTCAGATCTTCTAACTTTTCTTTTAGTTTCTCAATGTAGTCTTTCCCATTATCATATTTCTCCTTTAGAGTATCTCTTTCTTCAGTAAGAATATCAATCTCTTCAAGAGCTTCATCAATATTTTTTTGCAACTGATCCATATCCATAAAGATCTTACTCAAGTTTTTAGGCTTTCTCCGAATAACTTTGTTCTGAGTAACTAAGCTCTGATGCCAATTGTTAAAAATAGGAAATAATGAGAGGGGGGCTGAATTAGTATTTCAAAAATGTTTACTTTTGCCCAATTATGGATATAAGAAATTAACTTGAAGCTTGCATAAGAAACTAAACTAAGTAAACTGAATAACAAGCATAACAATAAAATGAATGAACTCATAACACCATGTTTGTTCTTGAGGAAACCCTAGCCAAGGGAAAACCCCGGTGGGGATGGTACCGACAACTGATCCACTAATCAAAAGTATCTAGTTAAGGATGTTGACCCTGTTAGGAGTTTATTACATACATATAGTGTCTTTGTCCTAGTTAAAGGACTTTAGGCCTTGTTATAAGTCTCAACCCTGTTAGGAGTCGCTATTACAAAACAAAGATGTTTGCAAGATGAGCTCACTACCCAAACATGCAATATACAATGATAGCTTCAGATACAAAGGTAAGATACAAAAACCTTTTACTGTTGTCGAATAACTTTATTATTCTAAACTAGCTTTGTAGGCTCTTGGCTCTAATATACAATACTTGTTTCTTTTCTTCTTACAAAAAACAATTTTGCATCATATATCAACTTCTTGCAATCGATATACACTTTATACTTCTTCACATTACATTATTCTCACTTATATACAAGCTATTACAAAATAACTTCCTGTCGACTTACAATACCTTATACTCTTCTCAAAATATAAGTTCATTATATGTTGCCTTAGGCTTAACATCTAGGATGTCGTTCCTAATTAGTCAAGTCATTATTTTGATAAACAAAATAATCCCTTAACTCAATATAATCATATTCTATCTTCTTCTATGTTCTAGTCAGCTCAACACTATCTCTGTAAAACATTTGTATCTTCTTTTGTACATGTCATAAAGACATGCACTTTTAGATGTAGTTTTGATATACATAGAATGATCTATGTTCAAGTGCGCATGCACTGAGCCTACTTCTGTGGACATCTCTAATCAAAACTATCTTTGTGAAGACTGGTAATCATTGTTATACTTAGACAATTTTCAAGTGCGCTCATAAATAACTTCTTCCTCTGATCATGTTGTCGTAATGCTAAGTATATGTTTCCATAATGACAACATTTTGATATCCTACTTAGCCAAATTGCCAATAGGGAAGAGGTGGAGTTCAACATGGGCTTTTTGCTGAAATGGCACAAAGTATTTCTTTCCAAAGATACCATATGGTTTGAAGAATATATGAAGGAAGAAGGATATGTAGTTCCTGCCTCATTCAAAGGTATACCCTTGGACAAAATCCTCATTTTTACACCAAAAATCATCAAGAATAGCTAGTAGAAGAAGGTAAGAATATTAGCCAAAGGGAAGGACCCTATGGGGATCGACATAAATGAAGAAGACTTCTTTGATGAGGACCTAGTTATTCTCAAGAAAAATATGGGAAGGTCAGTGTAATATCATAGTTTGCAAGGATATTGAAATATACAGATCCTATTTTGTAATAAGGGGGTTTGTAGACTACAACTTAGAAACAATATTATAGATTCTATAGACAGCTTAGGGCATAGATAGTTTCTATTGGCATTGAACACTTCAACTTATTTTGATAGTATCTGTGATGAATATTTTTAGACTTTAAAGAACATATGAGAAATATAGTTTATTAGATTATCATTATGCATAAATGTCACTACCATATGAGTACCTAGACTGAATTCTACATTTTTTAATTCACAGTAAGGTAGATTACTTTATTTGCATGCTATGTCTCTTTACTAATTACTATCTTCGCTAGAAAACAATAACGTTTTTTTCAATATATCTTGGCGACTATGAATTTTAGAATTAGTAACATTCCATTTAATCTTCTATGGATTATCCAAAATTGTTATTTGGGACCATTTAATTTCTTTTAGCTAGGACTTTAAGGGAGGTAGCTCTGTTGTGCAGATTAGCACTTAATGCTTTCTTTCATTAAGAATATTTATTTTTAGTCCATAGAAGGTATTTACTTTAACACATTTAATTATATTTACTGAATGTATATCTCTAAGAACAGATGCTTAGTGATTTATTAAGACAACTCGGTTCATATCCTAATAAGGGTAATGTGAAGATTTTCCCTCATTACTTTTTGGATAAGACTTTAGAATTATATTGTGAATGCTTATAGATTCATATTGACTACTCCTTTCCCAAGGAAAGGAAGTCCAAAAGGCAAGTTTGAAGGCAAAGGAATGGGAAGCAGTATAGGTGAGTTAAATGCTATTTATCTAGATCTAAGTGTAATTTTCCCTTGCCTTTCTATTTTTTTTCTTGCTCCTTCTCTATCACACAATGTCTACCCCTATTAAGTTAAAGGGCACTAAGCCACAAATTGCCTTTGATGGAGAAATTGCAATTAACAGATTAAAATTTGTCATGCTAAACACTCATTCTTTAATCCTCAGAGCTATCTATTGGATTCTGGGTAGGGAATTCTTAACTAATGAGGATCGGTATAGGGTCAACTCTGATATCCCAATGATTTTTATAGCCATGGCTATCCAAGTAGATCAAAGGAAATATGACATAGGCAGGTTTTGTGCACATGTTTTGAATGCAAATACCTTGGGGGTTTAGATTTGGTCATTCAAAATATTTGAGGGGACATCTCGATAACCAGGCCCAAATTTTATGACATGCCTATGCTCAATGCAAGACTAGTACCATCTTCTCCATTCTAGTTATAGATGATATGACCACTCTTATTTCCAGAACCCCCATTCTAAGAAGAAACTTAAATTTTCCATTTTTCTTCATACATGTGAGGGCCCCAGAGGAAGCTGACTAGTTATACAACTACTGGCATTGGTGCAGGAGAACCTAGTGTTTGATGCCTCACCATTTCCATTTTGTTGTGTTTTTATCCTGAGAGAGCCTTGTAAATAAAATAAAGGCCTATAGTGCCTAGTGTGTGTGTAAGAGTCAGATTAGGGGTTTAGATCTAAAGGTTGAATAGGGCATTAGACTGCACAAAGTTGTATGGAAGGGTGAGATGATGTCAGCATGACTCATCCATGATAAGAAATGATGTCAGCATGAGTTCTGACATAGGTTGGGTTCCATTAGACTCAAATAATGGTTGATATTAAGGTATTAGGTGGATAAAATAAGAAATGTAATAAACTTGCAAAAATTGCACAAAAGTTGCATTGACAACTTTTGCAACTTTTGAAAGTTGCATTGACAACTTTGTCAAAATAGTGTACAAATGCCTAATAAGGAGACCAATCCCTAAATGAGTGGTCTATCACCTTAGGCTTGGTATTTAAATCTCCAAAAACCTTAATTCTGACATAAGGTATGAATTTTGTATGGGTTGAAGGTTCGAAGGAAGAAAAAACACCTATTTTTGTGTGAGAGACAGAGGTTCAGAGCTTTGTAATCCAGCTAAATGGATTGAATGGAGTTCTATCATGCTTGAATTAGTTTAGATTAGTTATTGTAGGATATTTACATGTTCCATTTTGTGTGTTAGATAGATTTCATTTACTATTTTGTAAATCTTTATACAATGCTAGTTCTCTACCCTGTTTAGGGTTAATAGATAAAACATTGGAGTAACTTTCTATCCCACCATGGAAATCATACAGCCTTATGGGGATAGTAATTTCATCCAATGTACATACTATGTATAGAAGAAGGGGCCCAAGGAATGCAAGCAATAAGTTTTGCACCCTTGCCTAGGCAAGACAGTGAAAACTTGGCTAGGCAAGGGTAATCAGTGGTTCTTTGTGGCAAGAGGAAGTAGATTCAAGAGCCCTAAAGGCCATGTCAACAAGAATGGATTGCATGTGAGTGTTTGACAGGGTTATAGGTGTAAGGAAGGAGTGTAATCTCTTTTGGAAGAAAGACTACCTCTTCTAAGCTCAAATAGCCTTAAAAAATGAGACTTCAAAGGGAGGGAGGTGTACGGATAGGTACAGGGTATGACACCATGAAAATATAAGAGCCATAGATGGAATCAATAAGATTCCAAAGTTTTTTTGGAATTTCCTTTGGAAAAATCTTGTGTTTCAAGAAGCCCTAGCTGAATTAAGCCTAATTAGGCCTAAAAAGGGTTGCAAGGTCTAAAATCTAGGAAGAAGGGGAATCAATAGTAAATGAGCTCCTAGACCCATGAAATTACAGACTTAAGCTATTGAAATCAAACACTGGGGAAGCCCTAATCCTGTTACCTATTCCTTACTAGTGTGGGGCTGATTTGGAGTTTATGGCTTGTATGGCCTTACTTGGTGGATTGATAGGTTAGAGGACTTGATTGGTAGGTTGATGACTTGGTGGGAAAGAGAGATAGATGGAAGTCTCTCTAAGGTGTAGGGTGAATGGAAGAAATCCCTAGGAGATCTTGAGATGATCTAGTAGAAGGATTTAGGAAGAAATCCTAGTAGACCAAGGAGTCTCCCTATCAAAGTGGTATCAGAGCCCACAAGATTTGGGCATAGCAGGTTGTAGAGAGATGGATGTTTTCACCAGTAGAGTCTAGTGCATCTAGAAAAATGGTAACCAATGTGGAATTGACAAAGAAGGTCGAGGAACAAGAAGAAGACAACAAGTTGTTGAGGGAAAGGCTAGCACAACTAGAGCAAATGTTGAGTGAGGTATAAGATAAAGTAGATAGAGTGAAGGACAAGATGGACCAGAAAGAAGAGAAGGAAGCTAAGGAGAAAGAAATAGATCTTGAAGAAAAATCTCCAACACTTGATCCCACTATGCCAAAGGAACCCTTCTTGAAAGCATTGAAGCCACAAAGTGGCAAAGCCTTGGAGGGAATTCCACTTTTTAGTGGTAAAATGGAACCAAAACAAATCATGGATTGGATTGATAGCATGGAGAACCACTTTGAGTGTGATGGGGTTACAGAAGCTCAAAAGGTGAAAGTGGAAAATTCAAGATTGAGGGGTTCTACCCTCATATGGTGGAAATTTGTCCAGACAGAAAGGGAGAAAGAAGGGAAGAGTCACATTTCCACATGGAAAGGAATGGTAACCAAAATCAAACAAGCATACATGCCTAAAGATTATGAGGTTCAGCTGCACAAGAGGAGACAAAAATTAAGGAAAAAGGACATGGATGTCCACACCTACATAGAAGAGTTCCAAAAGTTATGCTTGAGATAAAAAGTGGTGGAGGATGAAACCATTCGGCTGGCTAGATATCTAAATGGGCTCAAATGGTCTATTAAAGAAGATATGAGCATGTTTACCCCCAAGATTGTACATAAGTGTTACCAATTTTCTCTCAATATAGGGGAGAAAGGGAAAAGAAAACAAGAACAATACTCAAAAGGAAGAGGCAGAGGTAGAGACAACAGAGGTCATAGAGGGGGTTATGGAAGTAGAAATAATGAAGCTAGAACTCAAAGAGAGTCCAAAATGACTGAACAGAGTGGTGAAACCAGTCAAAGAGGTGGCTCAAGTAGAGGTAGGGGATTTGGAGGCATAGGAAGATCAGGTAGAAGTTCATCATACTTTTCCAATATGAAATGCTATCATTGCAACCAGTTAGGCCATCCAACCTATAGGTGCCCTGATAAAGGTTCAACTTCTCAAGGAGAAAGAAAGATAGCATATGAACATGAAGATGCTACTAGTGTGAAGCCACCTGAGGTCCACTTGGATTCAGAAAGTGGAGAAAACCTAATGTTAATAAGGATTTTGATCAGAGAACAAATTAAAGAGGAAACTAAGCAAAGGAGGGCATTATTTAAGGTGAAATGTAAAATTTTGGGTAAGGTTTGCAAGGTTATCATAGACTCAGGGTCTATAGATAACATTATATCAGAAGAAGCCATCAATAAACTTAAGTTACCTAAAATTCCTCATATTACTCCTTACAGAGTCACATGGATTAATAAAGGACAACATGTCCTAGTGAATGAATAGGCTTGGATTGAGTTCACAATAGGGGGATATAGAGACAAACTATTGTGTGACATACTCTCAATGGATGCATGCCAACTTTTACTAGGCAGGCCTTGGCAATTTGACAGGAAGGCCATGCACAATGGGGAACATAATTCATATACCTTTCAAAAGGATGGGGTTAGTTACAAGATACAATCACTTGTTGAGGAAGAAGGTAAAGGGAATGGTCCTAATGTGTTAATGGTGAAAGAGAAATATTTTCGTAGAACTCTAGAAGAGGAAGATGGGATAGGATATGCCATAGTGATGAAGCCTAAGGAGGAGAAGGAAAACAAGAAGACATAAATACCTCAAGAAGTGCAAGAGATTTTGAATCAAATTAAGGGCATCATCTCAAATGGCACACCTGCAACATTTCCACCAAAGAGGGCAATTAGCCACCAAATTGACCTCATTCTAGGGGCATCATTACCTAACAAGGCTCCCTAAGAGTTAACACCAGATCAAAATAGAGAAGTTGCAAGGCAAGTACAAGAATTGATAGACCAAGGGATTATTAGGAAAAGCATAAGTCCATGTGTAGTGCCCACTATTTTAGCACCCAAAAAGGGGGGAACATAGAGGTTATGTATGGACTCCAGGGCAATAAATAAAATTACAATCAGGTATAGGTTCCTAATACCAAGAATTGAAGACTTTATGGATTGTTTAGGAGGGGCTAAGTAATAAACCAAGATAGACCTTAAAAGTGGCTTTCATCAGATAAGGATAAGTGAGGGAGATGAATGGAAGACTTCCTTTAAAACCACAGAAGGACTTTATGAATAGCTTACCATGCCATTTGGTCTCTCCAATGCTCCCAACACATTCATGAGGCTCATGAATGAGGTTTTGAAAGATTTCATTGGTAAGTTTGTGGTAGTTTACTTAGATGACCTCTTGATTTTTAGTTTGACTAAGGAAGACCATCTAAAGCATATAAGGATTGTGTTGGATAAGTTTCAAGAGGAACAACTAACCATAAACTTGGAGAAGTGTGATTTTATGAAGTAGGAGCTTGTGTATTTGGGCTTTGTGTAAGGGTGATTTGAAGATGGATGAGTCCAAGGTAGCAGCCATATTAAGTTGGCCCACTCCTAAGTCTGCAAGTGAGGTAAGGAGCTTCCATGGTTTAGCACAATACTATAGGAAGTTTATTAGAAAATTTAGTGGAATATGTGCTCCCATGATGGATACTATGAAAGGAGGAGTCAAAACCAAGTTTTCATGGACCCAAGCTTTTGATGATGGGTTTGAAACATTGAAGAGGGATGTAGCCACTAAACCTATCCTTAAATTGCTAACATTTTGACAAGCTTTTCACAATAGAGTGTGATGCTAGTAACATAGAAGTATGGGTTGTCTTAAGCCAAGATAACAGACCAATGGCCTTCTTTAGTGAAAAAATAAATGAAGCAAAGAAAAAGTACTCTTCCTATGATTTTGAGTTGTATGCACTTGTCCAAGTTCTAAGAAAGCAGAGGCACTATTTTTTACTAGAGGAGTTTGTGGTCTTTACTGATAATCAAGCCTTGAGTTTTCTTAGATAAATTGAGTCATATGCATGTTAGTGTTAATATGATTTAGAATAACAAAGAGGGGGGGTGAATTAGTTGTTCTTAGGTCCAGATGTATAAAATAAACTTTCAAAACTCTTCAACAACTCAAATCTAACAACCAACAACTACTCGGTCATTACTAAATGCAGAACCGAAACATATAACAGTGAAGTCCACTATCCAATAGTATTTATCTTGCAAAACATAGAAATGTTCAAACCAAAACATTCACACAAGCATTAACACCAGGATTTATAGTGGAAGCCCAATTTGGGAAAAACCACTTTGTAACATGTTACTGATATTTTGACTCTTCTAAAGTGAGCTTTATGAAAAGCCAACCCTGTCAAAGGTTTACAAACACACTATCAGGTATGACCCGGTTAAAGGATTTCAACCACCCGGTTAGGACTGCACCTTGTTAAAGGACTTACATACATTCCATTAGAATGCAACCTTGTTCAAAGGATTTATACAAATGACTGTTAGGTCAACCTTGATTAAAGGATTTTAAACTGATACAATGGTTAGAAAGTAACAACATTGTTTGATCTGAAAATATACAACTCACTTTGCAAATAACAAATCCAAGTCCATACACATGTTGGCTTACTGACTATGATCCATTTTCATCTCCATCACTGATCTTCTTGGAAATCCCTTCAAGCAATCACAACTCCTTCTCCTTCATCCTTTTCTACTTATACAATTAATAACAACTCTAGCTTCCTCTCTATTCAACCTCACACTTAGGTTTCCTTAATACCTCTTCATTTAGGTCGATCCAACTTTTTCCACTTAATCTCCTTCATAGATCTTAGGGTTAGGTTAGATTCATCAAATCCTTCAACCTTTATGTTCTTCATCCATCCTTCTAGAAACATCTCAAATCTCTTTATGGAATCACAATAAAATGGTTTACAGTGCATTAAATGCTTCCATACAATCAATAAATAAAGTCAACATGATTTACATAATCCAAGAATTCAACTATGTCGGCTAGGAATCTAAATTATTCCTCAAATGTAAATTACTGACACTTGGTCAATACTATGTTCAACTCCTCAGTTATCACTGGGTAGCCCAGTCACCATTGAAACTATTTCCTCGGCTAATACTATCTTCCTCGGCAATTAACTAATGTTTGGTCAATACTGAATTTACTTGGCATATACTGGGTCGGTCGACACTAACATCACTCAACTTAAACTAGATTTCTTCACTTTTTCTTGGTTAAGCCTACTTGTTTAGTCTTACTTCTCACTTAGATAAGCAATACATTATCTTATCATAGTGCCACATAATCAAGTACCCATTGAAGTATCATGATAACTCAACCTTTCCTTAGGTGCTATAGTTATCAACCTTGCACTAATCCTTCTCAACAATCAAATAGATATAGTACTTTCTTAGATAGCAACAGTCTTACCAGTTAAGGTTTGACATCAATGACAATACAACAATTGCTTCAATTTCAGTTTCCAACAATCTCCCTCTTTGGCATTGATGGAAACACCAAATGAATAACACATGAATCACCAACCAATCCAAAACTTATCTATACATCAGAAATATTTATAATATCCTTAGCTTAATTCTGATTCAAAATCAATTAGCCTTGCTTACATGACCATCCACACAGTAACTTCCACTTGATCTCTTCTTGTTCCTTTCCTCTGAATCTCTCTCTCTTACTTGATCTTTCATGAAATCTCACCATGTGTTTTCATCTTATTCATCTCCCTCTTTGACAATAATGCCAAAGCAGCAACTAAAACATACATCCTTTAGATGTAGATGTCATCTTTTTAGTTTAGTAACAATGTTTCTCCCTCTGTCATCTTTGCTTATGACTGATTATCCGCTTTGTTGTTCTTTTCACAACTCTAGGTTGCTCCTAAAGTGTGACCTTTCTCTGCATCAATTTGTCAAATACTCTTTGTAGAACCTTTGATGCAGTGCTCCTAGCTTGACTAGGTAGCCTCAATTAGGGGAAGAACCCCTAATTTGCCTCTCATATATTCATTAGCTTCTTTAGGTAAAGCTTTAGTGAATATGTCTACTAATTGTTCCTTTGTATTCACATATTCCATTCTGGCCTCTTTATCTTGTACCAATTCCCTCAAGTAATGATACTTGATGGTGATGTGTTTGGTCTTTGTGTGCATCACTGGGTTCTTAGATATGTTGATAACACTTGTGTTTTTACAATAGATGACAACTGGTTTAGTGATCTCTTCTTTCATGCCTACCAATAATTTATTTATCCATACCAAGTTTGAATAGTTCACTGCTGCAGCTACATACTCGGCTTCAGTTGTAGATTGGGAAATGCAAATTTGTTTCTTGCTTGTCCAGGAAACTAATCTCTATCCAAGGAAGAAAGATCCACCACTAGTACTCTTTAGGTCATCCACATTTCCTTCCCAATCAACATCAGTATAGACTCTTAGTTCAAATCTTTCATGCTTCTTATAGTACAGTCCATAATCTACAGTCCCTTTCAAATATTGCATTGTCCTTTTTACAGCCATCATGTGAGTTTCCTTAGGATTGGCAGAGAATCTTGCCACAATCCCAACTATTAGAGAAATATATGATCTGTTGTGAACAACATACTACAGTTTTCCAATCATGGACCTATACAAAGTTTGGTTTACTTCAGTAGCATCATCATTTTTAGACAATTTTTGTCCAATAGCCATGGGAGTACTTACTGGCCTTGAATCCTCCATACCAAAGGTTTTCAGTATCTCATGAACATATTTAGACTGGGTGATGAAAATACCTTTCTCCATCTAATATACTTATAAACCAAAAAAGAATTTGATCTCCCCAAACATACTCATTTCAAATTCAGTTTGCATTTCATTTGAAAATCTCTTACATGGGGCATCTTGTCCACCAAATATAATATCATCTACAAAAATCTTAGCCAACAAGATTCCTTTACCTTCTTCATCTTTCATGTACAGATTATTGGTGTCATTTGTCCTTGAGAATCTAATCTGTATCAAGTAGTTGTGTAGCCTCTCATACCATGCTCTAGGGGCTTGCTTTAGTCCATATAGCACCTTATTCAATTTGCAAACCATGTGTCTCTTTTTTGGGTCAACAAATCCTTCAGGTTGTTCAATGTACACTTCTTCTAATATACCATTTAAAAATGCAGACTTGACATCCATTTGGTATACCTTGAAATATTTGTAGGCAGCATATGCAAGTAGAGTTCTCCCTCCTTCCAATCTTGCTACAGGGGAAAATGTCTCCCCATAATCTATTCCTTCTTCTTATGTGTATCCTTTGCATACCAGCCTTTCTTTGTTCCTTGTGATTTGTCCATGTTCATTCAGCTTATTTCTGAACACCCATTTTGTTCCAATGACATTTTTATTTTCTGGTCTTGGCACCAAAGTCCAGGTATCATTCTTCTCTATTTAGTCTATCTCCTCATTCATGGCTTGGATCTAGTCTTCATTTTCTAATGCCTCCCTTATTATCTTAGGCTCGAATTCACACAGTAAACATGTAGGGTCTCTTAACTTGCTTCTGGTCAGAACTCTAGTTTCTTTGTCTCCAATGATTTGTTCAGGCTTGTGATGTCTCCTTACATATTGTGCCAAAATAGGTTCTGTTGTCTTTTCTTCTTGCTCTTCAGGTTCACCAATAAGATTGTCAAATTCAGCTTCTGAATGCTCAACAACCTCTTCTTGATACTCGGCAACATCCTCCTGTCACTTGGCATGTTCTTCTTGTCGCTCAACATTGTTTCCCTGATGCTCGAGATTGCTTACTCGAGACTCTGCATCAAGTGCAAGTTTGTCACTTGCCTCTCCTTCTATATATACAAAATATCTATAATCTTTTGGTTCTCTCTTACTTTCCTGTTCATTTTTCTCTGCATATTCATCAACCTTGACATTTACACTTTCTGCAATTTTGTTAGTGTGAGAGTTCAAACACTTGTAAGCTTTACTTTTTGTGGAATAACCTAGGAATATGCCCTCATCACTTTTGGTATCAAAATTTCCATTTCTATTGTCTTTTAGTATATAGCATTTGCTCCCAAAAATTCTAAAGTACTTTACATTAGGTGCATACTCGTGCCATAACTCATAAGGTGTAATATTTGTACTCATAGACACACAAAAATGGACAAGTGCTTTTAAATTGCAAAAAATCAATAAAATGGCAAAAATCATCAAAATGCACTAATTCAATAAAAAAGGGATCAAATCAATTAAAATGGACATAATTAAAATAAAGTTGGACAAAATCAATTAAAGCAAAGGAAAAATCAAATAAGGATGATAAATAATTAAATCAAAGCTTAAAGGGGTGAAAAACACTACATAATTGATTTTAATCAATTAGTTGTATAGTTATTTAAATCAAAAATCAAAATGAACCTATTACCCTTACATAGCTAAATTTAATTAATTAATTGAATTTAATAATTCCTAATATCTTTCAACAAAGTTGAGCAACCAATGAAAATTTAGGACAAAAAGACATAAATCACTCAAAAAGGATGAATCTCAATCACTCATTCTAAAGTTTCAATCTCAACCACTCAATCTTGTCCTTTTGTCCAAAGCTTTGAGACAAACATTTAAATTGTCCCCCCATTTATGAACAAAGAAAATTATTTGACTCAACCAAAGGTAAATCATGATTACTTCACTCCACCCCCTACCCTTGGGAATTTACTATAAATATGAAGCATTTTGAGAGCAATTGATATCTTAGAAATTCATTTGCAAAGAATTGTTACTATAGGCAATTGAAGAGCATTCTAAGAGCATTCAAAGAGAAATTAAGAGCATTTAGAGTATTTGCATTAAACTTTTGTCAATTTGAGCTAAAATCATCATCATAGAAGCATTGTAGAAGCATAGAACAACATACATTCTCATTTTAGAAGTGTCACTAGTGGAGATTTGAGCTGAGAGCTTCAGTTACCACATCTTTCTAGAGAGCCATGAGATGCTATAGATCTTAGTTTCATTTTTAAATAGATTTGCATTGTATTTACTTTAGAATTGTTGCTAATTTGATCTTAATTTCATGAAGGTGATTATCATCATCACACAAATGATGCCCATTGTGGGGCCCTAGGCCTCATTTGATCATTTTGATCATATATTGCATGCTTGTATTGTCACTTTTCCATGAATATTTTGTAGGAAACAAGTGAAGTCACGCGTACAAAAGATTCACTCATGCTTACAGTCATTCTGATGACTATTACAATCTCTATTCTGATGCTTACTAGCTGATAACTCATGCTTGTGAGATAAATAGTTAAGCCTTTGCATGTAAAGTCACGCCTCTGACTCAAGAAGTATCACTTATCTGCAATCCATTATCACCTATCATCAGCCTTTGCTCTGTAATTTACAATAATAGTCACGCTTACAATTTTCTTATTAACACTTACTATTGTCAAATTGTCGCTTAAGATCAATCATTTTTCATGATTTTCAATACTGCTTACGCTTAGCAATAAATTGTTTACATGTACCAGCATTTAAATGACATGTACCAGCATTTAAATGATGTGTACCAACATTTAAATGACATGTACCAGCATTTAAATGATGTGTACTAACTTTTAAATGACTCATGTGACTCTTAAAGTTACGCCTGCTAACAATTTGTTCACATGTATTAACTCGACAATGTCGCTTGTTGTCTTCTATCTTTATTTGCTATTAACTTGATCAAATCATTTATCTAACTCTCTGGTTGCATGATTTGACTATAAATGAGCAGGCACAGAAAGGTCTAGAAGCCAGAAAGCGGGTTTAATCAAGAAGAAAAGGCATTAGCAAAGAGGATCAAGAAGGAGAACTTTGAGCACATTAGGGTTGTTCTTGAGACAACACAAGAGGAGGAAAATTTGGTATTCCAGAACTATCTTGCAATTATTGAAGCTTACAAAAAGAAATTTGTTTCTCTCAATTGGATTTTTAGTCCTTAGTTCAAGTTTTTCTTTGAAAATTTGCAAATAAGGTACCTAAAGTTCATACATAATTCTTTGCTTCATAAATTTTGATTTGGTTTCCCCTCATTGTGAATGGCTATGTTGAACTCACTTGTTGGAGGAGGGAGTGGGAATGATCGCCACTAGGTGAGTAAAAAGAAAGATAAAAGGCAAAAATCACAAAAAAAGCACCTAGCCATTGCTAGCTACAAAGGAAAAGGTATTCACCGAATCAAGCTTGCACTTGCTTAAATTGTGGCATTCATTGAATCTAGCTTAATTAAAATAAGGAATTTGACCAAACACCTCAATTATAAGAATCTCTTTGTTAGGAGATTGAAAAAGAACATTGTTGCTTGAGTGTTTGAGAAACTAAGAGAAAGCTAGGGATATGCTCTTCACCTTTTAGGTGAACCAAATTCCCAAAAACTTACTCTTAATTTCATTTCCTTGCTTTATATGAACATGCTAGTTAAAATAGAGCAATAAAGGGCCTGCCTCCAAGATTTTCCTTACAAGGATGGTGAGAAGGAACGACCCAAGTGGGAGACAACTACCTTTGCCGCTATAACATCCAACCCACTATAATAAAAATACACTTTCCCTTAAAAGGGAAGTGGCTAGATTGTGTACAAGTGTCTTCACTTCCTCTAGTAGTCCTCATAGATTACAAAAAATTATACCTTGGTGCGTGTGGGAAGCCCACAAGTGGGTATAAGAACTTGGCATAGTTTAGAACAGAATTGTTCAATAAAACCTGATAAAGTAGCAAGACCACCTTTTAGAGCCAAAATTGTTAAGAGCCAAATTTGACTTTAGGTAGGCTACTTGGAATTTTTTCTTGTGTTATACCTATGGAAATGATCGAGAATATACACACTAGATTGTTTTAGGGATACGATGAAAATTGATGTGTGTGTTGAGATTATTTTTTATTTTCAAACAAGAAAATTTCAAAGGACCTGGTCTTAAAAGTTTAAAAAATTCAAAATATTACAACCTGGTCAGAGAAGTGCTGCCTGTGCACAAAAAAATCCCACCTATCAGAGGCAAAGTCACGCCTGTGACTTTTATGAAAATACATATCAACAATGAAGTCACGCCTAGCAAATATTGAATCATGCCTGTCAAAACTGGAAAACTGCTTATCAATAGCAAAGTGCCACTTGCACACCTCCAATGTGCCACCTAGTTCAATACTAGTTCATGCGTACAAACATTTAAGTCATGCCTACACTCTGGCAAGTGACACCCAGAAGCAAAGAAGGGCAAATAGTGGACATTTCCCGAGGGTTTGGAAAATTTTTGAAGTCATATTTGGATACCCTTTTCAGAGATATTCTTTACCAATGCAACAAATAGATCGTATTCCTGAAAAACATTTATAATGATGGAACTATTTGAGAAATGAATCAATCCTATTATGGAGCATAATTACCAAAATCAAGACCAAGATCTCCATAATTATTAAAATGATGGAGTGTCCGAAGATCAAATTTTAGAAGCATCCAAAGATCCCATATTTATGGAAACTATGGAATTAATTTTGAAGAGGTATAATGAAGCATATTCCATGTATTTAGCTCAATCAAAAGCTAAGCTTCCTCATAATGATGACACATCAACTTTAAGGAAGGATGAGGAAAAACAAAAAGATACTTTATCTAAAGAGCCATCATTAAGATCAATTTGGTTGTTTCTTTATGATGATGGGCCACCTATATCTTCATCCTCCTCACAAGAAGAAGCATTTAAGAGCAACAAACCTATCTCGGATCAAGGGAAATTTCATGATCATCCTATTTGTGATCAAGATAATAAAGAGTATGAAGAGAAAGATACCACCCTCAAGCAAGATCTAATGCACAAACCTCTATATAGCAAGAGTAATCCTTTCATCCTTTATCCATCTTCTCCCATAGCATGTACTCCTTTCATCTTTCATTCATCTCACAAAGCTTCACAACTATCCAAAAGTGCTCCATTAAAGAGTGAGCCTAATGATGACACTTTTCACATGGACTATGTCTACCCTCAAGGGCTACCTCTAAAAGAAACCCAAGCTAACTTACATCTTGCTATAGATCATTTCTATGCTTCAAAGATCTTGGACCCCAAAGCTTCATGTGCTTCAATGCCTATTATACCCATTCAAAAGGATCCTACATTATTCTTCCAAACATCCCCCACACATATCCAAACATATACCTTTTCCTTAGAAGTGGCTCCATGTCAAGAGGATAATCCAAAGAGAAAAGAAACAAATGTTGATAAAGATCAAGATCAAGATTATATACAATCCCCTCCCATATTTGATGAAGGTCCCATATCTATAGAACCCTGTGATGATCCCCTTGCATCCTTTCATGTCTTCCAAGATGATATTCTTCCATTCCAAGAACCAAGTACTCTTCCAAGTTCCATATTCTCTCCACTTCCCAAGCAAGATCAAGATATCCCTTCCATAATTTCCAATGAGCATATTGAAAATCAAGAGCAAAATACCCTATCTACACCATTTGAAGATCCTTTTCAAGATCAAAGTATCCTATCATTTACTTGCCATATTCCTCCATGTTCACCTCAAGAAACCATCATTCATCCAAATCCCTTGCATGATAATAAATACTTTCAAGCTTCATTTGATCCTATCAAATGTGTTCATATCAAAGCTATTCATAAGCCTATTGGTATAAAGATAAATCTTAAAGATGAGAACCTTGGCAATGCAACTCTTTCCAAAGATATTGATATCCCTTTCGAACCTTATATTCCACCATTCAAATGCAACCATATGCCTTCAAGATCCTCCAAATCCATTTTGGGTTCCTATGTCCCAAAATAAATGTCTTCATCCCTTCCATCCATATTAGGTCCATATATTCCTCCATCCTCCATTCCTATCATCCCTAGCTCTCCATTCACTTACCCTACCATGTATCAAGATCAACGAAGGCACACATACTTGAAGAATGTCCAAACACCAATCCATATGAACCCTCCATATTATTCCTATTCATCCACAATTCCTAAGTCTTTTGGAAGCAATTTTGATGTGCAACATAAAAATCATAAATCCAAGAATCCATGTGTATAAAAATCACAATGTCCCATCTAATCAACATGTGAATGAAAAGAAGAATGAAATATCCAAAAGGCCGCAAAGGTCCACCAAGAAAAAAGAAAATAAAAATGTGGGTTTCTAAATCCCTCATTGAAGAAATGCATTCAAAAGCATCACAAAAGAAAGGAAAATAAAAAACTATGTGGATTCCCAAGTCACTTTTGAAAGACTTGCACACAAAAGAAAAATCAAAATTGACGTTCAAGCTTCCAAAGGCTTCCATTTCATCCCCTTCCAAACATCTTCCACTTTCCAAGTCTAATTTGGGTTCCTATATCCAAAAATCCACTACCTCAAAAAGATCCTTACCTCTTTCATCTATTCTTCCTCCATCATTCCACCATTGTTCAAAGTGTGTGTCAAAGTTGATCTTGCCAACATTCCCATCTACAACATACCTTCTTCTTATCCTCACATTCATTTTCCAATGCATACTTTCGATAATTTCATCCCTCTTATCAATATCTTTGAGCATCCTAATTATACCCATGGTTTATTATAGCATATTTTTCAGAAGAGCATTGTCCAAAGATCTCAATGTTGGGAAAATATTGAAAAATACAAAAAAAAGAAAAGAAAAAGGAGAAAAAAATACCATGATGAAAACTTGGCAAATAGGCATCATACGTAATTCCTCCTTCTTGCACTCTACACTTGGGGTCAAGTTTCATCCATGCTATTATCCATCTTCCTATCATTTATTTCACTTTCATTCATATTTCCTCTCTCACCTTCATCTTGACAAGGTTGAACACATCCATGAGCATTAAGTATCTTGACATCCATTATCCTTTCCATAAGCTTATGTATTTGTTGCATCCATGTTACCCTATCATGATATTGCTTATCCCAAATTCACCTTCATTATTCCTTGCCAGTCTTTCCATAATCCCAAAACATCCCTTCATAACCTCCATCACCCCTTTACCTGAATTGTGTTATCTTATCCACATCTTACCCAAATTGACCCCTTGGTCTTGATCAAAATGAAGAACTTAAAGTACAAAAATTTGTTATCAAGAACTTTTTGACATGTCCACTTCTATTGGATCCCTCATTTTCATGATAGCAGATCTTTATCCTATAGGCTATCTAGCACTACATCATTGGCTTCCATGGCTTATCCAAAAACATGCTTCACATTGGTATATCATTTTTCCTTAGCTTGGATACTCTTGAGGAGATGGTCCTATGGGTCACATTCACATGCTTCATCCATCATGGTCTTTCCATCTTTAATCCATCAACTTGCAAATCCATCCTGCATGTCCTATATCTTACTAGACATTGGGGGAAAACCAATGTGATCTTGTTTGAGAGCGGTAAAAAGGAAAGCATAAAGTGCTTTGAGTTACATCTGGCATAAATTGAGCTTTTGTAATATTTTGGAAGTTTGCGCAAGTCAGTTTTCCTATCCAACTAGGGGCATTGGATCTTAATCAGTGGATTTCAACAAACATGCATTAATTCACATGACACAATGCATTAAACTCAGTTAGATTCAGTAGTGCTACTTTCGGTCACAACATCAGAGAGAGACTTATCAGAGCTTTAGAAGAGAGATTTTCATGAACCTTTGATGGATATCATTGTTCAAACCTAAGTATTTGATCCTACAACTTGATCCTTGAGCCTTCATTGAATTTATTATTCAGGATTAAAAAATTGACAAAACACCTTAAAGATCAAAATGCTTGGAAATACTTTTTGAAAATCATGAGACATTGCAAAACACTTGAAGCTTTCTTTTGATAATCTTTATGAAATTGACTTTTATCACATCTTTTGAGTTAATCGATGATGTTTCGACTAGATTGGCAATGATGGAGACATGATATTTTTCTTGCCTTTGAGTGACTATCTTGAGGAAAATTCGGTAACTTATGTGAATTCGTCTAATGACATGGTCATCAAAGAACCATTAAGGACTCTCATATAAGATGGCTGATTAACCTTTACTTGTTTGCAACATTGAATCTATTGAAACCAGTATTCATACTCCCATAGTTGGTCATTCAACTAGTGAAGGTTGTACTAGTTTCAAAAAGAGGTTACCAAAAAGTGAGATAAAGCAGTATTCATATCATCATGATGTGGTCAGTGATGGTTGTACTTTCTTTCTGGTCCCACAATGCTCAATGATGAAAATATATCTCTATGACATTTCTTTTCTAAAAGCTAGTGACACTTAGTTGCATTGCATTGCATTTTCATGATAGATTAAGAGAATGGTTAGAGATATTTTTCCAAGGGAAAAGGGGTTTCAGTTAATTAACCTGATCAATAAAAAAGGGGAATCAAAGAAAAGTCCATATCATCATATCAATGTTCATAACATCGAAGATCCAATCAATCTGTATATCAAGATACAATATCAACGAAAAAATGGAATATCTAAACCCTGATCAATAAAACATCAACATGATACAAAATCAACAAGGAAGATCCATAAATCTAATATCCAAGAAGCAAGGGACCATATGTATAACTTATGAAAATGTGCCTATTTCGCATATCAAGGGAATCATATCAGTATACCATATCAAGGAATTATCTAAAGTCAATCAGTTCTATCAAAAGTATCAAGTAATCACACCCAGTACCATTTGTTCGTGTCTCTATGTCCTGAGAACAAAGTAAGTAGTATCTATCATATCAGTTTTCACACTAATTGATTTATCCTACCAATGCCTACCTATCAGTTATCCCATATCAATTTTACTATCCTATCAGATTGAAAAATCACATTCATTGGTACTATTATCCTAATATCCTAATTACTTGTTTGCTTAACTACAATAGACCTAGCTATCTTGGATGTTCAATCATTCATCCAGAGACATCATAAAAATTTTATTAATCATGGTTTTTCTATATCAACATATCAAATCAACCAAGGCATATTCTTGAATCATGGCATATCATCAAGATTTTTTAGAAATGAAAACATATTAGATTAGTAAATCAAACATCATCAAATTTTTTGAATCAAGCAATCAATATGTTTTAATTTCTAAGGGGGCATCAGGGTATCAAATTGAAACTGAAATCAAACATCATTGGAATCAGTGGGGCATCAAAAATTTTTGTATCAATTCATCAGTGGTATATCAGAGCAATCATATCATATCAGAGGCAGCAATCAATCTCATATCAGAGGTAGCAATCAGTGAATCAGTGAATCAACAATCAGGACCTAAAAGCGATCAGGACTCAAAAGAATCTTTGAATCAATGTTCTTCGCACATCAATTCAAAGAGGGGCATTTGTAGACATGCAAAAATGGACAAGTGCTTTTAAATTGCAAAAAATCAATAAAATGGCAAAAATCAAATAAGGATGTTAAATAATTAAATCAAAGCTTAAAGGGGTGAAAAACACTACATAATTGATTTTAATAAATTAGTTGTATAGTTGTTTAAATCAAAAATCAAAATGAACCTATTACCCTTACATGGTTAAATTTAATTGTAGAAGCATAGAACATCATACATTCTCATTTTAGATGTGTCACTAGTGGAGATTTGAGCTGAGAGCTTCAGTTACCACATCTTTCTAGAGAGCCATGAGATGCTATAGATCTTAGTTTCATTTTTAAATAGATTTGCATTGTATTTACTTTAGAATTGTTGCTAATTTGATCTTAATTTCATGAAGGTGATTAGCATCATCACACAGTACCTTTTTTTATCTATACTCAATTTAGGGTATAAATAGTTGTACTTACAGCTTCTCTCCAATAATTTTGTGCAACATTCTTCTTGATCATCAATGTTCTTGCACAATCCATGATAGATCTGTTCCTTCTCTCTACTATACCATTTTGTGGAGCTGTTCTAGGTCTAGACATCTATCTCTTTATTCCTCTATCATTGCAGAATAGATTGAACTCATTTGATATAAATTCTCCACCTCGGTCAGATCTCAGATACTTCAGGTTCCTACCTATCTCATTTTCAACCTTAGCCAAATACCACTTAAAAAATTGAAAAGCATCATATTTTTCTTTTAGAAACATTACAGTCATCATTATGGTGTAATCATCAACAAACATAATAAAATATCTAGCACCAAAATAGCTTTATACACCCATAGGCCCACAAAGGTCAGTATGAACCAAATCTAAAGCATTTTCAGAAGTAAAAGTCTTGCTCTTGAAACTAGACTTTGTCATTCTTACCCAACTGACATTGTTTGCACATTACATTATCATGTTTCTTCAATCTCGGCAATCCTCTCACTTTCTTCTTTTTACTAATTTCTACCAGATTTTCAAAGTTAAAATGACATAGCCGCTTATGCCATAACCATATATCATCAAGTTGTGCAATCATACATGTCTCTTCAGATAGGTCTAGATAGAACAAATTACCTCTTGTTTGTTCTCCACTTCCAATTAGTTCACCAGTGGCATCAAATATTTTAGCCTTCCTATGATGAAATTCCACTCAGTAGCCAGTGCTATTAAGCTATGCAACACTTAGCAAATTATAGTTAAGACCCTCAACCCAATAAGCATTTTCACAAGTGGTCTTATCAGTCAGCTTCATCAATCCTTTACCCCTAACAGGACATGGTGCATCATACCAAATTTAACACTTCTACCTTTGTAATGATCTAGGGTATCAAACTTACTTTTATCACCAGTCATGTGGTGTGAGCAACCACTATCAACAATCCACTTATCATTTTTATTCACATAGGATATCAGTGTAGTTTTCTCATCCTCATTAGACTCATCTTTCATAGCAACATAGACTACTTCAATTTCAAAATCATCACTATCAGTGTCAGTTTCTTCTTCAACAATATAACAGGATTTCTTACCTTTTCCTTTGTAGTCCTTGTACCTTCGATAACCTCTATATTTTCTTTTGTCTTTGTGCTTGCTATGTCTGTCTTCATCCTTGTCATCCCTATCAGGACATCTTGCAGCTATATGACCAACTTTATTACATGAGAAACATATGATAGGGAGTTTACCTTTATAGTTTCCTTTTCCCCTTTTCAATCTTCTAGCCATAAGAGCTTCAAGATCCTCTAGTTCTTCATCAGAAGTGTCACTTTCACTTTCACTCTCATTGATGCATCTTTCCTTTTCTTTCTTAGACTTACTCAAAACCATTTGTGACTTGAATGCAGATTCAACATTAGCAATAGTGAAGTTATCAAAATTAGAAAGCTCAAAAGCAGTAAGCTTATCAACAAGACTTTCCAAAGTAAGAGCATTGCCAGGGTTACATCTAGATTCTTGAATTGCTGAAATTTTGATGGCATAAATAGGACGCAAAGTTCTCAAAACTTTTCCAATAACAATATCATCATCAATAGTTCCATTAGCTCCTCTAATAGAATTTACAACTTCTTTTATTCTACCACAATATTGAGCAATATTCTCACCTTATTTCATTTTCATTTCATTAAATTTACCTCTCAGGCTTTCAACTTTTTCCCTTAGTACATTTATGTCACCACCATAGATGTTTGCAAGAGTGTCCCACATTTGCTTTGCATTTGTGCAATCTTTGATGTCTTCAAATTTAGGATAGCTTAAGGCAGATGCAATCTCTGACATTTCTTGATTGTGTTCTTGTTTATCTCTCATCTCCTCAGTAGTCAAAGGTGCAACATGTGTAACATAGTCATGCTCAATGTAATACTTTGTTGAGTCACCAATACCGGCTAGATGCAGTTTCATCAAACTCTGCCATGCAGGGAAGTTCTCCTTATTTAGTTTTGGTACCTCCTTCTTATACATCCTGATCATTTACTTCAAGTACCTTTAAAATTGTTCTCTGTAAGCACCAACAGCTCTGATACCAATTGTTAATATGATTTAGAACAACTGATTCACCCCCCCTCTCTATTGTTCTAAATCATATTAACAGTTAGATGGGTAGAATACCTGCAATCATACACCTTTTTTTTAAAGAACAAGAAAGGGAAATTAAACAAGGTGGTAGATGCTTTGAGTAGGAGGCTCCTAATAGTTCAAGAAGTACAGATATAGAGCATAGGTGTGGAGAACTTCAAAGAGATGTATCAAATAGATGAGGATTTTGCAGAGATTTACAAGGTGTGTCAAGAACATCAAAACCATTTCCATAGTGAGCATGCATATTACACATTGCAGAATGGATTTTTATTCAAAGGTGGTCATTTATGTGTTCCAAGGGGATCCATGAGAGAGAACTTGATCCAAGAAAAGCACAATGGGAGTTTGAGTGGACATTTTGGGATAAACAAAACCTTATAATTGGTTCAAAGGTTCTATCACTAGCCAAAGTTGCAAAAGGATGTCAGAACTTATGTGGATTAGTGCATCATATGCCAAAGAGGAAAGGGAACATCTACCAATGCAAGGCTCTATCAACCGCTACCAATTCCAAGTAGGCCATGGGATTGTGTGAGTATGGATTTCATTGTTGGCCTACCTAAAACAAAGAATGGGTTTAATAGTATCTATGTTGTAGTTGATAGGTTTAGTAATATGGGTCATGTCATCACATGTAAAGTCACTCATGATGCAAGTTATATAACCCACTTTTTTTTTATAGAAATTATAAGAATCCATGGGTTGCCAAGTAGCATTGTCTCTAATACAGATGCCCAATTCATGGGACACTTTTGGAACTCCTTATGGAAAAGGTTGGGAACAAATCTATCATTTAGTTCAGCCTACCACCCTCAAACTAATGGCCAAACTAAGGTGGTTAATAGGACTGTACGTAACCTATTAAGGTGCTTGACTAAGGAGTATGGACTGACTTGGGACCTTGTCCTACACCAAGAAGAATTTGCATATAATGAAAACATTAATAGAACTACTAGCAAGAGTCCCTTTGAGGTGGTCTATGGAATGCATCCAAGGGGTGTATGTGAGATTAGAGACTTGGGAAGTCAAGTCCATAATAGTGGCCATGCTAAAGATTTTAGTCAATCTATGAAGGAGGTACATGAGTAGGTAAAGAAAGTCTTAACAGAGAATACCAAGAAGATTAAGGACAGAGTTGATATGAAGAAGAGAGATGTTCAATTTGGTGTGGCTGATCTTGTAATGGTTCACCTAAATAAAAACAAATTTCAAAAAGGAGTGCCTATAAAACTACAAATGAGGAGGATTGGACCATGTCCAATACTGGCCAAGTATGGACAAAATGCTTACAAGGTTTCTTTGCCAGAAGATTTAGCCATCTCCCCAATTTTTAATGTTTTTTATCTAGTCAAATAAAAAGGACCTCTCACTAAAGTAGATCATAACATTTAGGAAGCCCATGAGGATGTTCAGACAACTGCTATCCCTGTCAAGCCTAAACTACAAGCAGAGAAGATTCTTGACACAAGAGTCCAAGTCAAGACCAGGCATGGTACTTACAAGGAACATCTCATCAAATGGAAGGATCAGCCAGACTCTGAAGCTACCTGGGTTGTTGAGAACCAGTTCAAGATCAGAGGTATTGATTTGTTACCTCAGTCACCAGGGGTGACTTAGTTTCTAAGGTGGACAACATCATGTAGGAGCACCTAGTGTTTGGTACCTCACCATTTCCATTTTATTGTGTTCTGCTCCTAAGAAATCCTTGTAAATAAAATAAAGGCCTATAGTGCCTAGTGTGTGTGTAAGAGTCGGATTGGGGATTTAGATCTAAAGGTTGAATAGGGCATTAGAGTGCACAAAGTTGTATGGAAGAGTGAGATAACATCAGTGTGACTCATCCATAATAAGAAATGATGTTAGCATGAGTTCTGACATAGGTTGGGTTCCATTAGACTCAAAGCATGGTTGATATAAAGGTATTAGGTGGATAAAATAAGAAATGTAATAAACTTGCAAAAATTGCACAAAAGTTGCATTGACAACTTTTGCAACTTTTGAAAGTTGCATTGACAACTTTGTCAAAACTGTGTACAAATGCCTAATAAGTTGACCAAGCCCTAAATGAGTGGTCTATCACCTTAGGCTTGGTATTTAAGTCTCCAAAAACCTTAATTTTGATAGAAGGTATGAATTTTGTATGGGTTGAAGGTTTGAAGGAAGAAAAAACACCTATTTTTGTGTGAGAAACAAAGGTTCAAAGCTTTGTAATCCAAATAAATGGATTGAATGGAGTTTTTTCATGCTTGAATTAGTTTAGATTAGTTATCGTAGGATCTTTACATGTTTCTAGTTTGTGTGTTAGATAGATTTCATTTACTATTTTGTAAATCTTTATACAGTGCCAATTCTCTGCCCAGTTTGGGGTTAATAGATAAAATAATGGAGTAACTTACTATCCCACTATGGAAATTATATAGCCTTTTGGGGATAGTAAGTTCATCCAATGTACATATTGTATATACAAGAAGGGGCCCAAGTAATGCAAGCAATAAGTTTTACACCCTTGCCCTAGGCAAGACATAGTGAAAACTTGGCTAGGCAAGGGTAATCAATGGTTCTTTGTGGAAGGAGGAAGTAGATTCATGAGACCTAAAGGCCATGAGAAAAAGAATGGATTGCATGTTAGTTTTTGATAGGGTTGCAGGTGCAAGGAAAGATTATAATCTCTTTTGGAAGCAAGACTACTTCTTCTAAGCTCAAATAGCCTTAAAAATGAGACTTCAAAGGGAGGGAGGTGTACGGACAGGTACAGGGTCTAACACCATAAAAATCTAAGAGCCCTAGATGACATCAATAAGATTCCAAAGTTTTTTTGGAAGTTCCTTTGGAGAAATCTTGTGTTTCAAGAAGCCCTGGCCGAATTAGGCCTAAAAAGGGCTACAAGGCCTAAAAACTAGGAAGAAGGGGAATCAATAGTAAATGAGCTCCTAGACCCATGAAATTGCAAACTTAAGCTATTGAAATCAAACACTAGGGAAGCCCCAAGCCTCTTTCCTATTCCTTACTAGTGTGGGGATCATTTGGAGTTTATGGCTTGCATGGACTTACTTGGTGGATTGAAAGGTTAGAGCACTTGATTGGTAGGTTGATGACTTCATGGGAAAGAGAGATAGATGGAAGTCTCTCTAAGGTGTAGGGTGAATGAAAGAAATCCCTAGGAGGTCTTGAGCTGACCTAGTAGAAGGATTTAGCAAGAAATCCTAGCAGACCAAGGAGTCTCCCTATCAGGAATGAAGATGATGTGGGTGGAATTGATAGAGATGGTTTTAGTGACTTTGAAAATGAATAATTTTTCGAGGATAGGATGGATAATGTAGGCCTCAGAAGGAAGAAAATGAGAAATGAGGAATCCCCTAAGACCCCTAAAGAAATGGATGAAACATCCTAAGCATATTATGGAGCTCCTTTATAAAAATACATTTGTGAGAAATGTCCATGGTTTTGGGTTTCATTTCTTCCTCTTGAAGAATATGTCCTATCTGTGCTCTGAATGATTTACATTACATTAGATGGCCCTTCATCTTTTTGAAGCTTTATATCCTAGGGAAAACATTCTTGAGGTCTCTAACTTGCAGATCAGCCTTTCTCTTTCTGATTCATTAAGAATATTATCCTCGAATGATATTTTTTTCAATCTATTTGACATAGAAGTTTTATATTTCATGATTGATAATATGATAGAAAATAACATTGGCTATTTTTTCATAAAATTGTAAAATATCAACTATGTAGCAAGATATTATTGTGACTGAAAATCTGGTTATAGTTTAGTTGAAGATTAGAAAAATGACCAGTAGCATTAAGTATCAGTTGACTCGAACAATTAAAGATTCTTTTGGTATAGTATCTCTTTCTAACATTGTTATCGACAATATAGGGAATGAAAATATTAAATGAATATCTACCAATATGAAGGTAACAAAAAAAATATTGGTTTTCAATATGTATACTGGTACTATTATAATCAAATTTTAATATTAATGTATACATAGTCTGATATTTATACACATCCATATTTATACTTGTAGGTATTTATTTTATATCTTCCTTTTCTTTCTTGTATAGTAACTTTAATATAGAATATTACTCTTAGCTCAGATACAAATTTACCCTATGCAAAAGAAATCCTAGTAGGAACCATTAAAGTTCTAAGATAGATTAATGATGTTCTCTGGGTAGTGGGCATTGAAAGATTTGGTTTAATTTATGAAGGATTATGGAATTATTGTTTTCTGATAAATTCCTATTCATTGTTAACAAGATGGTAATTGGCAGGGATTTAAATTGATATTATGGTGACAGGTCGTTCTAGTCCAAAATTGGGTTTCGGTTGGGATTATCCTAGTTCCAGGAAAGTATATGTAGGACACGTTGTCACTCTTTTAATTGCTTAAAGTTATAAGTATATTTATAATTAGGTAAAATTTCAATCATTGTAATATAAAATAACATACTTGAATACCCAATAAACAATATAAACAATATAGGTCCATATACATATATATTTCAATATACATATACACATAAAAGAATGTATGTATGTATGTATGTATGTATGTATGTATGTATATATATATATATATATATATATATATATATATATATATATATATATATATATATATCTATGTATATATATGTATGTATGTATGTATATATATATATGTATACATACATACATATATGTATGTATGTATACATATATATATATACATACATACATACATATATATACATAGATATATATATATATATATATATAT